>CM039525.1:6281639-6368678 GCA_022433055.1 Begonia peltatifolia | reverse complement strand
ATAGTAAGACTCATGAAAAAGAAAAAGTTACCAATATAATATCGAATCATCCTTCAAGTAAAATGTCTAATAAGCCACAAACCATGTAATGATATCCTAAGTAGCGAATTTACCGATTCTAAAGATCAATAAAAGTTCAAAAGCTGTTTTCTCAATTTCACATATGCATATTTATGAAAAAGTTGCACTTAAACTTGAGAATTTCTCTAGGTCAAAATCATTAGCAACTATCTTACCACAAGGTTTAGTACGTACACATAGAAAACTTAGAAAGTTACTTTAATGATAATGATAGCAAAAATTGATTCAAACTAAACAACTTGAAATCATATTTTGGCAAAATCACAACAATCTCAAGATAGAAACTATTTTTACACATGAATATGCTAAAACTGAACAACTTGAAATCATATTTTGGCAAAATCACAGCAATCTCAAGACAAAAACTATTCTCACAGATGAATATACTCACCACCTCCAATCAAAATCAGACAGTGTCTTCAATGTCTCAAAATATATAAAAAATAAAAGTGTAAAAAACAGAAGACACCTGGATGGCAACAATACCCACTCGTGATAGCTCGAGATACCTACAACAGTGATGAATCTCCAAAAATCAAAGCTAAAGAAACGAGAGAAAAATAACAACAACAACAATAATAATAATAATAAAACAAAATAGAATGAGGAGGGAAGCAGCTACTCTGATGAATAAACCGGAGCCATTAGAGTGATCTCTTTAGGCTCAGTCACTCGCTCAATGTATTGCTTCAATTGTTAGTCATTTACTTTAAATACTCTCTCATCCGAAGGATCTTTAACTTCTACAGCACCGTTGGAAAAGACTCGTAATACCATATATGGACCAGTCCACCGGAACCTCAACTTTCCTGGATGGAGATGTAGACGGGAGTCATAAAGATGAACCCGTTGATTTGGCTCGAAATGCTTCCTTAGGATTTACTTGTCATGAGCCGCTTTCATCTTTTCGTTATAGATCCTTGAGTTGTCATATGTATCGTTCCTCAACTCCTCAAGCTCATTCAACCAGAGCTACCTATTGATATCTGCCGTATTGAGATCGAAATTTAGGGTTTTGGTGGCCCAATAGGTTTTGTGTTAGAGTTTGACAGGTAAGTGACAGGCATTGCCAAAAACAAGCCCATCGGGAGACATCCCAAGAGGAGATTTATAAGCGGCTCGGTATGCCTAAAGTGCTTCAGAAAGGCATAAAGATCATTACGGTCAAGATTAACAGTCTTTTCCAAGATCTGTTTGATCTCCCTATTCGCTAGCTCAGCTTGCCCATTTGTTTGTGGGTGATAGGCAGTCGACACCTTGTCTATCACATCATACTTTTTCATTAATGCCTCAAAAGTAGAGTTATAGAAATGAGTTGATCACTAATGATAACACGAGGGGTACCGAACCTAGATAACACATTTTCTTTCAAGAACTTAACAACAGTTGTATTATTGTTAGAACGAAACGGTATGACTTCTACCCACTTGGAAACGTAGTCAGTGGCGAGGAAAATGTAAATGTCCCATGAACTCTATCCCCGAACAATTGAATAATTCTATCACGAGGATTGGGTTCAAGGGCATCATGTGACGATGAGTAAGAGCTCCTAGCTTCTAGCACCGGTCACAGGAATGACAGAAGTTATTGGTGTCCTGGAACAATGTCGGCTAGTAGAGGCCCTACTAGAGGAACTTTGTGGCAGTCTTCTTCATAGAAAAATGACCGCCAAATGCATCATTGTGACAAAAGTTCAGGACACTCATAACTTCATCTTCTAGAATCCATCGTCTCATGATTTGGTCAGGGCAGTACTTGTAAAGATAAGGATCGTCTCAATAGAAATTACAAACCCCGACAAAAATTTTTTGCTTATCTTGTGCACTCCAAACAGAGAGAATTTTGCTAGTCACCAAGTAGTTAACAATGTGAGCGTACCAAGGCATGATAGTGACGGCGAAGAGTTGTGCATCCGGGAAGTCATCTTAAATAGCTGGACCATCGACAGGATCACTGAACTTGAGTCGGGACGGATGGTCTGCTACAATATTCTCGACTCCCTTCTTATCCTTAATCGTCAAGTCAAATTCTTACAACAGAAGGATCCACATGTCGAGTCGTGCCTTAGCATATGTTTTAGAAAGGAGGTACTTAAGAGTGAAATGTTCTGTGAAGACCACGATGGGTGAACCAATCAAGTAAGCACGGAGCTTGTCAAGAGCAAATACTATAACAAGCAACTCCTTCTCAGTGGTGGTATAGTTCATTTGAGTACTGTTAACAATCCTACTTGCGTAATAAATGATGAAGGGCTTCCCTTCTCTTCGTTGACCAAGGACAACCCTTAGAGCGTAATTGCTTGCATCATACATGATCTCGAATGGAAGTAACCAATCTGGTAGCAGAAGTTAATTTTGAAACAAGTGTTTCGAAGGCTTCCTCACACTCCTTTGTCCATTTGAATATGACATCTTTTGCGAGGAGGTTACATAATGGTGTAGATATGGCAGAGAAGTTTTGTATGAGCCTCTTATAGAATCTAGTGTGACTAAAGAATGAGCGAATGTCCTTTACGTTTTTGGGGTGCATAACTTAGAGATGAGTTCGATCTAGGACTGATCAACCTCAATGCCTTTCTCAGAAACAATGTGCCCTAAAACAATACCAGATGATACCATGAAATGACATTTCTCCCAATTAAGCACGAGACGTTTTCAATGCATCTTCGCAGAACGGCTTGGAGATTAAGTAAGCATGAGTCAAACGAGTTTCCAAAGACTGTCAGGTCATCCATGAAAACTTTCATACATTTCTCGACCATATCACTAAATATGCTCATCATGCACCTCTGAAACGTTACATAATTCAAATGGCATACGCGGGAAAACATAAATGGCAAAAGGACATGTGTATGTGGTCTTATCTTGATCTTCTAAAGCAATTTCTATCTGATAGTATGTAGCGACCCGAAAACCTACTCGTTTTTGGTACGCTCATTACTGCTCTGACACATACACTCGGGTAAAATTCGTGTAAAAATTTAAAAATTCATTCCTCGAGTTAAAATAACATTTTTGAAAACATTTAAAATCGTCACAGTGGAAGACTTTGATTAAAATCAGTTTAAATAAAATTTCAAGTTTTTAAAATACTAAAGGACATTTTCGGTCGACCCCTGTAAGCACCAGTTGACACTTTATTTGCCTCTGTTTTCATCGGTCGACCTTAGCAGTCAGCACCTCTCTACCCATCACGCTAATCGGTCAACACCTGTGAACACAGATCGACATTCAAATCTTCTCTGCCCGCACCGATCGAACCTCGTGGTTGACAATTCTACGTTCATTACAGAGAGCGGTCGACACCTGTCTTTACAGGTCGACACCTTCATCCTCTCTGTTTCTATTGGTCGAACCTTGCGGCCGACACTCCACCATTTTTACACTAACTGCTCGACACCTACAGACGTAGGTCGACACTTGATTCGGTACTTCGTACTTGCCAAGTTTGGTAGACCACTAAGCCTATTGGTCGATACTTCCTTCCTAGAAATCCAACTAGAAACCTTAAATTTTCCTAAAAACAATCAGACCTCAGACTCAACGCTAAAAAAATACAACATACACTTTTTCATCAACTCAAAATCATTATTTACATAAAACAAACGACTACTAAAGTTTGAAATTCGTATATACATCCAAATGATTCAAAATAACTTAAAATGACTCAAAACAATTTCGACTACACCTCAAAAGCCATACCTACGCCCACCATGGTCAAAACGCCCTAACAGCCAGCCGGGTCGTCCACGAGTACACTCTTCCAACTGCCTCCTAATTTTAGGCTTGCTCAGGGTACTCACCAGCTACTGTCTCGTCACTTACATCACAGAACTCATCTATTAGTCTAATGCTAAGTAAGTAATGCGCATAAAATATACACACTGAAACAACCATATCCTAACACATGCAGTTTCTACAGTTTCGTCTCTACTTTTGTTTCCGTCTCTTTCTTACATCTTCTCTATCTTCTTACTACTAGGTTCTTCTTTACGTGCTAGATTAAGGTGACACATTTCGCAGTTCACCTCACGAGACAAGGCCAACCTCGATCTAGTAAAGTGACACACCTTGCGGTCCACCTCTCGGGATAAGGCCACCACGTAAAGTGAGGGAAGAAGTGATACACCTCGCGGTCCGCCTCACGTGACAAGACCACTCAACCTCACCTTCATTATCTTCTTACATATCTTCTCATTTCATTTATCATGTCACATCCTATTGTTTCATTTCGTAAAAACATGAAAATTCATTTTCATTTCGTTCTCGTACTTTAAAACCATGAATGCATAATCAACTAAAATATAACATAAAATAAACGTGCATGCAATCTACTGAACTGTGATGTAGGCCTGAAGGCAAAAACACCTACTACATTACTTACCTAGCGTCCTAGCAACTCGTATCTCAAAATTCGTAGTTCACTCGCTAAACTGGGGAATCTATAAAACCACACATTCATCAGCACCAATTTCCTTCCAATTCATAAAAGTCTAAAGGGAATCACAATTTTTACATCTAATCTATCTAAACCTGAATTCTAACTCAATTTCCGACCAACTTTCGAAAATGCTTAACTTATCTAATACTCGTCCGATTTGGACAATTCGAAATGTTACGGACTCCTTAGGAAGTCTAATTTCTAAGGGTCTAATCCAATTCCTAATTCAACACCCCCAACAGGGTCGAATATGGCTGAACAGAAACCATTTTGTAACCTGAGTTTCTCGGTTACTCAAATGTTAAATTCTTTTCATAAAAACTCATAATCTACTCCTACTTCTAGCTTGAACACCTATACACGGATAAAAATAACTATAAACCTCCAAATTTGTATCTCCCTCTTAGGTTTCACCAAAACTACCCAATACTCCCTCTAACTTCACTTTTAACACTCAAGGTGTTCTTTTGTTTTTTTAATAAATAATAATAATAACTTATTTACTAAATTGTCCTCAACCTCTAACCGTTTTATCAAACTGTTATTCGATTTATTTTCGGTTAAAATTTTATAACTTTTCCTACTCCATTAGACAAAAAATAATCATTTACATAAGCGGCTAAATTTTTTGCCCTTAATTCCGACTAGAATCCCGCTGCTTATCGTTACGTAAACCCGAAAATTATTTAACGGGAAATTTCGGCCATTACATTCTACCCTCTTAAAAAAAACTTTGTCCTCAAAATTTGTTATCTGAATAATTCTTGGTATCGACCCATCATGTCCTGTTGTTGCTCCCAAGTTGCTTCTTCTACATTGTGGTTGCGGTATAATACTTTCACTAGTGCAATCTCCTTGTTGCGTAGAATCCTCACTGCATAATCCAAAATTTCCATTGGTTTCTCCTCATAGGTTAACGTCGGCTGGATCTCTATATTCTGTTGCTCCACGATGTGAGAAGGATCTCACATACACTTCCTCAACATGGATACGTGGGATGCACTGTGAATCTCATCCGTCAAGGTTGTTAGTTGTAACTAATAATGTAGCACCCCGAGAACCCACACGTTCTTGGTGCGCTCACTACGACTACACACTACTCTGATGCCACGACCTGTCACACTCCGATAGCAACATCCTCGGAAACCCCTCGTTAGTACACCAGGAACTCTACGTGAACTCACTCAATTTAACACCACTTTCATTTTCAAATCATATTCAAAATAACATTTGTAAGTATAAAATTTTTTTCAACTCGATTCGAAAACGAGTCGCGCCTAGAAGAGGGAACACGTAAATCCTCAATATAAATTACGCAGCGGACAAGTACAATTAAAATTTTAAAACAAAATGACAAGACTTAAAAATTTCGAGAAAGGAGTCCGGCACGCGCTTCGTGCACTTCTCGGGTTCGGCGTTGGGCGCCTCGCATGCACGCCCGAGATGGCACCGTGCGCCCGCCTGACATGGCGACACGCCACTGACACGGTGCTGCATGCGCCACACTTGACCCTGCGCGTCCCGCGCACACACACCTCCCCTTCGGTGCCGCACGCACTGTCCCGGCACCGCGTGCACATTGTCCCGGTGCCCCTGCATCACGCACATGGCTTCAGCGTTGCATGCCCTACCTCTGTGCCACACGTGCGTGCGCACACCCACTCTCGGCGCTGCACGACCCGCACGCGCTTGTAGTGCTGCATGCCCCGCGCGCGCTGCAGCCATGATGCGCTCTCCGCAAGCGCCTTCGACCTGATCAGCACGCCCCGTGCGCTCGGTCTGACTACCTGACACTCCGTATTTCTCTCGAAAATTTGGCAGAATAACACCTGTACCTATTGACCCCAACCCACAAACACTATACCATATAGCTTCCCAAAGTACACCAAGCAATTTCATACAGAAATCACCAAAGAAAAAATAGAGTGGAAGAAAATAAATCTGACAACTATTGATGAAGAAAATCCACAGTATAGAGCAACACAATGCTCGTACATAAATAATATACACATGCAACCTCAAAACTACCCAAAAAATCAAGAAAATCCACGTCTATACATTATACATCATGTAAAACCAAACGGTCCTCAAAATACCATAAGGGAAACCCCGCACACCTCATCGAAACTCACCACCTCCACGGGTCGGACCGCCCTAACAGTCCGCCGTCCAGTGCCTCGGTCGCACTCGACCAATCGTCTTAAACCTCAAGATTAGGCTCTCGGGGCTCACCAGCGACAATGTTTGCACCTACACCATAGAACACACATCATAAGTCTAATGCTCAGTAAGTAGTGCGATATGAAAGTAAAAATCGACGATGCAATCCTATCACATGCAGTCTCTAGACTCACGCTCATGTTGCCACAATCTGTGACGCGTAGTGCAGCCATACCAGGGTGAGGGTGAACCTTGCGCCGCGCTACACCCTAACACGTTGCCACCGTCCCGGACTCCCCAGTAACGAGGCCCACAAGCCACACACACGTACCACCTTACAGCAACCACACCATAGTGAGGGTGGACCTCGCGCCACACTACACCCTGATGCGTCGCCACCATCTCGGACTCCCTAGCGGCCACAGTTGCTACACACACACATTTCGCGACAGCCCAGCTGGCCCACTCCCCTAGCGGAATCTGCGGCTGGTGATGCACCGGCCCACTCCCTGAGCAGGATCTGCGGCGCCACTGTCCATCATCCTCACCGTCAACACATACACGCCGCGTGACCGCCTAGCCGGCCCACTCCCCGAGCAGAATTTGCGACTGGTTACGCACCGACCCACTCCCTGAGCAGGATCTGCAGTACCACCGCCACGCGTTTCATCTCCACTTACTCAAAATATGTTCAAAAACCATTTTCGTTCCCTTTTGAAAACATGATGTATGTCAAACAATATGCATGCACATCACAATCAAACCACATAAATCTTAACGTTCCACGGTGTAGGCCCTCCTAGGCAAAACGCATGCATGCACTACTTACTTGGTATCCTAAGTTCACTCGACGCACAGTTTCACCAAAAACGCTTAAACTTGAAACAAATATCAAAATCCGTCAAAACTCATCTTAGAACTCGTCTTACATACTAAAATCATCACGTGTCACAATTTCACTAAAAGCGCTCACTAATTCGACTCAGTCTAAAATTCAACATAAACTTCCGACACGCATAACTTTTGCATCGGATATTGGAATCAAACGATTCCAGCAGCTAAACGCTCCTCCAACAACCTAATTTAACATACTAAAACAGAACTTAAAACGAATAACCAAAGCTAGGCCAAAACCCCCAAAAACAAAACCTATTTTTACAGAAAAAAAATCTAAATTTCAACATCAACCCGATTTCCACCAATTTCTCCACCAATTTATCGCATTCTAGTCTATTAAGTATAAACTAACCATAATTGAAGGTTTCCAATTCATAAAACTTGAATTGAAAATTCCAACCCCCTCGGTCTTCAAGCAAAAACCGATGCTCTCCACCACAAATTCCCCAACCCAACAATTCTCACCAATTCCCGCCATCCATCGACCGAAAAGGAGAGCATCACGCACTTCTCAACTCGACTAACAGAATGGAGAGAGAGCTGGAGAACCTTTGAGCTCTCAACTTTACTATCCACGAATCACACAAACACACATACAGCCTAAAACAACAGCAACGCTCAACAAATCACGTGGGAGAAACAAAAGGAAAACAAGCCTTAGCTCTGCCAAACTAAAACGAAAACAGGGGAAGGCATACCTTCGATTTTCGGCCCTAAAAACCAAACCACGCCCGAACCTTAGCCTCGTCGGACTTATCTAGCACGCCGGTGTCCAATTCCCCCTCGCCGGTTGTTGGTGATTTGCAGCCCAGGTCCCCCCCCCCCCCCCAACTTCTCTCGGACGTTCGGTTCGTAAACAACTGAAGTGGAATGGCTTCCTCGTGAAGCCATTCCACTTAAACAATTCTTATTTTTTTTTATTAACACAAAATTATCAAGTTGCTCTCCCGTATTTTTGTTTCTCTGAACCTCCAATAATTCACGTCCTCTCGACTTAAATATTTCGAAAACCGTCACTAAATTTAGATTTCGAGTTTCATAAATTAATTTATCCATTAAAATATTCCTTGAAATTCTAACCAAGATTTAATTTAAAATTTCAGAAATTAAATCTAAGATTCAAAATTTTCTGGATTATTACAAATAAGCTGCCTTTCCTACTCTCCTTGTAATAGGAAATGGTCCAATGTATCTAGGGTTTAACTTGCCCATTTTTTCGAATCTTAAAACTCCTTTGAATGGAGAGATCTTCAGAAAGACTTCATCATCTACTTCAAATTCTAGCTCTCTTCTCCGACGATCTGCATAACTCTTCTGTCGGCTTTGAGCTGTTAAGATTTGTTGTCTAATAAATGAAACCTTGTCTGCTGTAAAATATTAGGACCAACCAATCTTGTTTCGCCGACTTCATCCCAATATAGCGGAGATCTGCACTTTCTCCCGTAAAGAGCCTTGTAAGGAGCCATACTTATGGTAGCTTGAAAGCTGTTATTATAAAAAAACTCCAGTAACGATAGGTATTTGCTCCATGAATCTTGAAATTCTAGTATGCAAGCCCTGAGCATATCCTCCAACGTCTGAATCATCCTCTTAGATTGTCCGTCTGTCTGAGGAGGAAATGCCATACTAAAATTGAGCTGCGTACCCATAGCCTTGTGCAGACTCTTCCAAAACTTTGATGTGAATTTAGAGTCTCTGTCTGATATAATTGAAGTCGGAACTCTGTGCAACCGTACGATCTCTTAAATATACAGTTCGACGAATTGATCCGTGGAGTACGTCATCTTCACTGGCAAAAAATGAGCTGACTTGGTTAACCGATCCACGATCACCTATATACCATCATAGCCCTTTGTTGTCCGACGCAACCTTATAACAAAGTCCATCAATATTGGCTCCCATTTCCATTCAGGGATAGACAATGGTTGTATATCTCACATGACTGTTCATACAGAAAATGTCTCCAAATTTTCAGCGCGAACACTACTGTGGCTAACTCCAGGTCATGTGTCGAATAGTTCTGCTCATAGGTTTTCAATTGCCTAGAGACATAGGCTACCAACTTTCCTTCCTGCATCAGCACACATACAAGACCTATCTTGGAAGCATCACAATAAATGTTAAATCTCTCGTCTTCAGCAAGAAGTGTCAAAATCGAAGCAGTAGTTAATCTCTCTTTTAATGTTTGGAAACTGTGCTCGCAATCATCGGACCACAGATACTTCACATTTTTCCTAGTCAAACGGGTCAGGGGGGCCGCAATCTTTTAAAATCCCTCAATGAATCTTCTGTAATAATCTGATAACCCGAGGAAACTTCGTATCTTAGTGACATTTTCTGCTGTGGCCCCTCTTTAACTGCCTGGATCTTCACTGGATCAATAGATATGCCATTACTCGAGATGACATGACCCAGAAATTGAATCCTATCTAGCCAAAACTCGCACTTAGAAAACTTCGCATAAAGTTGTTGCCGCTTCAAAGTCTCCAACACCAACCTTAAGTGCTCTTTATGATCCTCGACACTATGAGAGTACACCAATATATCATCGATAAACACTATGGCGATTTATCGAGCTAATCATGGAATACTCTATTCATCAGGTCTATGAAGGCGGCTTGGAGCATTCGTCAATCCAAAATACATCACTAGAAACTCGTAATATCCGTATCGCGTTCGAAAAACAGTTTTCAGAATATCTTCTGACCTGACCTTTAGCTGATAATAGCCCGATCTCAGGTCGATTTTTGAAAAGACTTGTGCACCCTAGAGTTGATCAAATAGATCGTCTATTCTTGGCAGAGGGTACTTGTTCTCAACTGTCAGCTTATTCAACTCCCTGTAGTCGATGTACATTCGTAACGATCCATCCTTATTCTTGACAAATAAGACCGGGGCACCCCACAGCGAAAAGCTGGGGCGTATAAATCCTTTTTCTACCAACTCCTCCAATTGCTTTTTCAATTCTTTCAGTTTTGTCGGTGTTAATCTGTAAAGATTCTTCGACACCGGCTCAGCTCCTGGATATACATCTATAGCAAACTCTATTTCTCGATTCAGAGGCAAACCAGGTTAATCATTTAGAAAAACTTCGGGGAAGTCTTGAACAATCAAAACATCCCGCAGCTTTGAATCCTTGAGAATTTTCATATCTATAATACTAGCAAGAAAACCAAAAGACTCACCCATAAAAACTTGACGAGCATAGATAGGCGCCATTACAGATATCCTCTTGGCATTTTTAATGGCCTGAAAGGTGTGCTCCTCACCATCTGGGGGTGGAAATCTCAATGTTCCTGCCCTGCAGTCGATTGTGGCGTAGTGCTTGAATAGCCAATCCATTCCCAATATCACAACGTATCCGGTTATGCCCATAATAATAAAATCGGTCAATAAATTCTTACTTCCCACTGACACCACACTATTCCATATGACTTAATTTGAGTGCATACGTCCATGAGAGGGTAACATCACTTCATAACAATAGTCCGTTGCTACAGGCCATACATCTAACTTGACCGCGAACGTAGCTGCAATAAACGAGTGCGTCGCACCAGAATCAATCAATGTATTAACAGGCACAGAATTTACTAATATAGTACCTGACACTACGGCTGACTGGTCATCATCGGCCGACTCGATCATGGCGAATATTCTCGGTGTTGTGTACGCCGGACCCTTCTTCAGAGCTGGGTAATCTCTACTGACATGACTCACTTCGTTGCAGTTGAAACACCGAGTCACTATAGGCTTTGGGCAATCTCTAGCGAAGTGTCCAGCTTCGTTGCAATTGTAGCACTTTCTTGAGTTCAGTCTGCATTCGCCCGGGTGGTACCTCAAACACTTAGGGCACTGGGGGTACTTCGCCGACCCCCGAGGCCTTTTGCTAGTGCCCTGATTGCTTGAACTCTCGCTAATCCTCTTCGTGTCCCTCTGTTGTGGCTGTTGGGAGGTACTTCTACTCTGCTGTGGGGCAATTTCCTTGAAATATCTCCTAGAAGCTTCTCTCTGTTTAACATATTTCATTTCAGCTTCCTCCACATGTAGTGCCTTTGCCACCACTTTCGAATACGACATTTTTTGAGTTCCGGCTATCTTTACTCCTTTATATATTTCTGGCTTCAATCCTTATAACATACTAAAACACTTTGTCCTCATTCCAGCTCACCAAACTGTTGGCAAACGGAGATAAAGACTCAAACTGCCGGTTGTACGCAGTTATCGACCCAATCTGCTTCAACTGTAAGAACTTCATTCTCTTAGCCGCCTGCACCGTACTGTTGAAATATTTGTCATAAAATACCTCTTTAAACTTTTCCCATGTCTTGTGTTGTACCTCAGTGGTGGTCTCTACAGACTCCCACCAAAATTTGGCGTCCTTCGTTAGATGAAATGTAGCTAGCAAAACCTTATCCTTCTCTTCCACTTTCGCATACTTAAACATACTTTCAACTGTACGAACCCACTCCTATACAGCCATTGGATCCGATGTCTGACCTTCAAATGTCAGGGATCGCAACTTCCTAAATCTGTCACCCGACTAGTCATGGCTAAAGCTAGAGCCTGCACTTCCCTAAACTTCTCGATTCAGTAGAATTCCTAGCTGCTGAGACTGCCGATTCACCAACTCGGTCAACTGTCTAATCGTCATCGAATCATCTTCACTTCTTGAATCAGCTGTCTTTCTCGGTACTCTCAGATGTCCTGGTCGTCTAGATATTATGACTAATTTCCTAAACAAAAGTTAATTACTCTAATAAGCATATAATAACTAAGGCTAAACTTAAACACTTACAGTTGTCGAAGCACGTCGTGTGGCAATCGACGCTATTAGGTAATTATTTGAACGGTTTGACCATTTGGCTTTCATACCATAACTGTACCGATCCAAAAACCTACTCGTTTCCGGTATGCTCACTACTGCTCTAACATATACACTCGAGTAAAATTCGTGTAAAAATTTAAAAATTCGTTCCTTGAGTTAAAACGACCTTTTTTAAAACATTTAAAATCGTCGCAACGGAAGACTTTGATTAAAATCAGTTTAAATAAAATTTCAAGTTTTTAAAACACTAAAAAACATTTTCAGTCGACCCCTGTAAGCACCTGTTGACATTTCATTTGCCTCTGTTTTCATCGGTCAACACTAGCGATCGACACATCTCTACCCATCACGCTAACCAGTCGACACTTGTGAACACAGATGGACACTCCAATCTTCTCTGCTCGCACCAGTCGAACCCCGTGGTCGACACCTGTCTTACAGGTTGACACCTTCATCTTTTTTGTTTCTATTGGTCGAACCTTGCGGCTAACATTCCACCATTTTTACACTAACCAGTCAACACCTACAGACATAGGTCGACATTTGATTTGGCTTTGCCTTCGCAAGTCGACCCTTGCCAAGTTTGGTCGACCGCTAAGTCTATTGGTCGACACTTCCTTCCCAGAAATTTGACTAGGAAACTTAAACTTCCCAAAAACAATCGGACCTCCGACTTAACGCTAAAAATAATACAACGTATACTTTTCCATCAACTCAAAATCATTATTTACATAAAACAAATGACTATTAAAGTTTGAAATCCGTCTATACATCCAAATGACTCAAAACAACTTAAAACGCTCAAAACAATTTCGATTACACCCCAAAACTCGTACCTACACCCACCATGGTCAAAATGCTCTAACAGTAGACCGGGTCGTCCACGAGCGAACTCCTCCAATTACCTCATAGTTTTGGGTTTGCTAAGGTTACTCACTAGCTACTGCCTCATCACCTACATCACAGAACTCATCTATTAGCTTAATGCTAAGTAAGTAATGCGCATAAAACATACACACTGAAACAATCATATCCTAACACATGCAGTTTCTACAGTTTCGTCTCTATTTTCGTTTTCCTCTCTTTCTTACATCTTTTTGTCTTCTTTCTACTAGGTTATTCTTTACGTTCTAAATCAAGGTGACACACCTTGTGGTTCACCTCACGGGATAAGACCAACCTCGATCTAGTAAAGTGACGTATCTCACTGTCCACCTCTCGGGACAAGGCCACCACGTAAAGCAGGAGAAGAAGTTATACACCTCGTGGTCCACCTCACGGGACAAGACCACTCAACCTCACCTTTATTGTCTTCTGGCGTATCTTCTCATTTCGTTCATCACGTCACATCCGACTGTTTCATTTCGTAAAAATATGGTTCATTTTTGTTTCATTCTCGTACTTTAAAACCATGAATGCATAGTCGAATAAAACATAACATAAAATAAACGTTCATGCAACCTACTGAACTGTGATGTAGGCTGGAAGGCAAAAACACCTACTACATTACTTATCTGGCGTCCTAGCAACTCGTATATCAAAATTGGTAGTTCACTTGTTAAACTGGGGAACCTATAAAAGCACATATTCATCAGCTCCACTTTCTTTCCAATTCATAAAACTCTAAAGGGAATCACAATTTTTACATCTAATCTATCTAAACCCGAATTCTAATTCAATTTTTTACCAACTTTCGGAAATGCTTAACTTATCCAATACTCGTCTGATTTGGACGATTCAAAATGCTATGGACTCCTTAGGACGTCTAATTTCTAACGATTTAATCCAATTCCTAATCCAATACCCTCAGCAAGGGCAAATATGGCCGAATGGAAATCGTTTCGTGACCTGAGTTTCTCGGTTACTCAAACGTTCAATTCTTTTCATAAAAACTCATAATCTACTCCTACTTCTAGTTTAAACACCTATACACTGATAAAAATCAACTATAAACCTCCAAATTCATATTTCTCTCCTATGTTTCACCAAAACTACCCAATACGCCTTTTAACTTCTTTTTTAACACTCAAAACAACTAAAATATTAACTATTTACTAAGAACTAACTAAAACTTATCGTAGATTTGAAGGTTGGCAGAGGAACTGAGAAGAATCGACATTGGATGGGAGGTCGCCGAAGAAGAATGTCACACGGGTGAGGGAGGGGAGAGACAGGGGGTTTTGGTGCGGGGGAGGAAACACTGCAAGGTATTCTTATATTTTTTTTAATAATAATAATAATAATAATCTGTTTACTAAATTACTCTCAACCTCTAACCGTTTAATTAAACTATTATTCGATTTGTTTCCTATTAAAATTTTATAACTTTTCCCACTCCATTAGATTCGAAATAATCTTTTACCTAACTAGCTAAATTTTTCGTCCTTAATTTCGACTAAAATTTTACCGTTTACCGTTACGTAAACCCGAAAATTATTTAATGGGAAATTCTGGGTGTTACATAGTATCTTGGATACCCATTAGGAAAGCAAATAGAAGGGATGACTAGCGACCCGTTCTAGGATTTGGTCAATGAATAGAAGTGAAAAATGGTCCTTGTGGGTGGTAGCGTTAAGCTTGCAATCGTCAATGTACATGCACCAACCCATCACAACCTTTGTGGGGACGGGACCTTCTTTTTCATTCTCAACTACTGCGACTCCCGATTTCTTGGGAATTACTTGAGTCTGACAAACCCACTTGCTGTCTGAGACTGGATAGGTGATGCCTGCATCCAACAACTTCAATACTTCATTCTTCACAACCTCCTTCATTGTTGGATTAAGTCTGCGTTGTGGATCTCGACGTGGAGTAGCTCCTTCTTCAAGATGAATATGGTGGGAGCAAACTAAGGGACTAATACCTTTTATATCGATAATCATCTAACCTAACGCTCTTTTATACTCACGCAGAATATCAAACAATCGTTGCTCCTATGATACGTCAGGTTTGGATGAGATAATCACTGGAAAGGTATCACCGTTGCCCAGGAAAACATGTTTGAGACCCTCGGGGAGTTGAACTATTGTGATGTTTGGGGTCTCTTCTGAAGATGGTTTTGGCTTTGCCCTATCGTGTGGTAGTTCTTCAAAGCGCGGTTACCAAAATTATGTTCTTCCATCATGTGGATCATGGAAAATGGCAGAAACATTCTTCATAGGAACAAAACTTGGAGGATCTTTGAGTAGGTGGTCAATGGGATCAGGATTCTTCCAAAGGGTGACTTCCTCTTTGACAAGTGTATCAATCATGTAAGATTGGACACATTCGTCAACCTCTTGTGGTTGCTTGATGATGTTGAAAACATTCACCTCCAGAGTCATGTCCTCGAAAGAGATCTTTATTAGACCATTCCTACAATTGATTAGGGCATTTGCTGTAGCAAGGAAAGGTCTACCTAAAATGATGAGGATCTTGAACTCTGTGTCAACCACTGATTGGGTGTCTAGTATGATGAAGTCCACGGGGTAATAAAATTTATCAATTTGCAGACGTGCATCCTCAACGATACCTTGTGGCCTTTTTATGGACCGATCATCCAACTGTAACACTACTGAAGCAGGCTTAATCACTCCGCGCCCTAGTTGCAAGTAGATAGAATATGGCATAAGATTTACACTCGCTCCTAAGTCTAGCAATGCTTGGCTGAAAAGTTGTGTCTCAATGTAGCAAAAAATTATGGGACAGCCAGGATCCTTGTATTTTGGCGGTGTTTTCCGCTCAATCTCCACACTGACTTACTCTGTCAAGAATGCAGTTTTCTTGACGTGGTGGTGCCTTTTCATGGTACATAAATCATTGATTACTTTGGCATAAGCCAGTACTTGTTTGATCACATGCAACAAAGGTGGGTTAACCTTCACTTGTTGCAAGTGTTCAAGGAACTCACTTTGATTTTTTGATACCTTCCGGGATCAAAGAGCTTGCGGGAATGACACTTGTACTGGAACTGTTGGGCCTTCAGGCGTTGGAGCGTCTTCTTTGTTACTCGAAGTGGATGGATCGGGTTGCTTTGTGCTGCTAGTAGTTATGGCATTAACTTCTTTGACATTCTTAAAAGACTTGTCTGAGGTTTCGGCCATGTGGAGTCCCTTTGGGTTTGGTTGAACTTGTGATGGAAACTTGTTGCGCTCCTAAATGGCTAATGAACCTGTCAACTTTGTGATTTGACTCTTGATGTCCTTGTTCTCTTCCACCAATTAGTTGAAGACAGATTCAAACTTGTTGTTTGTCGTGAGTTACGCATCCATGAATTTCTCCAAAGTGTCTTGGAGTAAGCTCCTTGATGGTTGATCACTGTATTGTGGTACCGAGTGTGCTCGTGGTGGATTAGCATGCTGGTCAGGTTTCCATTGGTCCCTAAATGATTGTGCTTATTGGTTGGAGTCTCTCCAGCTAAAGTTGGGGTGATTTCGCTAGCCAGGATTGTACGAATTAGAGTACGGTGAATAAGGTTTCGTGTAGTTCCCTAGGGTGTTACATTGTTCCTCATAAACTCCTCTTATCTCTCTTTAAGTGGCATAGTTCTGAGATTGATGATCCTTTCCCTCACAAATAAAACAGACATTGATAACCTCCGCCTTGGCGACCGTATGGATTGCCCTGCCACTTTGAGATTTGAAGACTTCGAGTTGTTTGGTCAAAACTTTGACTTGCGCTTTTAGATTGTCTTCTTCCTTAAGTTGATAGATTCCAACTAGTCGGGACCTACTGATACTTTTGATAGTACTTGGTCCACTCCAAGTGTGAGATTTTTCAGCTAGATCGTTCAAGTACTCGATGCCTTCTTTAGGATCCTTATGAAGGAATTCCCCATTGCACATCATCTTGACAAATTGGCGTTCGCGTACTGTAAGTCCGTCATAGAAATAGCTAACGAGATGCCAACTTTCATAACCGTGATGGGGACAAGAATTCAACAGATCTTTATACCTATCCCAAGCTTGGGTTAAAGTTTCACTTTCTCTTCAGAGAAGGTGAAAATCTGTCGTTTGAGACCATTGGTTTTATGGTACGTGAAGTATTTGTTGAAGAATATTGTTGTCATCTCTTCCCACGAACTAATAGACCTAGGTCGAAGAGAATATAGCCAATTTTTTGCCTTATGTTTCAAGGAGAATGAGAAGAATTTCAACCTCACAGAGTTTATGGCATTAACACGACTATGGAAAAGTGGTCACTACCTTCTCGAATTCCCTAATATGTACATATGGATTCTCGCTCTCTAACCTGTGAAAGGTCGGCAATAATGGAATCATGCCTGACTTGAAATCTAATTGTGGCATGTTAAGGAGGAACATGATATATGATGGGGTGGCTGTGCAAGTGAGGTGAAGGTAATCCATTAACCTTATTTGATTGTGGTTCTTGTGTTGCGACATGGCTCTTAAGTCGTCAATCTCAGGTGTCAAAGTTGGAACGTCAAAAGAACGATATGATGGGGAAGAAAGGGATGAAGAAGGAGAATTTGACGAAATTGATGGAAGATGAGATAAAGTTTCGCTAGTAAAATTTTGAATTGGTTTCTTTGCAAAACTTCCTAATTCATCTCTAAATTGGACCATTCACCAAAAAAAGAGTTTTATTTATTTATTGTTATTTATTATTTATTTGCTTTTTGCTTTTTGTTATTTATTATTTATTATTTATTTTTATTTTCTTATTTTTTATTTTTTATTATACTTTTTTAAATTTTAAATTTTAAATTTTTGTTTTTTTTATTTTTTATTTTTAGTTAATTATCGATTTTAACCCTGTATTATGCATTTTATTTCAATTAGTCCCCTGTATTGGCAAATCAAATCATGTACTTTTATTCTGTTATCCTTTTGACTTTCCATCAACAATTTCATTAAACCCTATTTAAAAATTATCAAACAATATTGGATTCACTTGAAAGTTTTATCACATATTTACTATATAATGAGAAGATCATCGAAAAAATTTTAGTGATTGTTTAACACATGTACGATTTATTGTAATTTTAAAAAATATAATGGATTTATTTGAAATTTGTTTTTTCATATATTCATCCCATTTTGGGTAGTTAATCAAAAAATTTTTGTGATTTGCTAAAAGTTATATTATTTATTATAATTGTAATACTCGGAAAATTATAGTTAATTCAATTTTTTTGGAATTTCGTATTGGTCAACGGTGAGGTTTGAGTCGGAATCGAGACCGGAAAGTTTGTAACGTTAGGTAAAGGATTATTTCAGGAATAAAGGCAAAAGTGAAATTTTAAGATTTTATCCGAACACTGACCGTATAGTAGATTTATCGAAAGAGTTATAGTGGAGGGCGAAATGGTAATTAGAATTATTTATATTAAATAAAAAAAAGAGAGAGAAGATAAAACTGGGGAGGAACGGATCTTTTCGCCCATGTTCTTCTTCTTCTCCTGCGCGAGGGCTCGGCGTTCCCTTTCAGCAGCCAGTGATCGATCGTTTCCTCCTCCGATTCTTCAAATTTTCGGTAAGTTTTACTTAGTTCTTGGTAGATAGTTAGTGTTTTAGTTGTTTCGAACGGTAAGTGGGGTTAGAGAGAGTTTTGGGTGAAAACCTAGGAGGGAGTTGTGAGAGATTGATGTAAGAGTTTGATTCTATCGGTACGTTGGTGGTTAAGTTAGGAGTAGAGTAGATTTTGGGATTTTAGGAGGAAGGTTGAAGGTGGGGATGGCCGAAATACTCGAAGTGTGGAATAGTTTTCGTTCGGCCACATTCGGCCAAGTTGTGGAGGTTTGATTGGAAAATGGATGAAACCGTTAGAAACTAGATGTTAAGAGGAACCCATAGCATTTCGAATCGTCCAAATCGGACAAGTATTCGCGAAGTTACGAAATTTTGAAGATTAGATGGAGCGTTAGTTAGAGTTTTGGTTTAGGTTGAGTGGAGATTTAGTGGTTGATTCCTTTAAAGTTTTACGGAGTTAATGGAAGGTAGAGCTAATAAATGTGTGGTTTTATAGGTTTTCCAGTTAGCGTACGAGATTTGGACTACGAGTGCTAAGGACACCAGGTAAGTAGTGTAGTAGCAGTTTTGCCTTCAGGCCTACATCACAGTTCAGTAGGATGCATTGCACGTTTATTTTATGTTATGTTTTGTAATATGCATCATAGTTTTAAATTACAAAACGAAACGAAAATGAATTTCCATGTTTTTACAAAGTGAAACAGTAGGATGTGATGAGACGAACGAAATGAGAAGCTACGTAAGAAGATAATAAATGTGAGGTTGAGTGGTCTTGTCCAGTGAGGTGGACCGCTAGGTGTATTACTCTTCCTCCGCTTTACGTGGTGACCTTGTTCAGTGAGGTGGACCGCGAGGTGTGTCACTTCACTAGATCGAGTTTGACCTTGTCCAGTGAGGTGGACCGTGAGGTGTGTCATCTCGATCTAGCACATAAAGAAGAATCCAATAGTAAGAAGATGCAAGAAAGATACGAAACGAAACTTTAGAAACTGCATATGTTAGGATGTGGATGTTTTTCAGTGTTTAAGTTTATATGCATTGCTTACTTAGCATTAGGCTAATAGTTGAGTTCTGTGATGTAGGTGACGACGCAGCAGATAGTGAGTATCCCGAGCTTGCCTAGGACTAGGAGGTAGTTGTAGGAGACCGCTCATGGGACGACTGAGCAAGCTGTTGAGGCGTTTTGACTATGGTGGGTGTAAGTACGGGTATTGAGGTATTTTGGGTCGTACATAGTCATTTTGATGTAAAAGTGATATTAGAATTTGGGTTGAATAATATGGCGTGCGTAACAGGTTTGTAAATTGAGTCGAGAAGTGGATTTATGGTTTTTAAACGTTTAGTCAAAATTCGTGTTGTTTTGTTGAATTTTGTTAAAGTTTCTAGGTGCAAAGTGTCGACCGAAGTCCATAAGTGTCAATCGTTCAATGTAAAATAGAGGGTGAGTGTCGACCGCGAGACTCGACTTGCGCAGGGCAGAGTCGGAGTAGGTGTCGACCCCTGGCTACAAGTGTGGACCAGTTTGTGTAAAATTGACAGTGGTGTCGACCGCGAGAGTCGACCTGCGCGGACAGAGAGGATCAAGATGTCGACTTGCGACAGCGGGTGTTGACCCCTCTCTAAAATGAGGGTAGAGGTGTCAACCGGTGTCCCCGGTGTCGACCGATGGAAAACCCGAGACCACTCAAGTGTCGACCGGCTCTTGCAGGTGTCGACCGGTCCCTTGATTTCTATGTTTAAAAAAAAAAGACTTTTTGAGTCGAAAAAAAAATATAAAGCTTCCCAATTTCTAGGAAATATTTTAGTAGAGGATATGAGGGATATTGACGAGTAGTAGTTGGTTTGCGAACCGGGAATCACGTAAGATTTTCGGGGCGTTACAGTGTTGGTATCAGAGCTATTTGGTCAAAACGTTCAAACGATTACTCAACAGCGCCTATCGCCGCACGACGTGCTCCAACAACTGTAAGTGTTTAAGTTTAGTATTGTTTAGTAGAAACTTATGAACATAGTTGATCATTGTCCAGAAAATTAGCGAGAATGTTTAGACGACCAGGACGTCCTAGAGTGCCGAGAGAGACAACCGAACCGAGAAGTGAGGACGATTCTGCGACGCTGCGACAGTTGACAGAATTAGTAAATTGGCAGTCTCAGCAGCTAGGAATGTTGCTGAACCGAGAAGTGCAAGGAGGTGCAGGCCCTAGTTCTAGTCAGGACCAGTCAGGTGACCGATTTTGGAGATTGCGGCCACCGACTTTCGAAGGATAAGCATCAGACCCAATGGCTGCTGAGGAGTGGATCTGAGCAATAGAGAGCATGTTTAAGTATGCGAAAGTGGAAGAGGAGGATAAGGTTATACTGGCCACCTTTCATTTAGCAAAGGATGCCATGTTTTGGTAAGAGTCTGTGGAGGCCACCGTGGATGCGCAACATATGACTTGGGAGAAGTTCAAAAAGGTCTTCTACGACAAGTATTTTAATAGTACGGTGCAAGTAACTAAGATGATGGAGTTTTTACAGTTGAAGCAATCTACACCAGTGAAAGAGTATAACCGGCGATTCGAGTCCTTGTCTAGGCTTGCCAGTAATTTGGTAACCCGAAACGAGGATAAAGTGTTTTAGTTTGTATAAGGGTTGAGGCCGGAAATATACAAATGAGTGAAGATAGCGGGAATACGGGATGTGCTTTACTCCGAGGTGGTGGCCAAGGCATTGGAGGTAGAGGAAGCCGAGATGAAGTGCATCAGTCAGCGAGAAGCTTCCAGGAGATCTTTCAGAGAAGCGGCCCTGCAGCAGAGCAAGAGTGTCTCCCAGCCACCACAACAGAGAGGGACAAAGAGGTTTAGCGAGGGTTCTAGCAGCCAGGGAAGTAGCAAGAGGCCGCAAGGACTGGTGCAGTACCCCTAGTGCCCTAAATGTATGAAGTATCATCCAGGAGTTGAACCAGTATCAAAAAATCCCTACAGATTGGCGCCAACAGAGTTGAAGGAGTTGAAGAAGTAATTAGAAGAATTGGTAGAGAAGGGGTTTATACGCCCTAGCTTTTCGCCGTGGGCCGCGCTGATTCTTTTTGTCAAGAAGAAAGATGGGTCGTTACGCATATGCATCGACTACAGAGAGTTGAATAAGCTAACGATTAAGAATAAGTACCCTTTGCCAAGGATAGACGATTTATTTGATCAACTCCAAGGTGCGCGTGTGTT
Organism: Begonia peltatifolia; assembly: GCA_022433055.1. Classification (NCBI taxonomy): domain Eukaryota; kingdom Viridiplantae; phylum Streptophyta; class Magnoliopsida; order Cucurbitales; family Begoniaceae; genus Begonia; species Begonia peltatifolia. Next base: position 6,346,602 of record CM039525.1, on the reverse strand, counting down.
TTCGAAGATTGACCTGAGATTGTGTTATTATCAGTTGAACGTCAGACCTGAACATATTCCAAAGATGGCTTTTTGAATGCGGTACGGACATTATGAGTTCCTGGTGATGTCTTTTGGATTGACTAATGCTCCAGCAGCTTTTATGGATCTGATGAAATGAGTGTTCCATGAATATCTCGATAGATTCGTTATAGTGTTTATCGAGGATATTTTGGTGTACTCTGGGAGCGATGAGGAGTATAAGGAGCATTTAAAATTGGTGTTGGAAACCCTGAAGCGACCCCAACTCTATGCAAAGTTTTCCAAGTGCGAATTTTGGTTAGATAGAATCCGTTTTCTTGGTCATGTCATCTCAAGCGATAGAATAGCGGTTGATCCAGTAAAGATTCAGGTGGTTAAAGAGTGGCCACAACCGAAAAATGTTACAAAGATACAGAGTTTTCTTGGATTAGCAGGTTATTACAGGAGGTTTATAGAAGGGTTTTCAAAGGTTGCAGCACCCTTGACCCGTTTGACGAGGAAAAGTGTGAAATACCTGTGGTCTGAGGATTGTGAACCTAGTTTCCAGACATTGAAGCAGAGATTAACTACTGCTCCAATCCTGACGCTTCCTACCGAGGACGGAAAATTTAGTATTTACTGCGATGCTTCGAAGGTAGGACTGAGATGTATATTAATGCAGGAATGGAAGGTGATAACATATGCCTCTAGACAATTGAAGGCTTATGAGCAGAACTACCCAACTCACGACCTGGAATTAGTTGCGGTAGTCTTTGCGCTGAAGATTTGGAGACATTATTTGTATGGACAATTGTGCGAGGTATATTCAGACCATAAAAGCTTGCAGTATATTTTTACTCAGAAGGAGCTGAACATGAGGCAACGGCGGTGTTTGGAATTTGTGAAGGATTATGATCTCGAGATTAAGTACCACCCCGGCAAGGCAAACGTAGTAGCCGATGCTTTGAGCTGAGTGACGGCCTCCATTTCAGCTGTGACTTCAGACATGCCAGTGGCTTTGGATGCGGAGTTCCGGAAGTATGATTTGGAGGTAGTGTCGAATGTATCGGCCATGTTGTCAGTTATGTCCTTGCAGCCCACTATTTTAGAGAAGATAAAGCAGGCCCAGAAGAACGACGCTGGATGTGAAGAGATAAAGTCTAGTATGGCTTCCAATAACAGATCAGAATTTAGTTATTCGGACGACGGAATTCTTAAGTTTCGAAATAGGTGGTTCGTTCCGTATAATAAGGAACTACAGAGAGAGATATTGGCTGAAGCCCATTCTTCGAGATTTTCGGTGCATCCAGGGAGTACTAAGATGTACAGAGCCCTCAAACAGCATTACTGGTGGCCCGATATGAAGAGAATGGTGGCGAAGTACGTAGAGGCGTGTTTGATCTGCCAACAGGTTAAGGCTGAGCATCAGAGACTGGCAGGAAAATTACAGCCATTGCTGATACCTGAATGGAAATGGGAGCAGATAACGATAGATTTTGTTGTAGGGCTACCTCGGACGACAAAAGACTATGATGGAATATGGGTGATAGTGGACAGGTTAACCAAATCAGCCCATTTTCTGCCAGTGAAGATGACATATTCTATGGATCACTTCGCCGAACTATATGTTCAATAGGTCATGCGATTGCACGGAGTTCCAACTTCAATTGTATCAGACAGGGACCCCAGATTTACATCGAAGTTATGGAAAAGTTTGCACAAGGCTATGGGTACGCAGCTCAGTTTTAGCACAGCGTTTCATCCTCAGACGGATAGACAATTTGAGAGGACTATTCAGACGCTGGAGGATATGCTTCGAGATTATGTACTGGAATTCCAAGGATCATGGAGCAAATATATGCCGTTGGTAGAGTTTTCTTATAATAACAGTTTCCAGGCCACGATAGGTGTCACACCCCCAATTCTCGCACCTAGAATTTTTCGCCTTCTCAGTGGGATGTGCGGCGCCAAGTCCCCGACTTGACCAGCCTTCCTCCTCCTTCGGTGCTTGCGGAACGAATTGCACAAGAGACAAGTGTTTACGGGAGCAAAACCTCCCAACCCTCTTTTCTATTCCAAATAAAAAGACTAGGACACTCACTCAAGGCACATCACAATAGCTAAGGAACTCCTTTGTCGGATCCCTTTAGCTTGGTGTCTCAAGAGGCTTATATACATCACATGGCCGAGCCATGTCTTTAATTGGTCACTAAATGCCCATCTGATGCCCATCTTCAATGCTGGCCGCGCGCACCATGAATGCCTGCCACGCGCCTGCTGCACGCAGCATTGATGCCCGCCGCGCGCCATTAATGCTTGCCGCGTGTGCGCCATCAATGCATGTCGTGTGCGCCAGGGCTCGGTCGCCAGCCTGCCCAATGCACCCCATCTGAAGGTAGCATCCCGCGCCCAGCGCCCATCTGGCACGCCGTGTCCGTACCGCGTGCCTGCAGCGTACTGCGCGCGCTCGTAACGGCCCGCGCCAACGGCTAGCTGCCGAGGTGTAACGCCTCACCAACGGCTATGTCTGCGCGCCAACGGCTATGTCACCTACAGTAACGCCCCAACGGCTATCCCATGCCGTGTCCAGTCCGTGTCCGCTCCGCGTGCGCCAACTGCGCGCGCCCATTAACTGCAGCGCCCTGCTGAAGCGTAACGCCTCGGCTGCGCGCACCGCGTGCGCCCCGTGTGCACACCGCGTGCTTGTAACTGCCTGCTCAGTAAATGTCCTGCCCAACACTTAGCCAATTTAGTACTTACTTGCATAGCTTCACGGATCTGCCCTTTGTCCCATGTCTGATTCATGGCCTGCGCACCTTGTGCGTCTTGGTGGGCTGCGCGCCCATCTGCTGCGCCCACTGCGGGCCGCGCGCCTCACTGTCGCGCCAATTACGGGCCTCGCTCCTCATGCTGCCGCGCGCCCGAGGAGTAGCCCAGCTGCTCCTCTCCGTTGGGCCACTTGGCCCAAACGTTTATGCACCATAGAAAATGGGGTGTAACAATCCACCCCCACCAAATGAAGTCGACGTCCTCGTTGACACCCAAGCTAGGTAGCCGGTGAACTGCCCCCCGAGTTGCCATAGGTTGATGCCTCTCTTCCCTGTGGCCTCCTCTTCACTCTCCCATTGCGCTATGAATTTTCGCCGCTCATTCTTCTTGTCGCCTCGCACGGTTCGGTGGTCACGGACTTTTGCTACCCTCCTAGCAAACTCCACCCGCACCCCGGTCCGAGCCCTCGGCACCTGCTCCTGTTTCTTTCCATGATAAAGTTTTCGGATACTTACATGAAAAGTTGGATGTAGTCTGAGCCTCTTGGGAAAGCATTCTTTAGAAACCGAGTCCCACGGCTTCTCCTGACTTTGTTGAGGTTAAACAAGCCCCTCTTGCTTCTTCCCCTCCGTCTTGTCTTCTTGGCAACTAAGACAAGTGTTGACGTGTCGCCCCACGTCCTCCTCCATCTTGGGCCACATACAGTTGCGAGCCAAAAGTGCCTCCATGCGCCCCTCGCCTAGATGACTCTCCCATCGAGTGTTATGGGTCTCCTTCAAGATTTGTTGGTGCACCCCGCTCCAACAAGTAATAAACACCCGGTTGCCTCGGCCCCTCAATAGGCCATCTTCTAGCCCGTGCCACCGGATCAAGCCCTCCTCGACTTGTTTCGCCATCCGCGTGCACTCTAGATCCCCCTTTGCAGCTGCCCTAATTTTCTCCACAAATATAGAGCGTACCTCACATGGTGCTGCATCCCTTGGCAACTTCAACGCGGGTTTGGAGGACACCACCTCCCTTGATTCCGCTAACTCCGGAGGTGCCATTTGATTTGGCGCTTGTGCCAGTGGAACTGCCCTTGGTTCGAGTTCTCCCTTGTGATCCACCCCTCGCTTTGGTGGTAGCTTCTCGGGTAACCTTGATGGCATCACCTCTTTGTGCTCCTCAAGCACTTTTAGAACTCCCTTTGGCACCTTGCTAGCTTGGTCTCCCTTGACCTCTCTCAATGCTGCCACGAAGGTGGTCTCGCCTCTCCTTTGGCCCGCCTTCAATTGAGAAGATGTTAGCAAAATATTTTTACCTCCGCGTGTCTCACTCCTGACCATATATGGTGCGGAATCGTTTTGGATCACCATGACTCCAAGATGTGGCAAAACCATTGCCTTGGCTTGCCGGAAGAACTCAAGTCCCAATATGAGTTCAAAATCGTCTAGTGGGACTACCATCAATGGACATTCCCGTCGCCATTCTCCCACGCTCATCAAAGGTTGTGTCGTACCTTTGATCGGCTGTGCACCCGAATTGACAGCCTTGATCCTGCTTGCGCTCTGCGCTATCTCCAAGCCAAGCTCCCGAGCTTTCTTGTCTGAGATAAGGTTGTTGGTTGCACCTGTATCCAACATTGCACGTACCTTCCTCCCCTGGATGGTAACCTCGACATACATGAGTCCCTAGTGGGAAGGCCTTGCCTCCTCACTTGTAACCGCGTTGACAAGCTGGATAGGGTTAACCCGAGGTTGGTCCTCCTCTTCGAACTCATCCCCTTTGATGCTCAAGGAAGCCACCGCCCCCTTTTTTGGACACTCCCGCGCCAAGTGTGGTCCACTGCATATGAAACATCCCGAGCCCTTCTTTTGGGAGTGATCAAGTCCCTTTGATGTAGAAGCCCCTTGGAATGATTTCCCCTTTTCCGTGCTTGCACCATTGCGTTTGTCCATGCGCCACTCTTCCCCACTCCGCCGCTTCTCGGATGGGACCGAGCTCTGGTAGTCCACAAGTGCCTCGGCTATAGAGATCGCCATTTGCACATCCTTCACGCCATGATGCCTCAATTCCGCTTGCGCCCACGGTTGTAGCCCCGCCATGAAGTTGAATAGCTTGTCGTTCTCATGCATAGTTGAAATGTCAAGTAAAAGTGAGCTATATTCCCGAACATACTCACGTACCGTGCCTGTTTGCCATAAGTTCCTCAATGCCTCCTTCACGGTCCATTCCGAATTTAGCGGTAGGAAACGGTCTCTGAGTTCACTTTCTAGTGCCTCGAATGTGTCTATGCGTGGCTCCCGATCCTGGTTTTGTCGCTACCATAACTTTGCATCGCCGCCTAGGTACATGCTCGCGATCATTACCTGGTTGTCCTCCTCGACTGCTGCGGCCATGAAGTATTGCTTCATGTCCCAAAGAAAGTTCTCCAACTCCTTTGCATTGCGGTTGCCTGTATAAGGACTAGGTTCGGGTACCTTATACTGCATGGCCAAGCTTCCCAATCGCCGGCTTGCTCCTCCAACCGCATTCTTGCCTATCTTGGCAAGCTCCTTGTCTATGCGATCAACAATGTCCGCGACATGTTGTTCGATCGCCAAATTGTCTGCCCCCACCGATGCTTGGAAATCCTCCATTTCCTTCTTCATCAGCCGGACATCCACCACCAATGGCCTATCCTCCGATGTTGCCATTGAAATGCCGACAAAGCTCTCCAACACGTCGAGCCTCGCAAGAATAGCCTCCAAGGTTCCTTGCTCCAGAGATTCCATCTTTGTGGTTAACCGAGCTCTGATACCAGTTGTCACACCCCCAATTCTCGCACCTAGAATTTTTCACCTTCTCGGTCGGATGTGCGGCGCCAAGTCCCCGACTTGACCAACCTTCCTCCTCCTTTGGTGCTTGCGGAACGAATTGCACAAGAGACAAGTGTTTACGGGAGCAAAACCTCCCAACCCTCTTTTCTATTCCAAATAAAAAGACTAGGACACTCACTCAAGGCACACCACAATAGCTAAGGAACTCCTTTGTCGGATCCCTTTAATTTGGTGTCTCAAGAGGCTTATATACATCACATGGCCGAGCCATGTCTTTAATTGGACACTAAATGCCCATCGGATGCCCATCTTCAATGCTGGCTGGGCGCACCATGAATGCCCACCGCGCGCCTGCTGCGCGCAGCATTGATGCCCGCCGCACCCCATCAATGCTTGCCGCGTGCGCGCCATCATTGCATGCCGCGTGCGCCAGGGCTCAGTCGCCAGCCTGCCCAATGCCCCCATCTAAAGGTAGCATCCCGCGCCCAGAGCCCATCTAGCACGCCGTGTCTGTCCCACGTGCTTGCCGCGTACCGCGCGCGATTGTAACGGCCCGCGGCAACGGCTAGCTGTCGAGGTGTAACGCCTCACCAACGACTATGTCTGCGCGCCAACGGCTATGTCACCTGCCGTAACGCCCCAACGGCTATCCCCATGCCATGTCCAGTCCGTGTCCGCTCCGCGTGCGCCAACTGCGCGCGCCCATTAACTGCAGCGCCCTGCTGAAGCGTAACGCCTCGGCTGCGCGCACCGCGTGCGCCCCGTGTGCACACCACGTGCTTGTAACTGCCTGCTCAGTAAATGTCCTTCCCAACACTTAGCCAATTTAGCACTTACTTGCATAGCTTCACGGATCTGTCCTTTGGCCCATGCCTGCTTCATGGCCTGCGCACCTTGTGCGTCTTGGTGGGCTGCGTGCCCATCTGCCGCACCCATTGCGGGCCGTGCGCCTCACTGCCGGCCCATTGCGGGCCTCGCGCCTCATGCTGCCGCGCGCCCGAGGAGTAGCCCAGCTGCTCCTCTCTATTGGGCCACTTGGCCCAAACTTTTATGCACCATAGAAAATGGGGTGTAACAATAGGTATGGCTCCATACGAAGCCCTTTACGGAAGAAAGTGCAGGTCCCCGCTTTATTGGGATGAAGTTGGCGAGGCGGGTTTAGTAGGCCCGGATATTGTGGAGCAAACAGTAGAGAAAGTTGCATTTATTCGGCAGTGTATTTTAACAGCTCAGAGCCGACAAAAGAGTTATGCAGATCGTCGGAGAAGAGAGTTGGAATTTGATGTGGGCAATGAAGTCTTCTTGAGGGTTTCGCCATTTAAAGGAGTGGTAAGATTTGGGAAAAGAAGCAAGTTGAACCCAAGGTTTATCGGACCATTTTCTTTTGTGAAGAAAGTAGGAAAGACAGCTTACCAGCTATAGCTGCCAACCTTTATGGATGGGATTCACAATGTATTCCACGTGTCCATGCTGAGAAAGTGTATACGAGATCCTTTTCATGTGGTGGAACAGGGAGATGTGGAGATTCAACCCACATTAGTGTATGAAGAGAAACCAGTGGAGATTCTAGATTATGCAGTGAAGACTCTACGTAACAAAGAGATTCCACTGGTGAAAGTTTTATGGCGCAACCAAAACGTAGAAGAGGCAACTTGGGAGCGGCAGCAGGACATGATGAGGCGATACCCAGAACTGTTCAGGTAACAAAATTTTGAGGACAAAATTTCTTTTAAGGAGGGTGAAATGTAATACCTGAAAAATTTTAGTTAATTCGATTTTTTTGGAATTTCGTATTGGTCAACGGTGAGGTTTGAGTCGGAATCGAGGCCGGAAAGTTTGTAACGTTAGGTAAAGAATTATTTCAGGAATAAAGGTGGAAGTGAAATTTTAAGATTTTATCCGAACACTGACTGTATAGTAGATTTATCGAAAGAGGTTATGGTGGAGGGCGAAATGGTAATTAGAATTATTTATATTAAATAAAAAAAAGAGAGAGAAGATAAAACTGGGGAGGAACGGATCTTTTCGCCCATGTTCTTCTTCTTCTCCCGCGCGAGGGCTCGGCATTCCCTTTCAGCAGCCAGTGATCGATCGTTTCCTCCTCCGATTCTTCAAATTTTCAGTAAGTTTTACTTAGTTCTTGGTAGATAGTTAGTGTTTTAATTGTTTCGAACGGTAAAGTGGGGTTAGAGAGAGTTTTGGGTGAAAACCTAGGAGGGAGTTGTGAGAAATTGAGGTTAGAGTTTGATTCTACCGGTACGTTGGTAGTTAAGTTAGGAGTAGAGTAGATTTTGGGATTTTAGGAGGAAGGTTGAAGATGGGGATAGCCGAAATACTCGAAGTGTGGAACGGTTTTCATTCGACCACATTCGGCCAAGTTGTGGAGGTTTGATTGGGAAATGTATGAAACCGTTAGAAACTAGATGCTACGAGGAATCCATAGCATTTCGAATCGTCCAAATCGGACAAGTATTAGCGGAGTTACAAAATTTTGAACGTTAGTCTGAGCGTTAGTTAGAATTTTGGTTTAGGCTGAGTGGGGATTTAGTGGTTGATTCCTTAAAAGTTTTGCGGAGTTAATGGAAGGTAGAGCTAATAAATGTGTGGTTTTATAGGTTTTCCAATTAGCGTACGAGATATGGACTACGAGTACTAAGGACGCCAGGTAAGTAGTGTAGTATGAGTTTTGCCTTCGGGCCTACATCACAGTTCAGTAGGATGTATTGCTCGTTTATTTTATGTTACGTTTTGTAATATGCATCATGGTTTTAAATTACGAAACGAAACGAAAATGAATTTTCATGTTTTTACAAAGTGAAACAGTAGGATGTGATGAGACGAACGAAAGGAGAAGTTACGTAAGAAGATAATAAATGTGAGGTTGAGTGGTCTTGTCCAGTGAGGTGGACCGCGAGGTGTATCACTCTTCCCCCACTTTACGTGGTGACCTTGTCCAGTGAGGTGGACCGCGAGGTGTATTACTCTTCCTCCGCTTTACGTGGTGACCTTGTCCAGTGAGGTGGACCGCGAGGTGTGTCACTTCACTATATCGAGTTTGGCCTTGTCCAGTGAGGTGGATCGTGAGGTGTGTCATCGCGATCTAGCACGTAAAGAAGAACCCAGTAGTAAGAAGATGCAAGAAAGATACGAAACGAAAGTAGAAACGAAACTGTAAAAACTACATATGTTAGGATGTGGATGTTTTTCAGTGTTTAAGTTTATATGCATTGCTAACTTAGCATTAGGTTAATAGTTGAGTTCTGTGACGTAGGTGACGACGCAGCAGCTAGTGAGTATCCCGAGCTTGCCTAGGACTAGGAGGTAGTTATAGGAGACCGCTCGTGGGACGACTGGGCCAGCTATTGAGGCGTTTTGACTATGGCGGGTGTAAGTACGGGTAGTGAGGTATTTTGGGTCGTACATAGTCATTTTGATGTAAAAGTGATATTAGAATTTGAGCTGAATAATATGGCGTGCGTAACAGGTTTGTAAATTGAGTCGAGAAGTGGATTTATGGTTTTTAAACGTTTAGTCAAAATTCGTGTTGTTTTGTTGAATTTTGTTAAAGTTTCTGGGTGCAAAATGTCGACCGATGTCCATACGTGTCGACCGGTCAGTGTAAAATAGAAGGTGAGTGTCGACCGCGAGACTCGACCTGCGCAAGGCAGAGTCGGAGTAGGTGTTGACCTCTGGCTACAAGTGTCGACCGGTTTGTGTAAAATTGGTAGTGGTGTCGACCGCGAGGGTTGACCTGCGCGAACAGAGAGGATTAAGCTGTCGACCTGTGACAGCGGGTGTCGACCTCTCTCTAAAATGAAGGTAGAGGTTTCGACCGGTATCCCCGGTGTCGACCGATGGAAAACCCGAGACCACTCAAGTGTCGACCGGCTCTTGCAGGTGTCGACCGGTCCCTTGATTTCTATGTTTAAAAAAAAAGGTGTTTTTTTGAGTCGAAAAAAAAATATAAAACTTCCCAATTTTTAGGAAATATTTTAGTAGAGGATATGAGGGATATTGACGAGTAGTAGTTGGTAGCGAACTGGAAATCACGTAGGATTCTCGGGGCATTACAATAATATTTTTATAAACTACTAAAATAAAATTATAATAAATCGTACATATATTTCAAAATTACGAAAATTTTTAGATTATTTTCTCATTAAGTAGTGAATATGTGGTAAAAATTTCAAGTAAATCCAATATCATTTAGTAATTATTTAAATGAGAGTTTAACGAAATTGTTGATCAAATGTCAAATGATAACAGAATCAAAGTATATGGTTTGATTTGTCAGTTTTATTAGTATTGGGGGCTAAATAAAATGTATAATATAAGGTTAAAATCGATAATTATCCTTTATTTTTTTTTATTTTTTAAACTAAAAGAAACTACCAAAACAATTAACCTAAATCTATTTAGATTAGGAAAATGCCTATTAAAAGAAATCTCTAAATCTAGATTCCTTATTAAAAAGAGATTACTTAATTAATACACTACATCTAAATAAATTAGAAAATATCTTATTATGATTATAAAACTAAAATCTCATTTAAAAAAGAAAGTTAAAAATTATGAGGATAAAATCCAATCTACTCAAATAAATTAAAAGATAAAGTCAATGATATATTCTATTTTATATAAATAGAAATAGAAGAGATTTGTGTTAAGGAAATAAATATAATAACAAAAATAGAAAACAAAATTGATTTCATAGGTTTTTCTTTTTTTTGAAATCTTAACTATGTTGGAAAGAAAAGAATTGCAAAAGTTTTTTTTTGTAATTACAAAAATTAAAAAATAAATAAATAAAAACTGACCTCTTGAAGCATTAGATTGGATGACAATCTTGATCATTACACCTCCCTGACAACGGCGTCAAAATTTGATTGCGTCCAAATTATGCACTACTAAGCGGTCGGTTGTTGTACTGTTTCATCGGTTGATTCCACGAGGAGGTAGGTAAAAGATTAATAAAAAACGATAAACCAAAATAACGTAAGAGATATGTTAAAGAAAAAATAAATAAAAAGTAAATTTTATAATTAAAAAGAAGCAATTTAAAAGATATTATTTTTGTGTGGAGAATTCAATAACATAAAAAGTAGCGAGGGTCCGAGAATATATTAGTTGTTTAAGCACATCAATTCCAGGTTTGATTTTTTTAAGATAAAATATGTATTCGAGTTATTTAAATTCAACTATTACTAGAAATCCAAAATCGACACTATTTTCGTGAGCTTATAATGCAGTAAAAGATTATTAATAAAATAATATGATGGATTTATGTGCAAAATTACATAAAGAAATCCTGACTGAAAGTATATAAAATTAACACATAAAAATGAATATAGAATAATAAAAATTACTTTAATATTTAAACATTAAAGAAAAAAATAACCAAACCTTCATTGAATTACTAAATAAATAATTTCATCTCTAATCTCGCCAATGTTTTCAACCTAAAATATACATTATCATCACAAGTTCTATAGAAAAAATATGATAATAAGTAAGAAACTAAAAGAATTGAATTGTATGGAGCTACGCTTATTTATAATATATAAAATATCCTAAAATAAAGAAAGAAATATTGTTAATTAGATTCTCAAGCTAATTTTTGGAGATTTGAATATTAATTTGTGAACATTTTAAAATAAAATCTAGTGTAGAATCTGAAGTAAACTCAGAGAGCAATTCACTTTAGACTTAGTCATAGGAGACACATAACTTCGTATCATTTGCACATATAAAAACTTTGCCACGTCTCATTGTAATTTGATACTCTATTCGTATGCTGAATGAAATGAGTTTTTAAATTTGATTTGTTGGTGTTGACGTGTGAGAGAATTGGACAAAGAGTTATTGATTGAAACCTAGTTTTGACACGTGACATATGGTTTTGTTCCCTTTTGAATTATGATTGCTGTGAGCTGTGTGATATAGAGAGGAAATCAATTAAATAATATTTTATTAAAACTAAATAAACTATTTCTCCTCTAAATAATAATCAATCAAAATTATAAAAATATTTATTTAAAATTAAAATAATTTTAATAAATATACACAATTAAACATAAATTGTGTATATTTTGTTTACACAATATACACAATAAGTCAATTTTTTAGCCATAATTACCTATTTTTTCTGTTTCTTTCAAGTTTATTGTCTTCCAATTAAACTGTAGATGATGCTGATGAAAATGATGAGGAGGATGAGGTTGAGTGATTGCCAAATTTTCAGGAAAGTCTTGTCCCTTTAATTTTTCTTAGAAGTATGATCTTTTGTTTGGATATTATATGGCAGTAGTGACACAACCAAGTTTAAGTTTTGGGTGAAATTAGATTATAAGTTGTTTTGAGAACTTCTCTGTAAAAAACAAAGAAAATTGTGTGTTAAATATGTTTCAGACCTACAAATTCAACATAAAATTCTACAATTCCAATTTATATAAAACTTTCAAATCTTTGAAATGTCTTTCCATTTATTAAAAATTGAATAGAAATAGTATACAAATATTCTCATTGTAAGAATTTTCTTCTACACATTTTGTAAGATGTTAAGATTTTCTTGAAAAAGTCTAAAAAATATTAGATCAATGTAAAAGTTTAAAGTTTTACATTTAAGACGCTGAATTCTTGACACAAAGCAAAAGAAACTTGGACACAAATAATTCAAGTAGACGATATAAAATTAGATAAGTTTGGGTGCGGCAAATAAACAAAAAATAAATAAAAGAAAATGAAAAATAAGAATAAATAAAAAATAAATTGAGATTTTTTAATCTATTTTCAAACTCGAGTGAGCCTTTTAAATATTTGATGGGTGGTAAATAAAATAAAAAGAGCTTCGGAGTGAAACTCTATTGCAACATTGTTGACTATATTCTGCTATTGATTTCTCTTATTTATTATATGAGTATATTATATCTTTTTAGTAATACTATTAAGTAACCGGAAGTTTTCATCACCAATGTTATCAATTGTGTAAAAAGGTAGTGTGATTTAAAAAGAAGCCAACGAAGAAATTAATAATAAAAAAAGTTCTTCAATACTTATAGCATTGATTGAGTGTTTGAATCCTAAGTTTCTAATTTCTGTGAGTTAGTTAAAAGAGTTTGTAGAACTAATATATAAGACATTAAATTTAGTATGATATAATATCACTTTGGTGGTTCGAGAAATTTTTAACTTATGTCGTGAACACAGACACTCTAAGTGACGATTTATCTTTAGAATAATCTTGAATTATATTGACTTGAATATTTAATGATACGTTAATGTTTTTATTGATTGAAAATTGAAAACAACCCTCAGAATTTTGGATTGCAATGTTTGTAGAATTATTGAAGTCATTTTGGATATTTTTTTTTTTGAAATTTTGTTTTGTATCACTCGAAGAAGACGAATAATGGTTTAAGTTTGAAGGTGCGATAATTTAAAAAAAAAAATTATTACATGATGTATTTTATGAATATTATTATTAAAAATCTGTAATTATATTTTATGCATATATCCTACAATATTACATGTAGCATCGAGTTTGCATAAAATATATGTTATTAATCATTTTAAGGATATATTCATTCAAAATTTATAGTTATTACATATTGATGCTAAATAATTGATGATGCAAGCTGATTTTAAAGAATAAAAATAAGGACCACAATCAGTTACAAAAGGAAGATTTTATAGAATGAGAAGAAATAGGAAAGAATTAAGATTTTGGGAGGAAGATGCGGTGGATCTATTTGATTTTCAAATTATAATTAGAATGGAAAGAAAGAGAAAATCTATTTTGATTTTTAAATTTAAATTGAAGAGAGAGAGAGAGAGAGATAGAGTGAGAGAGGTCTTTAAAAAATGAAAAGAATGAGCAGGTTTTGAGGGAGCATAAAAAGGGTTCACGAGGCCTATATAGAGAAGAAAAACAATTTCATATTTTTTTATGTTTTTAATACGATGATTTCTAATTCCTTTTTCACGAATTAATATTTAATGGTTTTGAGAAGAGAGTATTGAATTATGTGAATCAAATATTTTTGTTCTGGACGGGTGGATTAATCAACTTAAATAATTAATATGGTTTGTTCCCTATTTTATTCAATGTTCGGAAGGTATACAGAAATATTATAATTGTTATGACTCAAAACATATAATGAATTATGTGAATTTTTAATATTTTAATATAAATTTTTAGAATGATGTTTAATTGAATTATTTATAATATTTATTTGTCATAAGTATGAAAGAAAATATTGTAATAATTAATCAATTAATTTTGACGATACTTAATTCAAAATAAATATCTAGATCATTAAACTTGTTTGTTGCATAATCCTCCACAAAATTAGTAATGAAAATCATATGCAAAGGGAAATAAACTCTAAGTCATATTGTCATACTTGACTTTCTTCTCTGAATATTTACGTTATATTTAATTAAGCAATTATTTTTTAATAATATTTTACATATTTAATCAACTTGTTTCTCATTGATTATGAATTTTATAACGTGAGCTTCGACACTTGCTTATCATTATTACTTGCTTACAATACGTACAATAATTGCATTGTGCTACTTTTTGCACAACAATTAATTGTCTTTTCAAAATTCTTTTAATTTCTCGATTTTAGATTTTAACTTGTCCGTTGGTCGGAGAATGAGAAACTATGACAATCTTATGGTTTGCACCATACTTGTCAGTAGTGCTTCAACATTCTTATTGCAGAAGCACAAACCCACGTCACTAATGATCGTTCGAGGAGTGTCAAAAAGAGTGAAAATATTTTTCTTTAGAACTTGAGAACCACTTAAGCATTATTCATTGAGAGTGCACTATGAGGATCGAAAAATTTCCCTCTAACGGTTTGAACGGCCCCATGAAGTCAATACCCCACACGTCTAAATGCTCCACTTCTAAAATTTAATTTAGGGGCATTTCATGTCTCTTTGATGTGGGTCCATAAAGATTATCAGGTAGTAAAAACTGCATTGGAGTAAGGTGATTGGATGCTAAAATGTCCAGCATCCTCTGAAGAGTGGCAATGTCTGAGAATGACCTCAATTTCATCATTTGGATGCAAATCAAATGATCTTATCAACTTGGAATTTTAACAAATATGGCTCATCCTATTGATATAATCTCACATTGTATATGAATTTCTTTTTCTCGTGATATGTGAGTTTGGGAGGCAGGATCCTGATCATGATCTAATTTACGTAACCAGCATACAAAGCTAGTCATATTCGTAAATGGCTTGTAACTTTTCATCCCAAAATGTCTCATTTATTACAGTATTTTTCAATTATTAGCTTTTTCTCTGTTAGTCGTGGAAAGTGTTCAGCTACTTGGTTTTCTTATCCTTTTTTAACCCAAATTTAAAGGTCAAATTTTTGCAGCATTAGGATCCATCTTATCAAATATGGGCTTGGCATCCTTTTTAGAAATAAGGCATTATGTTATTGCATGATCCGTGTACAAAATCACTTTTGCTCCGATGATGTATGGTCAGAACTTATCAAATGCAACACGATTGCCAACAATTCCTTTTTAGTGGCGATGTAGTTCTATTGTACCACATTTTGCGTTTTACTTGCATAGTAGATGGCCTGGAATATCTTGTCTCTGTACTACCCCAAACTGCTCAAACTGCATAGCCACTATCAACACACAACCTCGAATTGAAGAGTCCAGTTGAGTGCACAATTCTAGAAGTGGTAACCAATTTCTTTTTCAGTGCAAGAAAAGCTTCTAAACATGATTATTGAAGTCAAATTTGTCATCTTTTTTCAACAACTTGCTGACAGGTTTTGAGCTCTTGGAGAAGTTTTTGATGAAGCGTCTATAGAATCAGCATGACGTCTGACATTTTTTAAAGAGGTTGGAGGTTGAAGGTTCTTGATAGTCTCTAGTTTCAACTTCAATAGCCTTTTACGCGATCTAATATCCAATTACAATTACTTTCTTAACCATGAAATGAAATTTCCTCAATTTAACACCATTTTTGTTTCCTTGCATCTCTGCAACACTATTTGTAAATTTTTGAGCTAATAATCGTATGAGTGTCCTAAGACAAAGAAGTTGTCCATCAAAGTTTCGATTGTTTGTTTAACCATGTTTGAAAATATCATCATCACGCATCTTTCAAATGTGGTTAGGGCATTTTAGTGTTCAAATGACATTTTTGTAAAAGCAAATGTGCCATGGAAATATGATCATTTTTTGATCTTCAAAGTTTATGGAAATTTTGTTGTAACTGCAGTATTCATCTAGAAGGCAGTACAATTTATGTCAAGTACTCTATCAAGCATTTGATCGATGAATGAAAAAGGAAAATTGCTTTTCAATTGGCCTTGTTGTGCACACACCCCATCCAATCACCCACATCATTGGAATGAACTCATTTTGTTGATTCTTGATCACATTAGCATATCACTTTTCTTTGGGACACATTAGATTGAATTGGCTTTTTGTTAGAAATTGGGTAAATGATTGACACGATTCCACCGTGAATGAGTCGTGTTTCACCCACAAACAAAACAGAAAAACAAAAATGAGCAGAAAACTGAATGTTGTCCGATGAGCAACCCTTTTAGGCTCTCGACATAAAGATCTTTCGAAGGAAGATGGCAGCAAACAGAACCAGTTTCTGGCCACTCTCTTCGTGTATTCTTCTCTGGAAAAGAGAGGAAAGACGAGTGGAACGACGACTAATCAAGCAACCTCGGGCTTGAAAGCTCAAGGAGATGCACTCCTCCTCGGTTCTTGACCAAACCGAGCCTTACCATTCACCAAGCTTCAAGCTACTTCAGTTGAATACAAAAGAACTATTCTCATAGATGCAACAACCTTTACACACACCAATAGTCACGTATTTATAGACCTAGGGTGGCTGAAGGTTAGAATGGGCTTGGGCTTCGAATGAGCCACATGGTTGGCCATTCTTGGTCCACTTGCACACCAGATCACTCTTCAAGCTTTGGCCCATTTATTGTATCAATGTGCTGCTAAACTCTGACCCAATTGTTGCTTCTAACCACCATCTAACTTATCATACATCTAATTCTAATGTTTAAGGATGCATGCAACTATAAAACATTACAGGAAGGTGAATGTTTGCCAACAAAAACATAAGAGTGAATGTTTGCCGAATAAAATTCAATTACAAATTAATTCCGAGGGAGACAAATCCCTTCTTCATGTGCTTCCACCTTTAGCTCCTACGATAGCAAGGGTTGATCTTAGTCCTTTGTGCTCGGGTCCCATTCCAAATCCAGGAAGAGGCATTCGACACTTGTAATTCCTGTAAAAGAATTGAACTTGTTAGTGAACAGGTTGGATAAAGCTCGTGCCTTGGTTTGTGATCGAGTGGTGGCCCTCTAGGGCACATCATCCTCCCCAGGTGATTGAGGATTTGACCTCAAATTTGTTAATGGGGTCGCTTCGATGTCATCATCGTCTCCTTTGTATGGCGAGAGATCTTGGACGTTAAAGGTGGAGGAAATTACGTAGTCGCCGGGTAGCTCTATCTTATAGGCGTTATTGTTGATTCTTTTTAACACCTTGAATGGTCCTTCTGCTCTAGGCATCAACTTGGATTTTCTTTTAGCCGGGAACCTTTCTTTCCTTAGGTGCAACCAAACTAAGTCTCCTTCATCAAAGATAAATTCTCGTTTGTCGTTGCTCTTCTCGATGGCTTTGCGTACAGTTTCGTGCAATGCCTTAATTCGTTCAGCCTTGTTCGCTCCTGATGGATTAGCTAAGTCTGTAAAAGGTAATGGAATAAGATCTAACGGTGTATATAGATTAAACCCATAGGCAACCCCAAAGGGCAATTGCTGAGTAGTGGAATGAAGGGTGCGGTTGTAGGCAAACTCCAAGCCTGGGAGTACTATATCCCAGTTAGATAGTTTCTTACCTATAATAGTGCGTAAGAGGGTACCTAGGGTCCTGTTGACGACTTCCATTTGACCATCGGTTTGGGGATGAAAGGATGTGCTGGAACACAACCTAGTCCCCAACGTTTTCCACAAAGTGGTCCAAAAGGCACTTAGAAATTTAGTGTCTCTGTCCGAAAAGATAGTACGAGGTATACCATTCAAGCAAATGATCTCTTTAAAATATAGGTTAGCTATTAAGATAGAGTCATCAGTCGCAGCACAAGGAAGGAAATGTGCCATCTTGGAGAATCGATCCACAACCACCATTATAAAGTCTTTATTCTGGGCGATCTGTGGTAGTCCTAAAACGAAGTCCATACTAACCTCTACCCAAGGGTGTGATGCATGTATAAGCCTTGAGGTAGAACTTTACTCTTAGCCTTCTTGCAAATCACGCATGTCTCCACCATGCGATGCACATCTTTCATCATGCGAGGCCAATAGAAGTGTTTCTTAAGAGATTCTAGGGTCTTTTTCTCTCCGAAGTGACTTGCTAGACCTCCGCAATAAGCTTCTTTTACTAGGCATCGTCTTAAGTTTCCTTGGGGAATGCAAAACTTTCCCGCTTTAAGTAAATAGCTATCCATGAGGTGATATTTACCTTCGGCCTTGTCCATACACTTGATGTAATAAGGTCCAAAATCGGGGTCGGTTTCAT
The DNA here is from genome assembly GCA_022433055.1 of Begonia peltatifolia. Classification (NCBI taxonomy): domain Eukaryota; kingdom Viridiplantae; phylum Streptophyta; class Magnoliopsida; order Cucurbitales; family Begoniaceae; genus Begonia; species Begonia peltatifolia. The sequence continues at coordinate 6,328,437 of CM039525.1, read as the reverse complement.
AGATCTCCTTAATCCATTCAAAGACAAAGAACCTAACCCCTAATTCGATGAGTAGAATGCACTTTCTAGAGAGTGCATCGGCCACAATATTATTCTTTCCTTTCAAATACTTAAGGGTGTATGGAAACCTTTCTAAAAACTCCACCCACTTGGCATGTCTCTTGTTCAGCTTGTGCTGACCTTGATATGTCTTAGGGCCTGTTAATCAGTGTTGATAACAAATTCTCAAGATAGGAGGTAATGCTGCCAATGTTCTAAAGCACGTATAACTGCGTAGAATTCTTTGTCGTAGGTGGAATAATGTAGTATGGGTCCTTTCAACTTTTCGCTAAAGTATGCCACGGGTTTGCCATCTTGCATAAGCACTGCTCCTATGCCGACTCTAGATGCATAGCTTTTGACCTCACAAGCCTTGTTGAAATCTGGGAGGGCAAGTACAGGGGAATGACATAATATGTCTTTGATGAGGTTAAAGCTCTTTTGACACGCTGGGGTCCAAGAGAACTCTTTCCCTTTCTTAGTGCAATAGGTAAGCGGAGCAACTATCGAACTGAAGTCTTTAATGAATCTTCTATAAAATGAGGCTAGCTCGTGAAAGCTGCGTATTTCTATGATAGAATTTGGTGTAGGCTAATTTTGATGGCGTTTATCTTTCCTTCGTCTGCTTCCATCCCATCTTTTGAGATGACAAATCCTAGAAAGTACACCTTGTCCTATGCGAAATAGCACTTTCCTAAGTTACCAAATAGTTTAGCCTTTCTAAGGGTCTGGAAAAGTGAGTAAAGGTAGGAGAGGTGTTGAGGGAGATCCACGCTATACACTAAGATGTCATCGAAATATACTACGATAAATTTTCCTAAGTACTTTTTAAGCACATGGTGCATGAGTCTCATGAACGTGTTTGAGGCATTAGATAAACCAAAAGGCATTACCATCCATTCGAATAATCCATATTTTGTCTTAAAGGCTATTTTCCATTCGTCGCCTTCCCTCATCCTGATCTGATGGCAGCCGCTCTTAAGATCTATTTTAGAGAAAATAGAGGCTCCACTAAGCTCATCCAACATGTCCTCGAGCCTGGGGATGAGAAATCTATACTTGACAGTAATTTGGTTCATGGCTCGACTATTGACACATATTCTCATGGTGCCGTCTTTCTTGGGAATTAATAAAGAGGGTACTGCACAGGGGCTCATGAACTCTCATATGTAACCTTTATCCAAAAGTTCTTGTACTTGGTCTTGCAGTTTCTTGGTTTCTTCGGGGTTCATTTGGTATACTGGTCTATTAGGCAGTACGACTCCAGGTAGCAGATCAATTTGGTGTTCATGCCACGCAAGGGTGGTAGACCTTGAGGTAAGTCTTCTGGGAACACATCTTGGAATTAGCTAAGTAAAGATTTAACGGGTTGAGGAATAACTCCTAGCTCCATAACTCTATCTTGAAAAAGTACCAAAATTAGGGGATCTCCTCTATGCACGGATGTTTCTATCTCCTTCTTAATCATGAGTAAAGTAGCCTTATCCTTGGCTTTCTTTCTTGCAGCGCCATCTTTAGATATTTGTTCGGGGGTCATTGGAGCAAACTTAAAGGTCTTTCCTTCAAATTTAAGGGAATAGTAGTTAGTGTAGCCGTCGTGGTTTGCCCGTCGGTCAAACTGCCAGGGGAGGCCTATGAGTAAATGACTTACACTCATAGGCACAACATCGCAGAGAACCGTGTCCTTGTACTTCCCGAGGGCAAATTCAACTTTCACTTGCTTGGTAACCTTGACATCATCGCTATTATCTAGCCAACGTAGCTTGTAGGGGTAGGGGTGAGTGTTGGTCTCTAGGCCTAACTTGGTCACTAACTCTGTGGAGGCAACGTTAGCACAACTACTTCCGTCTATAATCAGGGAACATAACTTCTCCTTAATGAAACACCTGCTATGGAAGATGTTCTCACGCTAACAGTCTTCTCCAGAATTCTTAGTTACGAGAACTCGTCTTCTGACCATAAGCATAGGTCCTTTAGGGGCGTGAAAACCTTCCTCATGGGAGTCACTATCCTCCTCATCTTCTTTTATACCTTTTCGCTCGTCTTTGCTCGTAAACTTTCCAATGTCCTCCTAGAGGATCATCACTCGTCTATTAGGACACTGAGCCATGAAATGACCCAAGCCATGACACTTAAAGCATTTAAGGTCTCGCGATCTAGAGGGTTGACACTTTCTACTAGGGTTTTATTGCTTGATTCTTTGGGTGGCCAACTACGTGGAAACGGTTTCTTTCCCTCAGCTTTGGTGAAAGTTTTGTTTGGTTCTAGTTGCAGAGGGATGATCTTAGGTCTTGAGCAAAAATTTCTGGGTGAAGCTAGCTTTTTTTTTCCTACTAAGTTGGCGCTCTACCTTCATAGCCATTTGTACTACCGCGTCAAGGGATTCTAGGGGATGCAGCTCAACAGTGTCTCCTATATCTTGGTGCAATCCTCGAATAAATCGTGGAAGCACTTGCTCTTCAGGTTCGTTCATATCTCCACGAATCCTAAGGGTCTCAAACTCAGTAAGGTACTCTTCAACAGATCGACCTCCTTGTCTCAGGTTTTGAATTTGTAAGAAGAGCTCTTGTCAGTATTGGCTAGGTATGAATCTCTTGGTCATGAGGGACTTCATCACTCTCAAAGTGGTGACAGGGTCGTCTCCTATCTTCTGTTTTTGGGATTTAATATTGGTCCACCAGAGGGCCACGTATCCCGTGAGCTCGACTGAAACTAGTTAGATTTTAACCTTATCTGAATATTCATAGTAGTCAAAGACTTTTTCCACTTTATCTATCCAATCTAGAAAAGTGTTACCATCGCATGCGCCATTGAACGACGGAATATGCAACTTAATGTTCCTAAGATCGTCTAAGTCCTTTCGACGGCTAGACCGAAAATTTTCTTCTTCGTCTAGGGTCCACTCATCTTCATCATGATATTCAAAGTCTTGGAACCTCATTCTTGGGTTAGGTGGCCTCTCACTCGTCGGGGAAGGATCCTGGTCAGGGAATCTCCTGGGAGGGTATTAAGTTCTTTTAGGGTTATCAGGTCTCATCCTAGGGAGGTCATCTCGAGAGGGCTCTCTAGAGTTAGTCTTGTTGAGGTTATCCATTATGAATTTCATACTAAGGGTTAAGTCTTTGAGTTGTTGGCCTAGATTACTAATTTCTCTATTAAGGCCATTTAATTGTCCTTAAAGGCTGGACTCTCCCTCTTGGTGGGCACGAGTCTCGGGTTAGGGCACGTCTTTACCCCGATTCGGTTATTGAGTCATAGTATTGGGGTTTAAATCTCGGTTGAGTCCACTTCTAGTCTTCATGTGACTTCCTAAGGTTGTAGGGGAAACATGTGTTCTTACGCTAGATCGACCCTAAGTGTTAGGAAGGAGGGGAAAAGTAGTGGATCTCGAGTGCCTAAAACTTTGAGGGAAAATTTAAGGGCTTAAATGGCCCTTTTTGAGGATGGAACGTTGTAGTCACAAGCAATGCCTATATTATTATCATAGAGCTCTGAGAGAGCTTTGATTCGATATCTTACGGGCGAAAATCTGACGCCTTTAGCAAAAGTTATGATCGTTTTAAGTTTAGGGGGTCAAATCTACCAGAACAACTAGTGAACTCGGCATAAAGTTTTACAGGGCATTAACATATTCCGATTACAATGTATTTCATTTAGTGTACATATCACGCATCAACTCATTTAACATTAAAATCACATGGTAAGGATACAATAACATAATCACAGTAATTCTAGGGTGTTTGCGCAGATCATATAAGATATCCGATTAGACAAGTAAAATAGAGATTAACATGATGTTCTGCCAAAGTGGTTATGTCAACATGTTAGCATGCATGGAGTGATGCAGCAGACAACAATATCACCACAAAAACAGAATTAAATTACCAAGTACAAAGCAGCAACATAATGGTTTTTTCGAATAAGGTAATAACATTAGCTGCTACATATCACACCACATGCATAACAACACATACGTACAATACCAGTGGTCCCGCAACAAACACCTACCACCTGCACTTACCGCCTGCACCTACCCTCAAACAGTAGCTAAGCTGTAGGGTGTGCTCAGTTTTCACCTGCACCTCCCTTCAAACAGCAGCCAATCAGTTGAGTAAAACTTGTACAGAAAACACAAATACAAATATGGACATCTAACAGATCAAACATAAGTTCCAAGCTTTAAGAATAAATGGTTTCGAGTTTCCGATTTTAAATTTTTATCCAGTAATAACATATCAAAGGTAGTGTTCAAGCTTAAATAGATCCTTATATGTTAGGCACAAAAATAACAGAACCGGTTTCTGCTTTCTTTCTAAAACCAACGAACCAGAGAAGAAATGTAAATTTTTTACAACAAACAAAATGCGTAACAAAGATCAATCCACTCGTTTGCTAAACATTCAGGGCAAGCTATCCATGGCTCTAATACCACATGACACGATTCCACCTCGAATGAGTCGTGTTTTGCCCACAAACGAAACGAAAAAAAAAGAGTCGAAAACTGAATGCTGTCTGATGAGCAACCCTTTTAGGCTTTCGGCATAACGATCTTCCGAAGGAAGACGACAGTAAATGGAACCAGTTTCTGGCCACTCTCTTCGTGTATCCTTCTCTGGAAAAGAGAGAAAGACGAGTGGAACGACGGCTATTCAAGCAACCTCGGGCTTGAAAACTCAAGAAGATGCACTCTTTCTCGATTCTTGACCGAACCGAGACTTACCGTTCACCAATCTTCAAGCTACTTTGGCTGAATACAAAAGGGCTATTATCATAGATTCAACAACCTTTACACACACCAATAGCCATGTATTTATAGACCTAGGGTGGCTGAAGGTTAGAATGAGCTTGGGCTTTGAAATGAGCCACATGGTTGGCCATTCTTGGTCCACTTGCACACCAGATCACTCTTCAAGGTTTGGCCAATTTGTTTCATCAATGTGCTGCTAAACTCCAGCCTAATTGTTGCTTCTAACCACCATCTAACTTAACGTACATTTAATCCTAATGCTTAAGGATGCATGCAACTATAAAACATTACAGGAAGACGAATGTTTGCTAACAAAAACATAAGGGTGAATGTTTGCCTAATAAAATTCAATTACAAATTAATTCCGAGGGAGACAAATCCCTTCTTCATGTGCTTCCACCTTTAGCTCCCACGATAGCAAGTGCAGGGGTTGATCTTTGTCCTTTGTGCTCGGGTCCCATTCCAAATCCGGGAAGAGGCATTCGACACCCGTAATTCTTGCAAAAGAATTGAACTTTTAGTGAACAGGTTGGATAAAGCTTGTGCCTTGGTTTGTGATCGAGTGGTGGCCCTCTGGGGCACATCAATGATTCTTGTGTCCAACCATTAATCTTTTTCTTCCTCTCTCATGGTAGGATTCAATTATTGTTAGTGCTCAATAGTTGCATTGTATTCATCCTCCATGCAAATTTTATGCATCCAAACAGATGGATTGATTCCCTTGATATTTGGAATTGACCATCCTAGAGTTCTCTTGTATTCTCTAAGAACTCTTATCAATTTGTTTTCTTCCAAGGTGGTCAATTCAACTGCGATGATGATTGGCAATGTGGATTCATTTCCAAGGAATGGATATTTCATGTGATTTGGTATCAGTTTCAGCTCAAATATTGGTGGTTTTTCAATTGATGGTTTGAGATGGGTTTCATTTTTACTTTTGGAATCCAATGATTCAAATTGTGTCTTTATATCCACCCTTTTAGAGTTGGCTACGAGAAGAGAGATTTGGTCGACTATTTTTGGTTCATCTTCAATGTTTGCATTAATGATGGTAGCTTCGAGGGTGTTTGAAGGGTAATTCTTTGTCAATTCTTTGTCAACAATGTCCTTGATCACATCAAGTCTAACACACTCATTAGAATCATCGGAATATTTAATTGCTTCAAAAACATTGAATGTCACTAAGCCGATCGGTCGACACTTCCTCCTCAGAACTCTGTTTAAAAACCTTAAAAACTTCACAAAATTGATCGGACTTCGACTCAACACTAATAATAACCCAATGTACACTTTTCCATCAACTCAAAATCATAATTTAAGTAAAGAAAATGACTAGTTTTAAATCCGTCTATACATTCAATCAACTTAAAACAACAAAAATCATTTCGATTACACACCTGAAACCCGTACCTATACCCACCATAGTCAAAACGCCCTAACAGCCGCCAGATCGTCCATGTGCGTACTCTTCCAACTGACTCCTAGTCCTTACCAACTTTGACGTCGTCATCTACATCACAGAACGCAACTATTAGCCTAATGCTAAGTAAGTAATGCATAAAACATAATGTTGAAAACAACACATCCTAACATATGCAGTCTCTACAGTTTCGTCTCTACTTTTGTTTTCGTCTCTTTCTTACATCTTCTTTATCTTCTTACTACTGGGTTCTTCTTTACGCGCTAGGCTAAGGTGACACACCTCACGGTCCCCCTCATAGGACGTTGTCCCCCTCATTGGATAGAGCCAACCTCAGTCTAGTAAAGTGACACACCTCGCAATCCCCTTCATAGGACGCGGTTCCTCTCATAAGATAATGTAACCACGTAAAGCGGGGGAAGAGTGACACACCTCGCGGTCCCCCACATAGGACGCGGTCCCCCTCATAGGACAATGTCACTCAACCCCACCTTCATTATCTTCTTACGTATCTTCTCATTTCGTTCGTCTCATCATATCCTATTGTTTCACTTCGTAAAAGCATGGAAATTCATTTTCGTCTCGTTCTCTTAATTTAAAACAATGATGCACAACCATGAAAGCATAACGTAAAGTAAACGTGCAATCCATCCTACTAAACTGTGATGTAGGCCCGAAGGCAGAACTTCTACTACATTACTTACCTAACGTCCTACCAATTCCTCGCTCGTAGATAACTTGCTAAACTGGAAAACCTATAAAACCACACATCCATTAATTTTTTCCTTCGCCCAACTCATAAAACTCTAAAGGAAAATAACACTCTCACAACTAATCTAACTAAACCCAAAGTCCTAAACAATTTCCGACCAACTTCGAAAATTCATAACTTCTCCAATACTCATCCGAATTGGACGATCCAAAGTGCTACAGGCTCCACAGGACGTCTAGTTCCTAACGGTCTCATCCATTTCCTAATTCAACACTTACAGCTTGGCCAGACGTGGCCGAGTGGAAATCATTCCACAATTCGAGCACTCGGCTATCCAAACGCTCAATTTTTCCATACAAACCTATAATTTACCCATGCTTCCAGTTTAAGCACCAATATACGAATAAAAATCGAATATAACTATGAAATCACATTCCTCCAACTTAGGTTTTACCGTAAAGTCCAATAATTGCTCTAACTCCACTTTTACCGCTCGAAACAACTAGAAGACTAGCTATCTGTTAGAAACTTATCTTAGATTTGAAGAACCGAAGGAGGAACGGAGGAGAATCGTCAGCTGTTGGAAAGAGAGATCACCAAGGGCTTCTACACGGGGGAAGGGAAAAATGAAGGGGAGGAAGGTTTGCTGGGGAGAAAACAGCGATGGGTGTTTTGATTATATTTTTTTTAATAATAATAATAATAATAATAATAGTCATAATTATTATTTCACCCTTAACCCTTAACCATTTTATAAATCTGTTATACGGTCCGATTCTGATTAGATTCTTAAATTTTTCTCTACTCCATTAGTCTCAAAATAATCTTTTACTTAAGGGGAGAAATTCTCCGCTCTCAATTCTGACCAAAATTTCACCGATTACAATTACGTAAATCCGAAATTAGTTTAAACGGAAAATTCTAGGTGTTACATCTTCCCTCTTAACATCAATCAATGTCCCACCAATTGCTAAGAAAAGTCGTCATAGAATTATTGGTATGTCTTGGTTTTCTTCCATGTCTAGGAAAAGAAAGTCGACTTGGAAAATCAGCTAATCCATGCTCCAAAATGCGTCTTAATATTTTGGGAGAATTTCCTTACATATGTTTCATTTTCATATATCTCCCCAAGCGATGTGGGATTGTGACAACCTCCTTTCTACGACTCAGGATTTGCCTATACTCGAGTTCGGGATTCGCCTACACTCAGCTTACGTCCCGAGGTTTGTCCCGTAACCTGAGGTTTGTCCCGCAGTCATCCTCATACGTACACATTCGGGTCATCACAAATATTTTCACAATTTTGATTAATTATTATTTAGAGGGGAAATAATTTATTTTAGTTTATTTAGTTTTAATAAAATATTATTTAATTGATTTTCTTTCTATATCACACAGCTCACAACAATCATAATTCAAGAGGAAACCAAACCACATGTCACGTGTTGAAACCATGTTTTAATCAATAGCTCTTTGTTCAATTCTCTCACACGTGAACACCAGCAAGTCCAATTCAAAAACTCATTTCATTTAGCATGCGAATAGAGTTTTAAATTACAATAATACGTGACAAAGTTTTTCTGGGCGCAAATGATATGAAATCATGTGTCTTCTATGACTAAGTCTAAAGTGAATTGTTTTCCAAGTTTGCTCCGGTTTCTACACCAAATTTTATTCTAAAATCTCTACAAATTAGTGCTCAAATCTACAAAAGTCATCTGGAGAATCTGATTAAGAATATTTCCTTCTTTATTTTGGAATATTTTATGCACTATAATTAGGCGTAGCTCCATACAATACGAATTATTCTTTTATTGAGTTTTTCACTTATTATAATATTTTCTCTATAGAACTTGTAATGATAATGTGTATTTTATGCTAAAAACATCGGCGAGTTAGAGACGAAATTATTTGTTTAGCAATTCAATGAAATATTTGGTTATTTTGTTCTTTAGTATTTAAATATTATAGTGATTTTTATTATTCCATATTCATCTTTGTGTTAATTTTATATAATTTTAGTCATGCTTTCTTTATATAATTTTGCACATAAATCTATCATAATATTTTATTAGTAATCTTTTACTGCACTATAAGCTCACGAGCATAATGTCAATTTTGGATTTCTAATAATAATAATTGTATTGTTCTTCAAGTTAAATTTAAATTATTCGAATACATATTTTACCTAAAAAAATCAAACATGAAATTCATGCCCTTAAACAATTAATAGATTCTCGAACCCTCGTTACTTTTTTTGTTATTGAATTCTCCACAAAAAAATAATATCTTTTAAATTGCTTCATCTTAATCACAAAATTCACTTTTTATTTATTTTTGCTTCAACATATTTCTTGCTTTATTTTGGTTTATCGTGCTTTATTAAGCTTTTAGTTACCTCCTCGTAAAATCGACAGACCGAAACTGTACTGCAACCGACTGTTCAATAGTGCACAATTTGGGCGTAATCAATGAACTATGTGTTTTAATGTTTTTATAAATCGCGTTTTGAGGTATAGAAATATTTTGGTATGAAAGTGGATATTTTTTAATGGAAAAGGTTTGTTTTGTTGAAAGATTAAAAGAATGAAAATTGGGTTGAAGATTGATATTTTAGTTGGTGTTTTGAAAAGAAAGGAGAGGGAGAACCATCAGCATAGCCGATCGATTGGCTGTGATAGCAGATCGATCGACACATGCATGAAGGACACCAAAATCGAGGCAGGACTGGTGCCCACCGGTTAGCTCTTGGAGCCGACAGGTTGGCACTCGGCCACCCTCAGGTGGCTTTCACTATCGCCCTAACGCATACACTTAGGTAAAATTCGTGTAAAAATTTAAAAATTCGTTCCTCGACTTAAATCAAACTTTTTGAAAACGTTTAAAAATATCGCAGTGGAATACTTTAATCAAAATCAGTTTAAATAAAGTTTCAAGTTTTCTAAAACATAAAAAATAAATTTCGGTCGACCATTTTAAATCCAGTTCACACTTCATTTGTCTCTATCCGCGTCAGTCGATTCTTGTGGTCGACACTTCCATCTATTTTATACTACCGGTCGACACTTCATTCTGTCAGAGTACGTCGACCTAAGCGGTCGACACTTACGGAGTTTGGTCGACCCCCTTACATTCAGGTCGACACTCTGTACACATTTTTACACGAAGCGGTCAACACCTACAGACGTAGGTCGACACTTGATTCGGCTTTGCCTTCGCAGGTCGACCCTTGCGGTCGACATTTGCCATGTTCGGTCAACACCTCAAGTATACTGGTCGATACTTGCTAGGCTTGGTCGACACCTCCTTCACAGAAATTTGCATAAAAATCTTAAACTTTCCAAAAACAACCGAACTTCCGACTCAACACTAAAAACAATACAATGTACTCTTTTCCATCAACTCAAAATCATTATTTACATAAACAAAACGACTACTAAAGTTTGAAATCCGTCTATATATCCAAATGACTCAAAACAACTTAAAACGACTTAAAACAATTCCGATCAAACTTGAAATAACTAAACTCCCTTACATACCCACGCCGTGGTCAAAACGCCCTAACAGTCAGTCGGACCGTCCACGGGTGCACTCTTCCAACTGCCTCCTAATCTTGAGCTTGCTCAAGGTACTCACCAACTACTGTCTCGTCATCTACATCACAAAACTCATATATTAACCTAATGCTAAGTAAGTAATATGCATAAAACATAAACACTGAAACAACCATATCCTAAAACATGCAGTTTCTACAGTTTTGTCTCTACTTTTGTTTTCGTCTCTTTCTTACATCTTCTTTGTCTTCTTACTACTGAGTTCTTCTTTACGTGATAGATCAAGGTGACACATCTCGCGATCCACCTCACGTAACAAGGCCAACCTCGATCTAGTAAACTGACACACCTCGCGGTCCACTTCTCTGGACAAGGCCACCACGTAAAGCGGGGGTGGAAGTGATACACCTCGTGGTCCACCTCACGGGACAAGAGCACTGAACCCCACTTTTACTATCTTCTTATGTATCTTCTCATTTTGTTCATCACGTCACATCCTACTGTCTTATTTCGTAAAAACATGAAAATTTATTTTCGTTTCATTCTCGTACTTTAAAACCATGATGCATAATCACTAAAACATAACATAAAATAAGCGTGCATGCAACCTACCGAACTGTGATGTAAGTCTGAAGGCAAAAGCACCTACTACACTACTTATTTGTCGTCCTTAGCGACTCGTTCGTATATAGTTCGCTAACTGAAGAATCTATAAAACCACACATTTATCAGCTCTACATTGTCCAACTCATGAAATTCTAACACTGAAAATCTTAAACTCATAGTAAACCGAAACTCCCAACTAAACCCGAAATCCTACGCAATTTCTGACCAAATTCGGAATTGCATAACTTATCCAATACTCGTCTGATTTGGACGATTTGAAATGTTACGGATTCTATAGGATATCTAATTTCTAACGGTCTAATCCAATTCCTAATCCAACACCTACAGCTTGGCCGAATGTGGCTGAATGGAAACCATTCCCTAATCCAAGTATTTCGTTATCCAAATGCTCAATATTCTCCATAAAAACTCATAATCTACTCCTACTTCCAGCTTATACATCAATACACGGATAAAAATCAACTATAAACCTCCAAATCTCGTATCTCCCTTCTAGGTTTCACCAAAACTACTTAATACTCCCTCTAACTTTACTTTTAACACTCAAAACAACTAAAATACTATCTACTAAGAACTAACTATAATTTACTGTAGATCTGAAGATTGACAGAGAATCGAAAAGGAACCGTCGGCAGGAAGGAGAAATTGCCAAAGGGAGGGTTTTCTTGCGTGGATGGGGGAGGGGAAAAGGAAAGGAAAAATTGAAGGGGGGAAGAATTCGTTCCCCCCTCTATTTTTACTTATTTTTTTATTTTTTTATAATATAATATAATCCTAATTACCTAATCGCTCTCAATCTCTAATCGTTTAATCAAATTATTATTCAGTTTGTTTTCGGTCGGAATCTTATAACTTTCTCTTGTCCATTAGCCTCAAAATAATCTCTTACCTAACCGACTAAATTTTTTGCTTTTAATTCCAACTAGAATTTTGTCATTTACCAATACGAAACTCCAAAAATTATTTAACGGGAATTCTGGGCGTTACATTCCACCCTCCTTAAAAAAATTTTGTCCTTAAAATTTGCATAATGATCATTTCTTGATATTGACGCCGCCAAATTCATTGTCTCATATCCAAGCTCTCTTCGAACAGCGTCAAATCTATCTTAATCTCTTAATTCTTAAACGTCCTTATGATTAACTTCATTCTTTAATTTGTGATCGTTTTACTTATCCTCAAATTTGTTCCATCCAATTACTTCCTGGTTTCTATTTATATCCTAAAACTTTAGTGGTTCACCCACTAAGACCTTAACCTCATGGTCCTCCCGTCAATAACTTCTAAAACCATGTATCTAGTTCCGGTTTCACGATCACGTTTGCAACATTCAATTTAAACTATTTGCATTCCTAACTCTGTATTGAGCACTATCCAATTCCTATAACTCACCAACTATACTTCGCTCATTACCTTAACCAACTATAGTCGTACTCCTCAAAGTCTTCTATTCTAACTTCATATCTAAGTTTCCTTAACTAGAATTTACTCAACCTCTAAATCCTCTATCCCGATCATCTTTAAAGGCTTCATAATTGAATCAATCTAAGCTATTCACTCTAACCTTAAACCATTTTTGAATATTCTTCTCATTTCCATACAATAATTCATCCAACAATCTTATCGTTTGCAAACTTGTTGTAGACCATGCTACACTGTTGCTCCAAATCTCTTCAAAATTCTTAAGTCTTCAGATATAACCCAATAGGTGATTCTATTCGACTTACCATAACCTCAACTTTTGAAATTAACTAACTAAATTTCTTCTCTATAATCCCTAAGAGAAGTTCATCCAAATTCTCAATTTCAAACTTCTCCTTAGCACTGCTGATAAAGTATTATTCTAAATTTCCTCGAGTAATATTTGTTTCAACTAAGTATTTTAATTAAAATTTCTAAGTCCTTGATTTCCTCCAGATAAACTAAACTCTTACAGAATCCTTGTCGGTAATTTACCATCTCACCGATGTGGCTTTTCAAAAGTTTTTTCAATTAGACCCTCAAACAAATATCATTTAACCCATATACCTTCGTCCAAGAGTGTTAGAATCTATGCACTTGAACTCACAACTCATTCCTAGATTTCTCAATCATGTTCTAACTAATTTAAATCTCCCAATATAGTCATATATATTTCATTTCCTCAACATACATACTAGCATACAAAATTTCAAATCCAATCCCTTAACTTCCTTATGATTAGCTATGCTCTTTCATTCACGATCATTATATCTCACATCTAAATATCTGAAACATGTCTGTATGTTTTAAGCAATGTCCATACTCCTTAATCAAACAACACTGAGCACTTAGCACTTCTACCATTTAAGTCAGTCACCAAGTATAACTCCATACATCATTTCCTAAATCTTTCCTTAATCCTTTAAAGTCTCAAACTACTATCTAATATAGTTTTTTAAGTCTCCGAGTCTTACGTAACCACATGACTGCTAAAATATGGTCATCGAATTTCTAAACAACGTCATACGTCATACTTCAGTATCCTCTATTTCCTCAACTCCTCATTGATCGACTTTATCCACACGTATGGTTCCTCAGTTTAACTCAAACTTCTAACTATCTAACCAATACTCTATGCAACCTTTCTAACATCATACGTCTTATGGGCAATTGCTATCAGGTACATGAATTCCTTTATACGTATAAAAATGGGCTATGTATATGAAATGACTAGGGTAAATATCTTGTACCTGAAAGTTAGCAGCTCGTCCCATTAATCCTTGCACTTGTGTTTTCTTTTACTCACAACAGCCCTAGTAATCTCAATACTTTGCTAAACGTCCGACTTCATATTCTCCCTTGGCCGTCTAGTCATTCCGCAAACCATTCGAATACTAGTTTCACCTTGAGGTTCCTCAATGCCCAAATATCCTTGACATTTTCGTAACTCCTTATTCAAGATCAATTACTTCCTTTCATCAGACTACACTCGTCTAAAATTAAATATTCAAGTCATTCCACACTTAATTTAGCCAACTTAACTCTACGGCATAAGTTCTCGAAATTTCGTAAACTAAGTCTCTCAATTACTACTCATCCTTTCTGTTCCACAATAAAGGTTACGTTATGTGCCACCTTGAATATGAGCTTTGCGCTTACGTTTCACAACCTTTGTTTTTTAACTTTGACCTCAAATTTCTACCTTACGTTTTTCCCCATCAACTTCTATTATCGTAACTTCTATTTCGATCCACAATGGGCTTAACCGCCAATAATCTATAACCTAAGATTTAATCAAAACGTTCACTTAGTAATGACTATCCCATTCTAGACATCGAACCTAAGAACATATGCTCTAATCCCCCAACTTCTATTCCATAGAAATTAAACTCTCAGTAAATGATGGATCTAATCATCCCCTTCTTATGGGAATCAACGCACTAGTCAACTCTCCCTATGGTGGTGCTTATCTTTAACGTCAATCTGGCACATAGTGCTATTTCTAATTTCCTCTCCACTTCAATCAACTGAGGTACTTGAACCCAAATTCCCATAACTCTCTCTCTACTCATCAACCTCTCTTCACCTTGACCATTAATCGGTTTGGGGCCTAAATTCTTATGTCCTTCTCTATTCACAGTATTTCTAAACTGCCGGGACTGTCTGTTCCTTAACTCTGTTAGCTGTCTACTCATCATCAGATCATTCTCATTTCTCGAATCAATTGTCTCTCTTGGTATCCTCGAACGTCCTGCTCGTCTAGACATTTTGGCTAATTCCCTGGACAAAGGTTAGTCACTCTCATAAGAATCTACTACTAAACTCAACTTAAACATTTACAGTTGTCGAAGCACTTCGTGCGGTGATCGGCACTATTAGTTAATCGTTTGAACGGTTTGACCATTTGGCTCTGATACTATGTCTGTAGCGACCCGAAAACCCTCACAGTTTCTGATACGCTTACTACTGCCTTGACGCATACACTCGGGTAAAATTCATGTAAAAATTTAAAAATTCGTTCCTCGACTTAAATCCACCTTTTTGAAAACATTTAAAAATATCGCAGCAGAAAACTTTAATCAAAACCAGTTTAAATAAAGTTTCAAGTTTTCTAAAACATAAAAAATTAGTTTCAGTCGACCACTGTAAACCCGGTCGACACTTCATTTGTCTCTGTCCGCATCGGTCAATCTTTGTGGTCGACACTTCCATCTAGTTTACACTACCGATCGACACTTGTATGCATCGGTTGATACTTCATTCCTCTCTGTCCGAGTAGGTCGACCCAAGCGGTCCACACCTATAGAGTTTGGTCGACCCCTTACATATAGGTGGACACTTTATACACATTTTTACACTAAACGGTCGACACCTACAGACGTAGGTCGACACTTGATTCGGCTCTGCCTTCGCAGGTTGACCCTCGCGGTCGACACTTGCCAAATTTGATCGACACCTCCAGTATACTGGTCAACACTTGCTTAGGCTTGGTCGAGCACTGAGCCTATAGGTCGACACCTCCTTCACAGAAATTTGCATAAAAATCTTAAACTTTCCAAAAACAACTGAACTTCCGACTCAACACTAAAAACAATACAATGTACATTTTTTCATCAACTCAAAATCATTATTTACATAAACAAAACGACTACTAAAGTTTGAAATCCGTCTATACATCCAAATGACTCAACAACTGAAATGACTCAAAACAACTCCGATCAAACTTGAAATAACTAAACTCTCTTACATACCCCCGCCCTGGTAAAAATGCCCAAACTGTCAGCCAAACTGTCAACGAGCGAACCCCTCCAACTGCCTCCTAGTCGTGGGCTTGCTCAGCGTACTCACCAACCACTGCCTCGTCACCTACATTACAGAACTCATCTATTAGCCTAATAGTAAGTAAGTAATGTGCATACAACATATCTAAGTTTCCTGTCTTTCTTACATCTTCTTTGTCTTCTTACTACTGGGTTCTTCTTTACGTGCTAAATCAAGGTGACACACCTCGCGGTCCACCTCACGAGACAAGGCCAACTTTGATCTAGTAAAGTGACACACCTTGCAGTCCACCTCTAGGGACAAAGCCACCACCTAAAGCTGGAGAAGAAGTGATACACCTCGTGGTCCACCTCATGAGACATGACCACTCCACCTTACCTTTATTATATTCTTATTTCATTCATCATGTCACATCCTACTGTTTCATTTCATAAAAATATGAAAATTCATTTTTGTTTTGTTCTCGTACTTTAAAACCATGATGCATAATCACTAAAACATAACATAAAATAAATGTGCATGAAACCTACCAAACTATTGAGCAGTTGGATAGCCAAATACTCAAATTGTAGAACGGTTTCCATTCGGCCACATTTGTCTAGGCTATAGGTGTTGGATTAGAAATTTGATTAAACCATTAGAAATTAGACGTCCTCAGAAGTCCGTAGCATTTTGAATCGTCCAAATCAGACGAGTGTTGGATAAGTTATGCAATTTTGAATTTGGACGAAAATTGTATAGGATTTTGAATTTAGTTAGATTAGTTGTTAGAGTGTTGTTTCCCCTTAAAGTTTTATGAGTTGGATGAAGAAGAATTAATGAGTAAGTGGTTTTATAGGTTCTTCAGTTAGCGAGCCATATACGGATTACGAAGTTGCTAAGACGCTAGGTAAGTAATGTAGTAGAGCAGTAGGTGTTTTGCCTTCGGGCCTACATCATAGTTTGGTAGGATGCATGCACATTTACTTTATTTTATGTTTTAGTAATTATGCATCATGGTTTTAAAATATGAGAACGAAACAAAAATGAATTTTCATTTTTTTACAGAATGAAACAGTAGGATGAGATGTGATGAACGAAATGAGAAGATACATAAGAAGATAATAAAGGTGGGGTTGAGTGGTCTTGTCCCTAGAGGTGGACCGCGAGGTGTATCACTCTTCCCCTGCTTTACATGGTGGCCTTGTCCTGAGAAGTGGACCGCGAGCTATGTCACTTTACTAGATTGGGGTTGTCTTTGTCCCTAGAGGTGGACCGCAAGGATGTGTCACCTTAACCTAGCACGTAAAGAAGAAATCAGTAGTAAGAAGATGTAAGAAAGAAACGAAAACAAAAGTAGTGATGAAACTGTAGAAACTGCATATGTTCGAATGTGTTTGTTTATAGCGTTATGTTTTTATGCCTTACTTACTTAGCATTAGGCTAATAGATGGTTCTGTGATGTAGGTGATGCCGCTATAGCTGATAAGTACTCAGAGCGTGTCCAGGACTAGGAGGCGGTTGGAGGAGTGCGCTTGTGGACGGTCCGGCCAGCTGTTGGGGCGTTTTGACCAAGGCGGGGATATGTGAGGGAGTTTAGTTTATTTGAGTTTTAGTCGAATTTGTTTTTGAATGGTTTTGAGTCAATTGGAGTCATGTGGATGTACAAACAAGTTTCAAACATTAGTAGTCGTTTTCTTTGAAGGATTAAGATTTTTAGGCAGGATTTTAGTGAAGGAAGTGTCGACCTATAGGCTGAGTGGTCGACCAGGCCTAACAAGTGTCGACAAGTCTTCAGAAGGTGTCAATCGCTTAGTGAGAAAATACGTACAGAGTGTCGACCTGCACGTAAAAGAGTCGACCAAACTTTGTAGGTGTCGACCACACGGATCGACCGACATGGATAGAGAGAAACATAATGTCGACCAGTGCATGTAAGTGTCGATCGGTAGTATAAAATTAGACGGGAGTGTTGACCTCAAGGATCGACCGACACGGACAGAAAGAAACGTAGTGTCGACCGGTGCACACAAGTGTTGACTGGTAGTGTAAAATGGACATGAGTGTCGCCCTCAGGGATCGACCGATGTGGACAGAGAGAAACGTAATGTCGACCGGTGTACGAAAGTGTCAACCGGTAGTGAAAAATTAATGGAAGTGTCAACCGGTGTTTACAGGGGTCGACCGAAAATGATTTTTTTATGTTTTAGAAAACTTGAAACTTTATTTAAGCTGATTTTTTTTATCAAAGTGTTCCGCTGCGATGGTTTTAAACGTTTTCAAAAAGGTTATTTTAAGTCGAGTAACAAAAGTTTTAAATTTTTACTCGAATTTTTCTGACTCGAATTTTTCCGAGCGTGTTTGTGGAGTAGTAGCAGTGAGCGTACTGGAACCGTGAGGGATTTTAGGGGCGTTACAATTGTGGTATCAGAGCCAAATAGTCAAACCGTTCAAACGATTACCCAACAGCTCCGATCGTCGCACGACGTGCTTCGACAACTGTAAATGTTTAAGTTTAGTGTTACTTAGTAGATGTTTATGAGAGTAATTAACACTTGTCTAGGAAATTAGTCAAGATGTCTACATGACCAGAACGTCCGAGGGTATAGAGAGTGACGATTGACTCGAGCAGCGAGGATGACTCGATGACGATCAGACAGTTGACGAAGTTGGTGGACAGACAGTCTTAGCAATTAGAAGTTTTGCTGAATCGAGAGGCTCAAGGAAGTGCGGGTTCTAGCTCTAGCCATGATCAATCAGGTGACAGATTTCAGAGGTTACGACCACCGACGTTTGAAGGACAATCAGTAGATCCAACAGCTATAGAAGAGTGGGTCCGTACGATTGAAAGTATGTTCAGGTATGCAAAGTGGAAGAAGAAGATAAAGTTTCACTGGCTACATTCCACTTAGCGAAGGATGCCAGATTGTGGTGGGAGTCCGTGGAGACCACCATCGATGCACAACACTTGACATGGGTGAAGTTTAAAGATGCATTTTATGACAAGTATTTCAACAGTACGGTGCAGGCAGCTAAAAGGATAGAGTTCCTACAGTTGGATCAAACCGGATCGGTGACCGAGTACAACTGGCAATTTGAGTCCTTGTCCTAGTTTGCCAGCAATTTGGTAAGCCGAAATGAAGAAAAGGTGTTTCCGTTTGTGCAAGGATTAAAGCTGGATATATATAAAGGAGTAAAAATAGTAGGAATTTAAAAGGTGCCATATTCAAAAGGGGTGGCAAAGATGCTAGAGGTGGAGGAAGCCGAGATGAAATGTGTTAGGCAGCGAGAGGCTTCCAGGAGATTTTCAAGGAGGTTGCCTACAACAGAGTAGAAGTGTCTCCCAGCAGCAATGACAGAGAGGCACTAAGAGGTTCAGTAAAAGTTCAAGCAGCCAAGGTAGTAGTAAAAGGCCTCAGAGGTTGGTGTAGTACCCCTAGTGCCCTAAGTGCTTAAGATATCACCCGGCCGAATGCAGACTGAACTTGAGAAGTGCTACAACTGCAACGAAGTTAGACATTTAGCTAGAGATTGCCTGAAGCCCAGGGTGACTCGATGTTTCAATTGTAACGAGGTAGGCCATGTCAGCAGAGATTACCCAGCTCTGAAGAAGGGTCTAACGTGCACAACACCGAGGGTATTCGATCGAGTCGGGCGATGATGACCAGCCAGCTGTAGTGTCATGTACCATATTGATAAATTCTGTACCTACATATACTTTGATTGACTCTGGTGCAACACACTCTTTTATTGCAACCGCATTCGCGGTCAGATTAGACGTATGCCTGTATCAACAGACTGTAGTTACGAAGTGATGTTGTCTTTTGGTTGGCGTAAGCATTCTAATCAAGTTGTACGAGATGGTGTAGTGTCGGTGGGGAGCAAAAATTTATTAGCCGATCTCATTATTATGGCCATAACTGGATATGACGTGATATTGGGAATGAATTGGCTATTCAAGTACTATGCTACAATTGACTGCAGGACGGGGACAATGAGTTTTCAACCCCCAAATGGTGAGAAGTTCACCTTTCAGGCCACGAGGAATGCCCGAAAAATATCTGTCATGACGCTTGTTAGTGCTCGTCAAGTTTTGATTAGTAAGTATTTTGGTTTTCTCATCAGTATTATAGATATGGAAATTCCCAAGGATTTAAGGTCGAGGATGTTTTGATTGTTCAAGACTTCCCTGAAGTTTTTCTAGATGACTTACCCAGTTTGCCTCCGAATCTGAAAATGGAGTTTGCTATAGATGTGTATCTAGGAACTGAGCCAGTGTCGAAAAATCCTTATAGATTGGCACCAACGGAGCTGAAGGAGTTAAAGAAGCAATTAGAAGAATTGGTGGAGAAATGATTTATACGCCTTAGCTTTTTTCCATGGGGCGCGCCGATCCTTTTCGTCAATAAAAAGGATGGGTCGTTACGAATGTGCATCGACTACAGGGAGTGGAATAAGTTGACGATTAAGAACAAATACCCTCTGTCAAGGATAGACGATCTATTTGATCAATTCTAAGGTGCACGAGTGTTTTCAAAGATTGACCTAAGATCAGGTTATCATCAATTGAAGGTCAAGCCAGAAGATATTTTGAAGACGACTTTTCGGACGCGATATAGGCATTATGAATTCATGGTAATGTCTTTCGGACTGACGAATGCCCCTGCCACCTTCATGGACCTGATGAACAGAGTATTCCATGATTATCTCTATAAATTTGTTATAGTGTTTATCGATGATATATTGGTGTACTCTCGTAGTGTGGATGACCATAAAGAGCACTTGAAGTTGGTGTTGGAGACTTTGAAGCGACACCAACTTTATGCAAAGTTTTCTAAGTGCGAGTTTTGGCTGGATAGGATTCAGTTTTTGGGACATGTCATCTCAAGCGCTGGCATATCTGTTGATCCAGCAAAGATCCATGCAGTTAAGGAGTGGCCACAGCCAAAGAATTTCACGGAGATATGGAGTTTCCTCGGGTTAGCAGGTTATTAAAGAAGATTCATTAAAGGATTTTTAAAGATTGCAGTGCCTTTGACCGAAGATTGCGAACACAGTTTCCAGACATTGAAACAGAAATTAACTACTGCTCTAATTTTGACGCTTCATGCTGAGAACGAAAGATTTAGTATTCATTGTGATGCTTCTAAGGTAGGTCTTGGATGTGTGCTAATGCAGGAAAGGAAGTGGTAGCATATGCCTCTAGGCAATTGAAGACTTACGAGCATAACTACCCAACACAGGACCTGGACTTAGGCGCGGTAGTTTTTGTGCTGAAAATTTGAAGGCATTATCTGTATGGACAGCCATGCGAGATATATTCAGATCACAAAAGTTTGAAGTATATTTTCACTCAGAAGGAATTAAATATGAGGCAGTGGCAGTGGTTAGAGTTTACGAAGGACTATGACTTCAAAATTAAATACCACCCCAGCAAGGCGAATGTAGTAGTCGATGCTTTAAGCACGGTGATGACATCTACTTCAGCTGTGACTTCAGTCATGCCATTTACTTTGGATGCGGAGTTTCAAAAATTCAACTTAGAGGCGGTGTCAAACGTATCGGCCATGTTGTCGGCTATGTTTCTACAACCCACTATTTTGGAGAAGATTAAGCAGGCCCAGAAGGACAACATTGAGTGTGAAGAAATTAAATCTAGCATGGCTTCCAATGACAAGTCGGAGTTCAGTTATTTGGACAACGAGATTCTTAAGCTTCGAAATAGGTGGTTCGTTCCGAGTAATGAAGAACTACAAAGAGAAATACTGGCCGAAGCCCACTCTTCGAGGTTTTTTGTGCATCCAGGGAGTACCAAGATGTACAGGGACCTTAAACAGCATTACTGGTGGCGTAATATGAAGATGATTGTAGCAAAGTACATTGAGACGTGCTCGATTTGCCAGCAAATTAAGGCTGAGCATCAAAGGCCAGTAGGGAAATTACAGCCATTACATGTTCCTGAGTGGAAATGAGAGCAAATATCGATGGAGTTTGTTGTGGGATTGCCTCGGACAACAAAGGGCTATGAGGGTATATGGGTGATCGTGAATCAGTTAACCAAATCATCGCATTTTCTACCAGTGAAGATGACATACTCTATGGACCAATTCGCCGAACTATATGTATAAGAGATCGTACGGTTGCACAGAATTCCAACTTCGATTGTATCATACAGAGACCATAGATTTACATCTAAGTTTTAGAAGAGTCTGCACATGGCCATGGATACGCAGCTCAATTTTAGTACGGCGTTTCATCCTCAGACTGACAGTCAATTTGAGAGGATCATTCAGACGCTGGAGGATATGCTTCGAGCTTGTGTACTGGAGTTCCAAGGTTCATGGAGCAGATACCTACCATTGGTGGAGTTTTCTTATAATAACAGCTTTCAAGTTATGATAGGTATGGCTCCATACGAGGCTCTGTATGAGAGATAGTGCAAGTCTCCGTTATATTGGGACGAAGTCGGCGAAGTATGATTGATTGGTCCGGATATTCTGCAACAAACTGCAGAAAATATTGTATTTATTAGACAATGGATCTTAACAGCTCAAAGCCAAAAGAAGAGTTATGCAAATCATTGGAGGAGAGAGCTAGAATTTGAAGTGAACGACGAAGTCTTCCTGATGATCTCTCCATTCAAAGGCATTGTAAGATTTAGAAAGAGGGGCAAGTTAAATGCTAGGTACATTGGGCTGTTTCCTGCTACGAAGAGAATAGGGAAGACAGCATACCAACTACAACTATCAGCCTCAATGGATGGGATTCACAATGTATTCAACGTCTCCATGCTGAGGAAATGTATACGAGATCTCTCTCACATCGTCGAGCAGCAGGATATAGAGATTCAACTCACTTGGACATATGAGGACAAACTAGTGGAGATTCTGGATTATGCAGTAAAGATTTTACGCAACAAGGAGATTCCACTGGTGAAGGTATTATATGACACAACCATAACGTGGAAGAAGCAACCTGGGAGCGGCAGCAGAACATGATGAGCCGATATCCAGAGTTGTGCAGTTAACAAATTTTGAGGACAAAAATATTTTAAGGAGGGTGGAATGTAACACCCAGAATTTTCCGTTAAAATAAATTTTCAGATTTATATAATTGTAATCGACGGAGTTTTAGTCGGAATTGGGAGCGGAGAATTTCTACCATTAAGTAAAAGATTATTTTGAAACTAATAGAGAAGATAAAATTTTAAAAATTCAATCGGAATCGAACCAAATAATAGATTTATTAAACAATTAGAGATTGGGGGCTGTTTAATAATTATGTTATTATTATTATTATTATTATTATTATATAAAAAAAATAAAGCAACAGAACATAAACACCATAGGGTGTTTTTCTTCCCTAACTAGGTTTTCCCTCTTCTTCAACACATTCTTTTTCCTTTCAGCGACGATCTTCTCATTTTCTCTTCATTTCTTCAGATCTAAGGTATGTTTCAGTTAGTTTTTGAGTAGACAGTTAGCTCTTTAGTTGTTTTTAGCAACAAAAATGAAGTTAGTGAGGGTATTTTGTAGTTTGGTGGAAACCTAGAAGGGAGATACGAGAATTTGAAGTTAGAGTTGATTTTATCCGTATGTTGGTGTTTAAGCTAGAAGTAAGAGTAGATTACGAGATTTTATGAGAAAAATTGAGTAGTTGGATAGCCGAATACTCGAATTGTGAAATGGTTTTCATTCGGCCACATTTGGCCAAGCTACAGGTCTTGGATTAGGAATTTGATTAGACTGTTAGAAATTAGAAGTGCTCAAAAGTCTGTAGCATTTCGAATCATCCAAATCGAACGAGTATTGGATACATTATGCAATTCCGAATTTGGTTAGAAATTGTGTAAGATTTTGGGTTTAGTTAGATAAGTTGTTAGAGTGTTGTTTTCCCTTAAAATTTTATGAGTTGGACGGAAAAGAATTAATAGGTGTGTGGTTTTATAGGTTCTCCAATTAGCGAGTCGTATACTGAGTACGAAGTTGCAAGGAGGCCAAGTAAGTAGTGTAGTATAGCAGTAAGTGTTTTATCTTCGGGCTTACATCACAGTTCAGTAGGATGCATGCACGTTTACTTTATGTTATGCTTTAGTGATTATGCATCATGGTTTTAAAATACGAGAACGAAACGAAAATGAATTTTCATGTTTTTACGGAATAAAATAGTAGGATGAGATGTGATGAACGAAATGAGACGATACGTAAGAAGATAATAAAGGTAGGGTTGAGTGGTCTTGTCTTCAGAGGTGGACTGCGAGGTGTATCACTCTTCCCCTGCTTTACGTGGTGGCCTTGTCCGGAGAGGTGGACTGCGAGGTTTGTCACTTTACTACATTGGGGTTGGCTTTATCCCGAGAGGTAGACCGTGAGGTGTGTCACCTTGATCTAGCACGTAAAGAATGATGGAATAGACCGCAATAAAGAAGAACTCAGTAGTAAGAAGATGAAGAAGATGTAAGAAAGAGACGAAAACAAGAGTAGAGACGAAACTGTAGAAACTGCATATGTTAGGATGTGTTTGTTTATAATGTTATGTTTTTATGCATTACTTACTTAGCATTAGAGTAATAGATGAGTTCTATGATGTAGGTGACGACGCTATAGCTGTGAGTATTCAGAGCATGCCCAAGATTAGGAGGCTGCTGGAGGAGTGCGCTCGTGGACAGTCCGGCAGGCTATTGGGGCGTTTTGACCAAGGCGGGGGTATGTGAAGGAGTTTAGTTGATTGGAGTTTTAGTCGAATTTGTTTTTGATTGATTTTGAGTCGATTGGAGTCATGTATATATACAAACAAGTTTCAAACGTTAGTAGTCGTTTTTCTATGTAAATATGATTTTGGGTTGATGAAAAAGTTTACTTTTCGTTGTTTTATTGTTGAGTTGAACTTCGGTGTTTTTTTTACAGGATTAATGTTTTTAGGCAGGATTTTAGTGAAGTAAGTGTCGACCTATAGGCTGATTGGTCGACCAGGCCTAGCAAGTGTCGACCAATCTTCAAAAGGTGTTGACCGCTTAGTGAGAAAATACGTACATAGTGTCGACCTGCACGTAAAAGGGTCGACCAAACTTTGTGGGTGTCGACCACATGGATCGAACGACGCAGACAGAGAGAAATATAGTGTCGACCGGTGCATGTAATGTCGACCTCAAGGATTGACCGACGTGGACAGAGAGAAACGTAGTGTCGACCGGTGCACGCACGTTTCGACCGGTAGTGTAAAATGGACGCGAGTGTCGACCTCAGGGATCGACCGACGCTGACAGAGAGAAACATAGTGTCGACCGGTGCACGCAAGTGTCGACCAGTAGTGAAAAATTAATGGAAGTGTCGACTGATTTTTACAAGGGTTGACTGAAAATGTTTTTTTTTATATTTTAGAAAACTTGAAACTTTATTGAAGCTGATTTGTTTTTATCAAAGTCTTCCGCTGTGATGGTTTTAAACGTTTTCAAAAAAATCGTTTTAAGTTGAGGAACGAAAGTTTTAAATTTTTACTCGAATTTTTCCGAGCGTGTTTGTTGGAGTAGTAATAGTGAGCGTACCAAAACTGTGAGGGTTTTCAGGGCGCTACAGATTGAATAATCCTCACTTCATGCTCCTTATTCTTTCAGTAGATGAGGATGTCGTCGATAAAAATAATCAAGAAGTCATTCAAAAACACCTTGATATCTCATTCATTAAGTTCATAAATACAACTGGCGCATTACTCAATCCAAATGGCATAACTCAAAATTCATAATGAACATATCTAGTCCAAAATGCAGTCTTCAACATATCGTCCA
The DNA here is from genome assembly GCA_022433055.1 of Begonia peltatifolia. Lineage (NCBI taxonomy): Eukaryota > Viridiplantae > Streptophyta > Magnoliopsida > Cucurbitales > Begoniaceae > Begonia > Begonia peltatifolia. Next base: position 6,302,832 of record CM039525.1, on the reverse strand, counting down.
CCTTGATTCCTAGCTGATGATAACCAGATGTGAGATCAATTTTTGAGAAAACTTTGCACCTTTTAATTGATCAAATAAGTTATTATTCCTTGGAAGTGGATATTTGTTTTCTATGGTAACTTTATTAAGTTCTCGATAATCAATACACATCTTCATGTCTTCCTTCTTTCTCACAAATATAGCACTAGTGCTCCCCACAGTAAAAAGCTCAATTGAATAAATCATTTCTCTTGCAATTCCTCAAGTTGCTCTTCTAACTCCTTTAATTTGATTGGCGTCATTCTATAAGGAGCTTTAGAGATTAACGTTGTGCTAGGTCGAAGGTCTATGTTGAATTTCACATCTCTTGCAAGAGAAAATTCTTTCAAGTCATCAAGAAAGACATCTAAAAAATCACAAACTATTGACACATTATCTAAGATCGTAGCTTTTTCAAGTTAGAAATATATAGCACTTGCCAAAAATCCTATGCATTCATAATTCAACAATCTTTAAGGTCACATGACTGATATCACTAGAATTCTCAAACCTTTAGAGTATCCATAGAAAAATAATAGCTCCTCTAGGCAATTGAAATATCGCCATCTTTTTTTGTGGTAGTCAATAGTTACATAGTGCTTGATTAGCAAATCCATTCTAAGAATAACATTATAATCACGCATTGGCAAAGTAATTATGTAACACCCCATATTTTCGTGGTGTCGATATTCGAGTTGTCGGGGCGATGAGCGGCGGGGTTCAGGTTAGAATGGAGAACGAAAAATTTGTAAGGTTAGGTGTGAGATTATTTCGAGACTAATGAAGAGGAGAAAATTTTAGGAATCCGACCAGAAATGGATTGAATAACCGTTTGATTAAAATATTAAAGTGTGAAGATAAAATAGTAATTAGATTATTATTATTATTATTTTTATTATTATTATATATATATAATTAACAGAGGAGAGGGATTTGTAGAAAACTCTCTCCCCCTTTTCTGCTGCTCTTTCTTCCCCCCACCGCGTGATTTCCTTCGGTTCTCTCCTTCCCGCGACGTTCAGTCGGTGATTTTGTTTAGTTTTCTCCTCTATTTCAACGGTTCAAAATAAGTTTAAGTTGTTTATGCTTTAATTTTGGTTTAGTGTTGGAGCGTGAGGAGAAATTAGGGGTTAGAGTGTTTATTGGGTTTACTATTGATTGTTGTGGGTTATTGAGAATAAATGCGATAGATGGGTGAGGAAGTGAGCGAATTTGAGCGAGAAACTGAGAATGTAGAAATTTTAAGCCTTAGAACGAAACTATTTTTGAATTTTTGGCCTAGCTACAGACGTTCATTTTAGAAACCCTTTTTAGTGCGTTAAATTAGGTTATGATAGGAGCGTTTGGCCATTGGAATCGAGTGATTCCGATAACGGACGCAAAAGTTATGCGCATTGGAAGTTTAAGCTGATTTTAAGCCGAGTTGGGTTAGTGAGCGATTTTGGCGAGTTCGTGAAGTATCGTGCTACTATGGTGGTTTCAGTGCGTGAGTAGAGTAGTGGGATGAGTTTTCACGGGAAAACAGTTTTGTTGTAGGTTGAGCCAGTTTTTGGTGAAACGAGCACCACGAAAAGCTAGGACGCCAGGTAAGTAGTGTAGGTAGTGTGTGCATGTAACGCCCTGAAAACCTATTCGTTTCCGATACATTCACATACTCCGATACCACATCTTTAACGCCCCCGAGTCGTTCCTGGACCCGGGTCGTCAACCGTACACTTACTTGTTTCCTCGACAATTTCTTATAAAATTTTACATCCTTAATTCCTCGACTGAAGATGACATTTTTGAAAACATTTTAATCAGACTTGCAGCAGAAAACTCATTTAAAACGGTTTAAATGGACTTCACATTTTTAAAACATAGAAATACAAAGACCGGTCGACACCTGCAAATGCCGGTCGACACCTGGATCGTCTCGGGTTTTCCATCGATCGACATTGGAACGCCGGTCAACACTGCGTTCCCCTCGGGTCTTCTTGTCGGTCGACACTAGGAATCACCGGTCGACACTTCTATGTTCAGCTAGGAGAGTAGTCGACACTCGCTTTCGCAGGGCGACACTTTGACCCTCTCTGCCCGCGCAGGTCGACCCCCGCGATCGACACTCTCATTGAATTTGCACTAACTGATCGACATCCACGATTGCCGGTCGACACCTCGTTCCTCTCTGCCCGCAACGGTCGAACCCCGCGGTTGACACTCACCCTCCCATTTACACTAACCGGTCGACACCTATGCACTTCGGTCGACACTTCACAACAGCAACCTAAAATAACAGCAGTTCTACAGGAGAAGGACACAAAAACTTCTCTAAATTAAAACAACCAATTGCAAACCTGAATCATTCATTTAAACTCTTTCAAATAGTTTAACAATGTACCTATACATCAATCCCGACTAATAACATCCACACCCATCTATGCCTCAAAACCTACACAGTCGACATAGACCTCACCAAAACGTAACTCCCAAAAACCTACCCCCAGATTTCACTCCACGGGTCGGGTCGCCGCGACAAGCCCCACCTGCCGGCACACGGTAGTACGCTGTCAACCGCCTACTCATCCTTGCTAGTTCTTGTAACTTACCCGAAAGCTCATCGTCACCTATACCACGGAACACAAAACGTAAGCTTAATGCTTAGCAAGTATGGAGCATGAAGTAAAATCAATGCACAACTCAACCTCTAACCCATGCAGTTTCTACGTTTTGTTTCGTTTTCGTTTTCATTATTAACATCTTCCACTTTCACGTGTGAGTCAAGTAGGTGCACATCCTGCTCCATTCAGGACAGCACACCATGACCCACGGAGCAAGATTGGAGGCACACATCGTGATCACACATAGGACGGCCACACCAAATCTCCTCCCAACATCGATCATAGAACCCTTTAGTGCTTTCTCACTAGCACGTTAACGACGAGGCGTTCGCAAAACATGTCATCTTATGTACATTCATCTATGGGAACCCCTAGTGCTTTTTCACTAGCACGTTAACGATGAGGCGTTCACCCACGCGTGGCATCTTTTCATATCTGTTTATGTTTCATATGCACAATTCAAAACATGCTCAAAACTTGTTCTTTCGTACTTCAAAATCATGATGAATGATAACACATATATGCACGACCCGCTGACCAAACAACCAAACCACAACCAAAGCAAACAAACAATCAAAGCAAATAAACAATCCTACCATTCCATGGTGTAGGCCCGAAGGCAAACTGCAAACATTCCATCACTTACCCAGCGTCCTATCTTTTCGTGGTGCTCGTTTTTATCGCCTCCTCGGGCTCAACCTATCACATAACAATTCACATTAAAAACTCATCTCACTACTCTACTCACGCACTAAAATCACCACATTAGCTCAACACTTTGCGAGCTCGCCAAAATCGCTAATCAACCTATTCGGCTCCAAAACCAACCCAACTTCCGACGCTCATAACTTTTGCGTCGGTTAGCAAAATCACACGATTCTAGTGGCCAAACGCTCAAATCGTAACCTAGTTTAACATATCAAAACAGAATTTAAATCCATAAACCGCAGCTAGTTAAAACTCCCAAAAACAGAACCAAATTTCACATTAAAACGCCCAAGACTCCCATTCTCGGTTCTCTCGACAAAACTCACTCAATTCTTCACCAATCTATCGCACTCCAACCTATTACACATCATCCAACTACCGTTGGAGATTCGAATTCAGAAACCCGAATTGCTTGGTACCCCTCTCGGATATTCTTAGTGTTTGGATTAAGCGCGCACACACACCAAACAACCCAAAACGCTCACGATCAAAGAGAGACGAGTCTCAGCCTGATCGAACCAAAACTGAAAACAGGGGAAAAGATTTCACCTTCAGCTTTTCGAACGGAAAACCCAGTCCATATGTGCTCAGCTCGTCGGAACTCCCTATTCCACACCGTCGATTTCCTTCGCACGGTCATCGATCGTCGGCTGATCCCTCGGCTCCTCCGTTCTCCTTCGTGGGTGAACAATTGAAGGGATGAAAAATAAGAATGGCTTTCTCGTGAAGCCATTCTGTTTTTCATCTATTTATTATTATTTTTTTAAATAATAATAATAACTAATTATTCTTTCGCCCTCACACTTTAATCCTTTAATCAAACGGCTATTCGGTCTGTTTCTTATCGGATTCCTAGAATTGTCTTTTCACCATCAGCCTCGAAATAATCTTTCACCTACGAATACAAATGCTCCGCTCTCTATTTCGACCGAAACTCCGCTGTTTACCAATACAAATTTTTGAAAGTTAAATCACAGAAATCCCGAGTGTTACAGTGCATGTGCATTGCCCTTACAGGCCTACACCATGGGACGGTAGGGATGTAGTGCATGTTTTGCCTGTTTGTGTTCAATCATTCATCATGTTTTGAAAAGTGTACGAAAATAAATTTTGTCATGGTTTTATGTGCGAATGTAAAGTGCGATGTGTGGTGGTGAGGACGATGGGTGTGTGGGCAACTTTTGTCCTGTTGCTGGAGAAACTGGGACGGTGGCAACGTGCCAGGGGATGGTGTTGCAAGTGTGTCCAGCCTCACCCTGGGATGACTGCTGCTGTGTGAGTGTAATGGTGGGCAACTATGACCTTGTTGCTGGAGAATTCAGGACAATGGCGACGTGCCAGGGGGTAGTGTGGCAAGTGCATTCAGCCTCACCCTAGAATGGTTGCGGTGTGTGAAGTGATACGTGGGTACTGTTTGAGGGCCTCGGTGCTGGAGGAACCGGGACGATGGCAACGTGTCAGGGTGTAAGGTGGCGAGAGAGAGTCCAGCCTAACCATGGTGTGACTGTACCTCACGGCACCGGTTGTGACAACATGAGCAAGAATGTAAAGACTGCATGTGATAGGATTGCATTGTCAGTTTTGACTTTCCATATTGCACTACTTACTCAGCGTTAGGCTTATGTTGTGTGTTCCGTCGTGTAGGTGTAGAGATTCCAGCGAGTGAGTTGCGAGAGCCCAGGCAGGATGAGTAGGCGGTTAGAGGCGTGCTACCATGTGCCGGCAGGTGGAGTTCGTCACGGCGACCCGACCCATGGGGCGACGCTAGATGGTGGTTCTTTTGGGTTGTATTTTTAGAGGTATAAGTCAATTGTATAGATTTTGAGGATATAAGTTTGTTTGGCACGATTTTAGTCGGGATTGGAGTAAGGTCGTGTTTTTTAAACTATTTCAGGAAATTATGTCTTAAAAATACAAGTCTCTACTTCCTGGTTCAACCTGTGCGGAATGACACTCTCACTAATTTTTCACTAATCAGTCGACCGGCGACTGTGGGTGCGACCGATTAGTGAAAAACCAATGAGAGTGTCGATCGCGGGGTTTAACCTGTGCAGGCAGAGAGGAATGAAGTGTCGACCGATGATTGTGGGTGTCGACTGGGTGGGGGAGAATCAGTGGGAGTGTCAACCGCGGGGTTCGACCTGTTCAGGCAGAGAGAATTAAGGTGTTGACCGACGTTTACAGGTGTTGACTGGTTTCTTTATTTTTATATTTTAAAAAGTGAAGTTTATTTAAACTGATTTTAATTGAGTTTTCCTCTGCGGCGTTCTTAAATATTTTTCAACAATGTCGTTTTGAGTCGAGGAACCAAAAGTTTTAAATTTTGTAAGAATTTATCGAGAAAACAAGCAAGTGTACGGTTGGTGACCAGGGTCCGGGGACGACTCGGGGCAGTTTCAGATGTGGTGTCAGAGCAGTGAACGAACCGAAAATAGGTAGGTTTTTTGGGTCGTTACAAATTAGGTCTGCCACTAAATGTTTCTTCTCAATACGAATATCGTACCTTTGAATAATAAAATCAATAGACTCATTGCTTGAAAAGGTGTAGCTACTTTGAACTTATGCTCCAGAGATTCTACCTTCCTTTCTAATTTCTTAGAGTGTTCAAGGGATATAAAAGAATGAGTTGTTTTTTTAATAAATTAATATGCAAGAAAATATGCTAGAAATAAAACTGAACCTGTAGCCACAGATACATTCCCTTCCACCTCCTCTTTAGTCATGAGAAAAACTCTAGCACTTGTCTTGGTCTGCTTCCTGGCATTTAATAACTCTTAAATTACAGTTATTTTATACTATTTATTATTAATAAAATTCGTATGATTTAAATGAATTTAAATAGAATGTGGTCAAAATTATAAAAATTGTTATAAGTTATTAAGCATGGAAAGAATTTAAGATATTGATGATTTTTATGCATATATTTTAAATTAAATCAGATTATGATCATTAATAATTATTTTTTATCTTTGGCCACAGAATTAGGAAAGATTGGATTGCATATTTGAACGACCTAAAAGAGAGAAAGATGGATGGATAATATCCTAAAATCAGGGAAATCGAATTGATGGAAGAACAAGAGAGAGAAAAGGAAGAGAATGTCGATGTGGCACTAAACGACAAAGAATAGTGATGTGGCACGAAAAGAAGGAAGAGAAAAGTTGGCTGATGAGAGAATTTAAAAGGGAATAAAAAAAATTTAAAAGAAAAAAAGAGAATTTTGGAAGGAGAGAGAGGATGATTCTCTCCCATAAAAAAGGGATTTTTATTTTCTTCTCTTGATCTTTCAAAATTCTCTCTCTGGCTCTCTCCTTTTTACTCACGTTTTCTCTCTTGCTCTTGCGGAAGACGTCTAGCATCTCCGGAGGAAGAATTCTCTAAAGAGGGATTGTTCCGGAGAAGAGCGAAGACCACAATTTCTTCTCTACGTTTTATTTTTCTCTTTATGAATATTTTTATTATGATTTTTATTAGTATGATTTTAGGCTAAGTTTTTAATCTTGGTTAGAAGAGATAGTACTCGTTATGTGTTTTACTTAAATCTATGAAAGTTTACGTATTTTTTATGGAACAATCTATCATGATGTTTATTGTTTAATTTGAATTGTGTCGACGGACAAATTTGATGTTACATGTTCCTATTGTATCGATAGGTAGATAGAAATTTTAAGATGTATGACTGATTAAATAAATTAAATTGTTGCAAGGTTGTGGACATTAATTTATTTGACATTGAGAATAGGGCCGAAAAAAAATTCAATTCAAGTTTTATTCTTTCAAAGTCGAAAGAAACCTTACGTTGAATTTAATTAGGCAATTTGATAGAACCCTAGAAAAATATTTGTTCTCGTTGTTCCGTAGGAAATGTTGTAGCTTTCTGTAGCATCAGTAGTAAAATTCACGTAACGAGGAAATCGACCCTAAGCAAGGCTTTTATTATCGTAATCATCATAAATTAGTTTAATTTGTTTCTCTAGCATATCTAAGTGATTTCTAATTTTATATTATTCTTTCGTCACGTTATTTGTCTTATTAATTCATCTTTATTTAATATAATTTTATAGCGATTAAAATTGATTAAAAATATCCTCGTGGAATCGACTTTTACTTACTATTTATTACTTTGTTAGTGACACGTGCACTTGTGTTAGGTGCAGAAAAATCCACTAACAAGTTTTTGGCGCTGTTGCCGGGGATATTTCTTAGTTATTTTATTTTGCTATAATTTTATCTTTATAATTTTGTTTTAATTTTTTTAATGTTTTATTCATTTTTCTTTAGGTACCAATTATTTGATGTCTGACGAGGACAACTAGGATCGTGTTCAATACGATCCAGAGATCGAACGTGCATTTAGAGCAAGAAGAAGACAACAACAATTACCATTTATTGAAGAAGACAATATGACCAACCAGGAAGAAATAGGAAATAACCATAATCATATCATCGATGACCGAGATTGACCTATTCAGAATTTCGCTATACCAACACTTGATGATCTGAATCCTTGTATTGTGAGACCAGACTTACATGCTATTCAATTTGAGTTAAAGTCAGTCATGTTTCAGATGATTCAAACAGTTAGACAGTTTAGTGGATTAGTATCGGACAACCCTCATCGGCATCTCAAGGTTTTTGGAGAAGTGAGCGATTCATTTAATTTTCTTGGAGTTTCAGCTGATGCGTTAAGGCTCAAACTTTTTCCATATTCCTTAAGAGACAGAGCACGAGATTGGTTGAATGGCATTCTAGCAAATACTATCACTTCATGGGGAGATTTAGCCAAGAAATTCATAATGAAATATCATCCACCAGTGAAGAACACGAGAATGAGGAATGAAATCACAAGTTTTCAACAACGAGATGGTGAATCACTTTATGAGGCTTGTGACAGATTCAAGGAATTGTTAAGACAGTGCCCTAATCATGGAATACCACATTGGATTCAGCTGGAGACATTTTATAATGGACTTAATGGCCAGACCAGATCAATCATCGATGTTGCAGCAAATGAAACTTTTCTATCAAAATCTTTCAATGAAGCGTATGATTTATTGGAAAGAATGGTAGTAAACACTTAACAATGGCCATCAGAAAGAGTTTATTCTACAAAGTGTGCATTTGGAGTTTACGATTTGGACGAAGTTTCTGTCTTGAATGCAAATATCACCACGCTGGAAAATACCATCAAATTGATGAACAACCCGTCAAAATCGACAACGAGAGAAGTATCGTGTATTTTCTGTGGGGAATACCACGACAATAACTTATGTCCCACCAACCCAGAATCTGCAAATTATGTGGGATACAACAGGAACAATAATCCTTATTCTCAAACATATAATCCTAGCTGGAAACAACATCCAAACTTTCAATGGAATTCTCAGTAGCAGAATGCTACAACACCAAGTAGACATACAGAAAACTACCCTCAAGGATTCGCGCAACCCAATCATAGCATGATGTCTCAAGAGAAATCAGAAAGTTTTGCCAAAGAATATGCCTCCAAAACAGATGTGATTCTACAAAATCTGGCCGCCTCCATAAAAAATATTGAAACTCAAATAGGACAGTAGGCTCAATCATTAAACACACGGAATGCGGGGCAATTACCAAGTGATACGGAAGTGCCACAAAGACCAGGAAAGGAGCACTGCAAGCCCATTGTATTGAGGAATGAAAGAGAGCTTGAAATTCCAAAAAAACAATCGAAGGCAGAAAATTTAAAGAAACAAGATGAGTTGGTTGAACAAGAGGATTTAGATGAATCGGAAAAATGTGACCCAGTGACTGATGCTGTAGCAACACCACAGCAACCACAAGGTGAATTAAAAATTCAGAGACCACCACCACCATTTCCCCAACGACTGCAGAAACACAACCAGGACAAGCAGTTCAAAAGATTCCTGACGTTCTTAAACAATTTCACATTAATGTACCATTGGTGGAAGAACTGGAAAAAATGCCCAACTATGCAAAATTTATGAAGGATATTTTGTCCAAGAAGAAAAGGCTAGGAGAATTTGAAATAGTGGTCATGACTAAAGAAACCAGTTACATCTTACAGAATAAGATTCCACCTAAATTGAAAGATCCAGGTAGCTTTACATGTAACACCCCGAGAAAAAACCCCGCGTCCCCGGTGCGCTACAGTGCATCTACCCACTACACACACACACAAACATTTAACATAATTCACTCAATTTAATACCCTTTTGTTTCCAATTTACTCCCCTTTTTTTTTTTGACTCGATTAGAAAACAACTCGCGTCTCCCCTTCGACACCTCACACACACTCTCACGGTGCCGCACATACCACTCAACGTTACTGTGTTTCGCGCACGCTCACAGCGCCGCGTGCCCCACGCACCCTGCCGCTGCACAGCACGTCCGAGCGCACACCCTCAACCGGTGTCGCACGACCCGTGGGTACCCAACAGGGTCGCATGCCCCGCGCACCTGCAATCACGCCGCACATCCACACTCATATGAACTCCTCTAGCATTCATCATACACACACCTTGGCCTATTTCGTATCCTCTCGAACCTCAACCCCTCTCTCGAAATTTCGGCAGAGTACTGCCTAAAAACTGGCTACCCCAAAATTTAACCCTGCACACAATTCACCAAAATCCAACAATATTTACCTATCCATCATCCAGAGAAATCATCCCAACCCAAATCAGAGTAAGAAGGCGACGAAAATCCGTCAAATACAAATGAAGAAAGTCTCCAGTATAGAGAAATAACATACTCTAACATGGAAAATATCCGCGTACGTTACCAAAATCACACGCACTCCATATACACCTACACACTGACGCATATACAACAATCAATACCATCCTCCGTACATAACCACCGCAAAAGAAAGAAAACCCACAAACCGACCAGGCCACAACCTACCATATCCACGGGTCGGGTCGCCCTAACAAAAGTCCGCCATCCGGTGCCGCAGTTGCACGCCGCCAACCATCCTACATCTCAGGACTAGGCACTCGAGGCTCACCAGCGGTATCGTCAGCACCTACACCACAGAACACACAACATAAGCCTAACGCTCAGTAAGTAATGCGATATGAAAGTAAAAGCCGACAATGCAATCCTATCACATGCAGTCCCTACACTCACACTCATATTGTCACATCTGTGACGCGTAGTGCAGCCGCACCAGGGTAAGGAGGAACCTCACGCCACCCTACACCCTAACACGTCGCCACCGTCCCGGACTCCCCAGCAACGAGGCCCACAAGCTACACCCACGCATCACCACACGGCAACCACATCAGGGTAAGGGTGTACCTCGCGCCACTCTACACCCTGACACGTCGCCCCCGTCCCAGCCTCCCCAGCACGGGGCCACAGTTGCCACACACACACGTTTCGCGACAGCCCAGCCGGCCCACCCCTCGAGTAGGATCCGCGACTGGTGTTGCACCGGCCCACACACTAGTAGGATCCGCGGTACCACTGCCCATATCCTCACTGTCAACACTTTCACGCCGCATGACGGCCCAGCCGGCCCACCCCTTGAGTAGGATCCGCGACTGGTGAAGCACCGACCCGCACACTAGCGGGATCCGCGGTACCACCGCCACACGTCTCACCTCATATATCAAAGCATGCTAAAAATCATTTTCGTTCCCGTTTTTAAAAAAAATATGATGCATGTCACACAATACGCACACACACCGCAATCAATCACATAAACACTAAAGTTCTACAGTGTAGGCCCACTTGGGCAAAACACATGCATGCACTACTTACCTGGCGTCCTAAGCTCGCTCGATACACAGTTTCGCCAACAGAAAGCCTCAACCTAAAACACAACCAATTTCTCATCAGTATTTCTCCCAACATTTACCAATTAGCTAAAAATAATCTTATCTAACTACACTCATTAAATTTCAACTAAAACGGTCCATTGGTTTGGTTTGGCCGAATACCAGCTCAACGTTCGGTTGCGCATAACTTTTGCGTCCGTCAACAGAATCAAACGATTCAAGTAGCTAAACGTTCCCTTAGGAACCTAGTTTAACATCCTAAAATGGATTTTAAATCGGTAGGCCACAGATAGGCGAAAAATGCCAATAACCGAATCTGCCATTTTATTAAAATTTCACATTTTCACTTCCCTTCAACCAAAACTCACTCCCAACTAGTTATATGCATCAAAATGGCTATGCTACTCTCACACGTCGAATTTTCCACGAAAGACGGTCACTAATTTCACTTAAACCAAAATCTCGCATAAACTTCCGACGCGCATAACTTTTGCGTCGGATATCGGAATCGAACGATTCCAGCGGCCATAGGTCCCCCGAACCACCTAATTTATCCCACAAAAACAGAATTTAAAATGATCAGCCAAACGTAGGCCGAAACGGCCAAAAACAGAACTGCCTCCAAACAAAAAAACGTCTGATTCTTGATCCAAATTCGAATTTCACAACTCCTATACAGAATTGGTCATATCCCACTTATACATTCCGGCCAAGCTTGCTGGAATTGAAAGGAGTCCGAGCACCAAGCTCGGCCAACAACAGGGAAACCGACAGGGCTCGCCTTCGGTTCCCCCCCTTCCAATTTCCCGGCACTTCCCCGTCAATACTTCAGCCAAAATTACCGAAGATGGAGGGGGAAGGGGCCGAGCCTTACACTCGGCCAAACCGGACAGAACAGACAGAAGGAGGAAGAGAGGCTTACCGAGCAAATGAAGTTCTGCGCGCAACGGAAAAAGCAATATTCCAGTAAGGCGCCCAAATCGTCGATGGCAGAGCTGGTCAGCAACCCGCCCTTCGCGGTCGTCGGCAGAACACGCTCCGCCTCGCTACCTTCGGAAATTCGAGCTACAGCAACCAAACGACTCCGAATCGCCGGAGAAGAACCACTCGGCCGCGGTTTCGCTCACACCCTCGAGTTCGACGTCCACCGATCGAAGATCGCACCTCCACTCCCGATCGCCCTCCCTCCCTCGCGCCACTCCCCTGCTTCCCTCGGTGGCAAGGGAAAACAGCCGAATGGCTTCTTCCCGAAGCCATTCGGTTGTTATGTGAGATTTTTTTTTTTTTTTTTTTATATATACCAAATTACAAAACTGCCCTCACGTACTTAAATCTTCCGTAATTTCGTTAATTTCTCGATCTCCCGACTTGAGATTTCGGAAAAAAAGAATCGCAAAAGTAGGCTCCGAGTCTTATAATTCAAATCTTTCCCGTTGAAATATTTCTCAAAACTCCGACCGGGATTAAACTAAAAATTCTAAAAATAAAAATATAAATTCGAAATTCCCGGGTTATTACATTACAATTCCATGCACGATAGGCAACAATTATTTTGGGAGAGCTTTGTGTGATTTAGGATCCAGTATTAATCTAATGCAGATGTCCATCTTCAAGAAACTGAGAATCGGAGAAGTCCGACCTACTACGGTTACTTTGCAACTTGCTCATCGTTCATTAACCTATCCACAGGGGAAGATAGAAGACGTACTCGTAAGGTAGATAAATTTATCTTTCCAGCGGACTTCATTATTTTGGATTACGAAGCAGATCGTGAAGTGCCGATCATATTAGGAAGACCATTTTTAGCCACACGGGAAGAACGTTAATCGATGTCCAAAAAGGAGAACTCACTATGAGGGTGAATGATCAACGGGTTACCTTCAACGTTTTAAAAGCCATGAAGTATTCTTATGAAGAAAAAGACTGTTTTATTATATCAGAAAGGACGAAATTAGAAGAAACAAAGCAGATTATTCGGGCTACAGAAAACAGTACGAAGCATTAACAAGAACAAAAGATGAACTAGAACTTCCTCAGTCTTCCATCGAAGATGCACCAACACTGGAGCTTAAACAACTGCCCACTCACCTCAAATATGCATTTTTAGGATCTAAGGGGACTTTTCCTGTTATTATCTCGGCTACTCTGACAACCGTGCAAGAGGAAAAATTACTCCACATATTGAGAACTCACAAGCAAACTATGGCATGGATAGTTAGAGACATAAAAAGGATTAGTCCTAGTATTTGTATGCACAAGATATTCCTAGAAAATGGATACAACGCATCTATAGAGCAACAGAGAAGATTAAATCCAGTAATGAAGGAGGTGGTGAAGAAAGAAATTCTCAAATGGTTGGATGCTGGAATTATTTACCCTATTTCAGAAAGCTCGTGGATCAGTCCGGTTCAGTGTGTTCCAAAGAAAGGTGGGACGACAGTTGTTTCCAACGAAAATAATGATTTAATTCCGACAAGGACAGTCACAAGATGGAGAATCTGCATGGATTACCAGAAGTTAAACAAGGCCACACGAAAGGATCATTTCCCGCTATCATTTATCGATCAAATGCTCGACAGGTTAGCTGGTAGACAATTTTATTGCTTTTTGGATGGATATTCAGGTTATAATCAAATTACGATTGCGCCTGAAGATCAAGAGAAAACTACGTTTACATGCCCTTATCGAACTTTTGCGTTTCGGAGAATGCCTTTGGACTATGCAATGCTCCAGCAACATTCCAACGTTGCATGATAGCAATATTTTCATATATGGTTGAAGAATGTTTGGAGATTTTTATGGATGACTTCTCCATTACTGGAGAGTCTTTCGAAACATGTTTGAAGAATTTAGAGCGAGTTTTGAAGAGATGCTTGGAGACGAATTTAGTACTCAATTGGGAGAAGTGTCATTTTATGGTTTCCAAGGGAGTGTGTTGGCCATCGAGTTTCATTAAAAGGTTTAGAAGTGGATAAGCCAAAAGTGGAGATCATCGAGAATTTACCACCACCGAGTACAGTGAAAGGAATTCGGCATTTTTTACGCCATGAGGGATTTTATCGACGTTTCATCAAGGACTTCTCAAAAATCTCTAAACCTTTATGCATGTTGCTGGAACAGAAGGTGTCATTCAATTTTGATAAAGATTGTTTTGAAGCTTTCAACATGGTAAAGCATAAATTAGTAACTGCGCCTGTGATAACAGCACCCGACTGGTCCATACCTTTTATTCTAATGTGTGATGCCAGCGATTATGCAGTAGGAGTAGTGTTGGGACAGAAGAAAGATAAATTATTTCATTCCATCTATTACGCCAGCAAAATACTCAATGATACTCAGAAAAACTAAACCACTACAGAGAAAAAGACTTGCGGTAGTCTTTGCGTTCGATAAATTCAGGGCGTATTTGATAGGAACAAAGGTGATCGTGTACACTGATCATGCAGCCATCAAGTATTTAGTTACGAAAAAGGATGCAAAACCAAGACTAATTCGTTGGGTGTTACTTCTTCAAGAGTTTGATTTTGGAAATCCGCGATAGAAAAGGGTGCGAGAATCAAGCTGCAGATCATTTATCTCGTTTGGAAAATGGGAACAAACAGCAACCTGGAGAAAGCATAAAAGAAACATTTCCAGATGAACAACTACTGAAAGTGGATGTATATTCAGTGCCATGGTATGCAGACTTGGTGAACTACATTGTAAGCAACATTCTTCCTCCCGAAATGCAATATCATCAGAGAAAGAAATTTTTTAAAAATGTGAAACAATATTTTTGGGATGAGCCTTTCCTCTTTAAACAATGTGCTGACCAAGTACTAAGGAGATGTGTTCCAGAAGACGAAATGGAATCAGTGCTATAGCAATGCCATGCAGCACCATACGGGGGTCATTACGAAGGAACACGCACAGCCATAAAAATTCTACAATCAGGTTTGTACTGGCCCACTCTTTTTAAGGATGCTAACATTTTTGTGAAAAGTTGTGACAGGTACCAAAGGATAGGAAATATTACAAGGAAACACGAGCTGCCACTCAATAATATTATGGAGATCGAAATATTTGATGTTTGGGGGATAGATTTCATGGGACCATTTCCAATGTCGTTCAGCAATCAATACATTCTCTTGGCTGTTGATTATGTTTCAAAGTGGGTAGAAGCAGTGGCGCTACCAAATATTGAAGGAAGGGAAGTTCTAAAATTTTTACAGAAAAATATATTCACCAGATTCGGAACACCCAGAGCAATTATTAGCGATGGAGGATCTCACTTTTGCAATAGGTTTTTCAATGAATTATGAAGCAAAATATAGAGTCATACACAAAATAACCACAACATATCACCCACAAAGTAATGGCCAAGCGGAGGTTTCAAACAGAGAGATTAAAAGAATTCTAGAAAAGGTGGTGAACCCCAATAGGAAGGATTGGTCTCAAAAACTAGATGATGCGTTGTGGGCATACAGAACAGCTTACAAAACTCCCCTGGGCACCACTCCATACAATTTGATTTACGGGAAAGCTTGTCATTTACCTGTGGAGCTGGAACATAAAGCTTACTGGGCAATCAAGACATTAAACTTGGATTTAAAGCAAACAGGGATAAATCAATTTTTACAGTTGAAAGAATTAGAAGAGTTGAGGATGAGTGCTTACGAGAATGCTAAAATCTACAAAGAAAAAGTAAAGAGGTGGCACGACAAAAAGATTCAAAAGCGAGTGTTTGAAAAAGGACAACCAGTTTTACTTTTCAACTCACGATTGAAGGTTTTTCCAGGTAAGTTAAAATCTCGGTGGTTTGCCCCTTTTGAAATAATAGAAGTTTACCCATACGGAACTTTGGAATTACGAGATGAAAAAACTGGTCGAAATTTTAAGGTAAATGGCCAGAGAGTAAAGTTATACCTTGGAGAAAAATTGACGGAAATTACGTAAATTTCTCTTGAGAACAGAGAAGCTACATGAAGCATGAAAAAGTCAGGCTGAAGACTTACAAATCAAGCGCTTATTGGAAGACAACTCAATTTTTAATATCCTTTTGTTTATTTTAGTTTCGGTAAAAATAATGGTGATGCTACAATATTAGCTGTAGCATCACACTTAATCGAAAAGAAAAAAAAATATATATATATATATAAAGAATAAATAATAATAATAATAATAATAATAATAAATAAAATTAGTCAATCAGTTCTTTTATTTAGTGTTATTTAATTGTGATCTTTACCAAAGTATGAATTTCATCAAAATTTTAAAATTCCTTTCAAATTTGAATTTTCCCCTTTGCTTGCCTTCTAAATGTTGCAGCAGCCCTAACGAATTTCTCACCCATAAGAAAGAAAACTCTATTTCCTTTTGCAGATCAGCTGCTACCAATACGAGGCCAAAAAGCAGTGGAAAGAAAGCTACTAAACATTTGTCTCAACCAGAATTTATTAACGATGTCGCAAAAATCTGATACGAGCAAGGGATGAAGCAGAAGACATTTGCGGTTGAGAAGGGCTTTGTAATTTCTAACGGCAGCTATTCAGGGTACCCAAGTTATGTTTCCGCAGTTATCCAGAATCACAATTGGACACTATTTTGCACTCGTCCAGGAGAGGTCATCATGAACCTAATTCGTGAGTTCTATGCTAACTTCGAGGAAGACTTGCCCCAATTGGTAAGGGTTCGGAAAAGGGAGGTGAAGATTTCACCCGCAATAATAAATTCGTTCTACTAGTTGGAAGAAGTGGAGGATAATTTTTACGCTCATGCCGACAATCAGTCTCCAGCATACCTAGAAGCTCTCCTAAAGGAGATTGCTGAATCGGATACCGACTGGGTTATCTCCAAAACAGGATCGCTCTCTCTCCCTCGCATAGCGCTACTCCCGAAAGCGAGAGTATGGTATCATTTTCTTAAAAGCCGCTTACTCCCTTCATCGCATGGACAACATGTGACAAAGGATAGAGCTGTATTATTGTATTCTAACTGGGAAACGTATCAATCTCGGGAAGATTATATGTAACACCCAAAAATCTTATCGATTTAATTTGTATATATATACGCATACTGTTTAGTTAGATTATTAGTAAATATCATGAGAATTTATAGGAAGAGAATGAAATGCAATTGGGTGTTGGCGTTGGAAAGAAAGAAGAAGTGAAAGGAGGAAGAACAGAAGAAAAAAAAAAGAAAAAAAAAGGTAGAAAAGTTAAAAACCTGTTGTTTGGCAATAGAGAGAAGAAAACTTCTCTGAAAAAGAAATCCTTCCCGTTGGAGGAGAGAGAAATGAAGTGAAGGGTAATTTTGGGAATGAGAGAAAGGTTAGGTTTTTAACACTTATCCTTTAAGTATTTAGTATGGAAAAGAAAACCCTCATTTAGAGCTTCTTCTCCACGCCAAGCCTCCCCATTTTCAGCATCTCCCTTCCATACTAAAGGTCAATTTCTTCTTCTAAACTCAAAGGTAAGTAGAGTTTTGCTTGAGTTTTGTGGTGAACTGATAAACCATAGATGAAGCACGAAAACGGGTTTCCTCTTCCTTCATTTTTGGTTTGTTTGATGATTAATGGGATGATAGTGTTGATTGTGAAATGTTTTAAACTATTTGAATTGGATGTTTCAGAAGGTTATTTAGAGATGTTCTTTCAATTTGATGAAGTTTTGAAATGTGTTAAGTTTGATGCATAGGTTGTTAGTGAAAATGAGTTTTGGTATTGATGATAATCGATGTAATCGTATAGGTTTGCAAGTTAAAAAGGAAGCTGAGCAAATTGTCAAAACCGAACTCGAGACACGAGGTAGGTGATGTTTGCATGCGTTTTGGCCATTTGGCCTACACCACAAAGAGTTAGGAGGTTGATGGATAGATAAAAAACTTAGAGACTTTAGTTTCGAGAGTTTTGGTTAGGTAGAAATTTTAGGTTGTGAGTTTATTATGATACGTTCTTGTTTATTGATGGATTTATTTACCTGTTTATGTTACTTTACGTTTACAACCTTGAGGATATGTGTATGTAACATACATTCATGCATCATAGTTTTTCCAAATCATAGAAAACGGTTTTATGCATACGTTTTCATGTAAACAGAACAAGAAGAATATGGTACAGTAAAATATGTAAACAGTTATTGTTGGTAGGGAACTGAGTATGGTAGTTCCGTTAGAGGAATCGGTTCCATTAGTGGGACTGTTAGATATGTCATTCCACTTTCCCTAGAGCGAGTTAGTCGTTCCGCTAGAGGGACAATCAGTTAGGCCATCTCTCCTCTAGAATTAGTACCCCAATAACTTATGTTATGTAAGAAATAAAGAACAAATTCAGTTGCATATTTTACGAACAGCATAGCATAATCATGAGCATGCATTCTTTATTTCACATAACTTATTGAGTGTTAAGCTCATTAGTTACTTTGTGGTGTAGGTGATATCGTTACAAGTGAGAACGTTGATCCTCAGATGGTTGACAGTGCGGTTGGTGGAGAACGTCCATGGAGCGTGCTTGTAGCTGCTAGGGCGATTTTGACCTGTGAGCGGTTCTCTAAGTATTTTGGGTACAATGCATATATGTGTGTGTATATATATAATTTTAAGGATTTGACAAAATAATTTTATAAGTTATGAGGTCTATTTCCGAACTAGGTTGGTTTTGGATTGGTTAAATGAATGGGTCGAATTTTGGAGTTTTAGTTTTTCGCTACGCTTTAGAAATGTTTGTTCAGGAGTTTAAATGATATTGTTAGATAGCAAGGTTTGATGATGAAAAATAAGGGGTATGAAAAAAAAAAGAGATACAGGAGAAGAGGAGTTTCATCGCCTCAGAAGAGGGGCCGATGTATCGCCCTAGTGGGGGCGATGGAACGTGCCAGGGCAATTTTTCATCGCCTCATCCCGAAGATGAGGCGATGTATCGCCCCAAAAGAGGCGATCAGTCGCCCCAGAAGGGGCAAAAAGTTCGTCCCTAGACGAACAATCACCCAAATGGCACTGCAAGGGGCGAGTGATCGCCTCGGCACTGTTCACATGAACAGTGCCGCGGGCGATTGTTCGCCCCAAGGGATGAGTAATCGCCGGCACTGTTCATGTGAACAGTGCGTGGGGCGAACAATCGCCGGCATTGTTCACATGAACAGTGCCATGCACTGTTCACAGGAACAGTGTAAAAAAAAAAGTTTTTAACAAAAATTTCATGCATGCTTTGTACAAAATTTCATAAAAGAAGATCAGACGTTTTGAAGTGTTTTTAGTGAGTTTTAATATGTACAATAATTTCAAAAAAAAAATTTCTTATGAATTTTATGAAAAGTCAAATTAGTAACGATCAAATTACGAGGCGTTACATAATATATAGAAATTTATCTGCTAATGCTTTGAAGCCCAAGGGACAGTTCCGGTTTCCCTGTCTGATAATAGGGTTATGTGAACTCTCTGGAATAGTTTATGAAGAACAAGAATTGAAGTTTCTCAAGCATCTGGAATTACTCCTTTGGCAGTTAATAGAATAGCTATGGATAAACCAGGGGATGAAGAAACAAATGAAGATGAAGAACCGAAGAAAAGAAAATCTCATGATTCAAAATGCTGCAAGCGGAGCTGCAGCATCAACAGAGAGCATCATTTACCAACAACAAATCATGGAAGCACTGCTGCTGATCGATGAAAAATTTGAAAAGCAAAAGGAAACTATGCTTATAATTGAACAGAGAATCAGCCAGAGTGAGATTCTACAATACAACATTTATGACAAACTCCGCCGCATCAAACGAAAAAACAGGGAATTCTGGCGCTACACCCAACTCAAGGACAAGGCAATAGCAGGCAGCCTTCAGAAAGCTTACACCAAGCCATACCCAACGTTTCCTCATTTTCCCACAAGCCTACTCCAGCAATCGGATTCCGAATCCGACAAAGAAGAATAGTCCTCCAAGGAAGTACCTGCCCTTTTTTTTAATTTTGTGTTGCACACTATTTTGTTTGGCAGTGAGGACACTGCCAATTTTAAGTTTGGGGGTAAGGTGTATTAGAAAGGGGTAGGAGAAAGTGAAATATCTACCATGCAAAAATGTTGCTAAAAGTGAAATATCTAGAATTTTCCTAACTCCGTAATTTTATTGAAAAATTTCATTGTCATGCATTAATGACATTAATTAAGAATTATTCCTCTTAATCTAATTTTTTTTCATAACACACAAACTCTTCTCTAGTTTGCTTAAGGATGTATCCTAATTTAATTTCTCAATTATATTTAGATGAAGATAAATTAATGTTTACCAAGAAAATTAGAAATAAAAGACTTCTTTGCGAAAAAAAAATAATAATAAAAGAAAAAAAATAAAAAAATAGAATAATTGTAATTTCCTAATCTACTTTAAAGTTCGAGTGAGCCTTTTGGATACTCGATGGGTTGAAATTAAATAGAAGAACTCCGTTGCAATATTATTATTGACTATACTTCTCTATAATATTATGAGTATTTATTTTTAAGTGACACTACTGAGTAACCGGATACCATAACGGTAACACCCCGAGAACCCACACGTTCCCGGTGCGCTACAGTACGTCTACACACTACACACACACACTAACACTTGACATAACTAACTTACCCATTTCGTTTTCAAATCATTTTCAAAAGAACATTTGCGAATATGAAAATTTTTCGACTCGATTCGAAAAAGAACTCACGTCCCGAAGAGGAAACACGAAGTCCTCAACATAAAACTACGCAGTGGAAAAGAAAACCATTTAAAACAATTTGAGATAAAACGGTAAGACTTGAAATCCTAGGAAAGAATCCCACGCACCCCACGAACTACCCAGTCCGGTTCCAAGCACTCACGTCCCCACTCCGACACCCCGCGTACACCCTCGCGGTGCCGCACGTGCCAACCCAACGTCACTATATCTCGCGAACGCTGACAGCGCCGCGTGCCCCACGCACCCTGCCTCTGTACAGCACGTCCGCGCGCACGCCCTCACCCGGTACCGCATGACCCGTGTGCACCCGCAGGGCCGCGTGCCCCGCGCACCTGCGATCACGCCGCACTTCCACGCTCATCTACCTTTTTCTACCATTTACTGTTCACACCTCAACCTATT
>CM039525.1:6196690-6281629 GCA_022433055.1 Begonia peltatifolia | reverse complement strand
AAAATGCCCTCACGTGTTTTAATCGTCCGTAAATTCGTAAATTTCTCGACCTCCCAACTTTAAATTCTGAAAACCATTACAAAAGTAGGCTTCGAGCCTTATAATTTAAATCTTTCCCGTTGAAATATTTCTCAAAACTCCGACCGGGATTAAACTAAAAATTCTGAAAATTAAAAATTAAAATTCAAAATTTTCGGGTTATTACATTCATAACCAATGTTGACACTCGCGTAAAAAGGTAATGTGACTTGTAAGAGAAAGTTAATATAAAAAATAAAAAAATAATAAAAATAAAAAAAAAATCTTTGAAATCTAATTCACTTTGAAAAAACATTGAAGTGTTAGTAATGTATAATATTAACTGTGAAATTTAGTTTGGATGATTGAATTTCGCAAGTTGAAGAGGAGTTTGAGTACACACACTTTGAAAAATTATTTTATTGAAAAATAATTCTATGTTATTTGACTTTAATTATGATGTTATTATTTTCCATAAAATTACAAGTTTTGAATTATTCTGGAAATCACATGAAATTCATTAATGTTACCTATGAAATTTTTAATATTGACTTTATTTTGCATCACTCGAGGACGAGTAATGGTTCAAGTTTGGGGGTATTTGATAACTCTTAAATTAAAGTTATTTTATACTATTTATTATTAATAAAATTCGTATGATTTAAATGAATTTAAATAGAATGTTGTCAAAATTATAAAAATTGCTATAAGTTATTAAGCATAAAAAGAATTTAAGATATTAATAATTTTTTTGCATATATTTTCAATTAAATCAGATTATGATCATTAATAATTGTTTTTTATTTTTGGCCACAAAATTAAGAAAGATTGGATTGCACATTTGAACGACCTAAAAGAGAGGAAGATGGATGGATAATATCCTAACATCAGGGAAATCGAATTGATGGAAGAACAAGAGGGAGAAAAGGAAGAGAATGGCGATGTGGCACTAAACGACAAAGAATAGTGATGTGGCGCGAAAAGAAGGAAGAGAAAAGTTGGTTGATGAGAGAATTTGAAAAGGAAAAAGAGGATTTTGGAAGGAGAGAGAGGATGATTCTCTCCCTGAAAAGGGGGATTTTTATTTTCTTCTCTTGATCTTTCAAAATTCTCTCTCTGGCTCTCTCCTTTTGACTCACTTTTTCTCTCTTACTCTTGCTGGGGACGTCTAGCATCTCCGGAGGAAGAACTCTCTAAAGAGGGATTGTTCTGGAGAAGAGCGAACACCACAATTTCTTCTCTACTTTTTATTTTTCTCTTTATGAATACTTTTATTATGATTTTTATTAGTATGATTTTATGCTAAGTTTTTAATCTTGGTTAGAAGAGATAGTACTCGTTATGTGTTTTACTTAAATCTATGAAAGTTTACGTATTTTTTATGGAACAATCTATCATGATATTTATTGTTTAACTTGAATTGTGTCGACGGACAAATTTGATGTTACATGTTCCTATTGTATCGATAGGTAGATAGGAATTTTAATATGCATGATTGATTAAATAAATTAAATTGTTGCAAGATTGTTGACATTAATTTATTTGGCATTGAGAATAGGGCTGAAAAGAAATTCAATTCAAATTTTATTCTTTCAAAGTCGAAAGAAACCTTAGGTTGAATTTAACTAGGCAATTTGATAGAACCCTACAAAAATATTTGTTCTCGCTGTTCCATAGGAAATACTGTAGCTTTCTGTAGCATCAGTAGTAAAATTCACGTACGAGGAAATCAACCCTAACCGAGACTTTTATTATCGTAATCATCCTAAATTAGTTTAATTTGTTTCTCTAGCATATTTAAGTGATTTCTAATTTTATATTATTATTTCGTCACGTTATTTGTCTTATTAATTCATCTTTATTTAATATAATTTTGTAGCGGTTAAAATTGATTGAGAATATCCTCATGGGATTGACTTTTACTTACTATTTATTATTTTGTTAGCAACACGTGCACTTACGTTAGGTGTAGAAAAATCCACTAACAGCGTTCATTGAACAATCCTTAAAGAAATGTCCTTTTTGAACGCACTTAAAACAAACCCTCATCTTTACACAACATTCTCCAAAATGTGGCTTCTTGCACGTGGGACACGTGGACGTGGTAGACATTGCCATGGTTCTCTCTTACTATACTTAGAAGGTACTTCAATAGATCTATTTATCATCAGTCACTTAGATCCAACCCATTGTTGTTGGAAAAATCTATCCCTGGTTATCGGAGTTTCTTGACGAAACCTCTTTCTATATTTTTGGGCCTTGATGTCTTTCTACTCTCCTATCTCCACACTTAATGTTTTTTCCACCACGAATGCAAACAGAGTATTATTTGAAGTGATAAGATTGATATCTTTAAATATTTCTACTCTTAATCCTTGGATGAATCGGTCTACTTTCGAAACTTTGTTACTAGCTATGTGAGAGGCATATCCAAGTTGCCCAAAACTTGTGCAAGTAGTCAACCACACTTCCTGACTATGTTGAAGCCATGAATTCCTCCATCTTCACCTTTTTCATAGACTGTAAAATATTTCTCATTGAAAAGCTCTTGAAACTGCTGTGAAGTCATGGTGGCAATTGGATGCATTACTTTCACTAAGTCTCACCAATAATGTGTCTCCATTTTTCCCCAAATTGATTAATAAATTAGATTTAAAATCAATCATTAAAAACCCTAAATTTTTTAACTTTGAAAGCCTTTAAATATTGGATCGTTTAAATCCGATGAGAAATGAGAGAGTTATGGCCGATTGAAAATAAGTATCATTTAGGTTTATTTTGATGATTGCTGAGTTAATTCCATGAATATATAAGTTAACGAGTTGAGCATTTGAGGTGACGAAAGAGATTAAGAATTTTACAAAAATCCAAATAAGTAGTGGATTGCTCGTGTTTTGCCTTTGGCCCTACACCACGGAAGGATAGGGTTTGATTACTTGTTCGTTATTGGTTTATTGGTTGATCATATGTATTGACATGCATCATATTTTTTTGAACTACGAAAAAATGAGTTTTGAGCATGTTTATGAGATGCGAGTATGAAATGTAAAAAGATAATAACAGATGTAACGTGATCTCGAATAGGGACGCCTCGTCGTGTGATGGTGCTTGTGTGGTAGCACTTCGAGAGGGTCTTTACAAGAGATGCACAGATGAAAATATGTAAGATGTCGTGAGTGGGAACGCCTCGTCGTTAACGTGCTAGTGAAAAGGCACTAAAGGGTTCCACGATCGATGTTGGGAGGAGATCGTTGTATGGCCATCTCGTGTATGGCCATCCCATGTGTGGATCTGACGTGTGCCTACGATCTCGCTTCACTGGGTCAAGATGTGGCCGTCTTGAGTGGTGATAGGATGGGTGCCTACTTGATCCACGTGAGAAAGTGGAAGATTAATAAAACGACAACGAAACGAGAACGAAACAGAGTGTAGAAACTGCATGTGTTAGGGATTGAGCTTATGCATTGTTTTCTTGTACGTTGTTCCCTACTAGCTAAGCATTAGGTTTATGTTTTGTGTTCCATGGTGTAGGTGACGACGAGCTATCGGGTGAGCTCTATGATCATGGGCGCGATTAGGATTTCAATTGGTGACTTGTGCTGGTATGATGGTGCAGGCAGTTTTGTTGGGGCGACTCGACCATGGTGTAGAGATGCTGTGATTTACTATGGCCCTTAGTGATAAAAACTTTGGTTGTATATATGTACTAGGACATGTACGATTCGGGTGATGCGTGAGTTGGTATTGTGATATATGTATAGTATATTTTCTTTAAACTGTATGATTTTGGGTGAGAACCATTTTTAACCGTTATACTGCCAAATTTTCAAAAGTAAATTGAGTTTAAGATCTTAATGAAATTCTATGCAGGAAGTGTCGATCTATAGGCTTAGAGTTCGACCAAACTTTATAGATGTCGACCGCAAGAGTCGACCTACGGGGACAGAGAGAAATAAAGTGTGGACTAGTGTCTTTAAGTGTCGATCGATTAGCGTAAAAATGGTGAGAGTGTCGACTATGGGATTCGACCCATGCGGATAGAGAGAAATAAAATATTGACAGGTGCCTTTAAGTGTCGACCGGTTAGTGTAAAAGATTGTCAACCGCGGGATTCGACCTATGCAGGCAGAGAGAAATAAAGTGTCGATTGATGAAGGCAGGTGTGTCGACTGCTCTATGTGAGGATTGTAGAAGTATCGACCACAAGATTCGACCGGTGCGAATAGAGAGTATTAAAGTGTCGACCAGTGTGTGCAGGTGTTGACCGGTACCCCCCTTTTTATAATGTTTTGAAAAGCAAAGTTTTATTTAAACTTATTCTGATTGAGTCTTCCGCTACGACGAATTTAAACATTTTCAAAATGTCATTTTAAGTCGAAAAACAAAAGTTTAAAATTTTACACGAATTTTATTGAGGTGATGAGTACGGGTACGATTGGCAACCCGGGTCCGGAGACAACTTGGAGGCGCTACGATGATGATGACGGAGAAGAGGGAGTCGGAGAACGGATAGGTTTACAGGGTGTTACAGAAGATAATGAAGGTGGAATTGAGTGGTCTTGTCCCGTGAGGTGGACCGCGAGATGTATCACTTCATCCCCTGCTTTACGTGGTGACCTTGTCCTGTGAGGTGTGTCATTTTACTAGATCGAGGTTGGTTTTGTCCCGTGAAGTGGACCACGAAGTGTGTCACCTTGATCTAGCACATAAAGAAGAACCCAGTAGTAAGAAGATGTAAAAAAGAGACGAAAATAAAAGTAGAGACGAAACTGTATGTAATAACCCGATATTTTCTGAAATATTTTAAAGTCCCGAGAGAATTTCGTGGGAGATTTTGATAGACTTATTAATTTTAAAAAATTTAGCATTATATTTGGAAGTGAATTTCCAAAATTTTAAGGTCGAAAGGACACAAATCTAGCAAAAATACGGAAGTTCAAATGCATGAGGGTATATTGGTAATTTGAAAAATAATAATAAATAAATAATATATTAAAAAAAAACTGAACAGGAAGCCATTCAATTTGTTTTGCTTTTTGTCGAACACCCGAGAGCAGAGGGCGAGGGAGGCAGCTAAAACTCGAGAGTGAACTGCCAGCGATTGACGAGAGAGAGATGTCGGTGTGCAAAGAACTGTGACGAGCTGAAGGGAGAAGCTGGTTCGACCTTCCCGCACTGAAAAACCAAAGGTAAATCTCCCCTTGTTTCGGTTTCTATGAATCAAGTGTGGGAGTTCAATTGTTTTCGAATTCCTGATGGTTGAGCTCAGGTTTTTGGGGTGTTTTAGAAACTAGCGGGCATGTGTTTGATCCAGCTTGTGGATCAGCCTTTTCACCCCAAACCTAACCAAGAACGGGTGAGTTTTTTTCCCCCATTCCTTCTCTATTTTGACGGTTAGGGGTGTAGTGTCGTCTGTATTCCAACCTCGGTTAGTTTGTGCTAAAATGTAGAGAGATTAGCAGTGGGGGGGAGGGGTGTTCATCGGTGGGCTATGGTGCCCTAGTTTTTTAGGAGAAAACCAAGAGGGTGGTGCAACTATGTCTCAGTCTTGGATTGGATTGTTCAATTTTGTTTAAATGGTGTTTGAATGAATGGAATGTTGCTGATTGGGTGAAGAAATTGATGAAATTGAATTGAAGTCAAAATTTTAGAGATTTTAGTGTGAAACCTAATTCTGCTTTTATGGATTTTGACGTACCTACGGTTAATCGTTTTAAATTCTCTCATGGTATGTTAAATTAGGTTATTAGTGGAGCGTTTAGCTGCTGAAACCGTTTGATTTCGATAACCGACGCAAAAGTTATGCGCGTCGGAAATTATGTCGGGTTTTGGATCAAGTCGGTTTAGGGAGCAATTTTGGTTAGCTTGTGGGTAAGTTAATGGTAGTGATTTTGAGTATGAGTTAAATGTTTAGACGAGTTTTGACAGGAA
Source organism: Begonia peltatifolia (assembly GCA_022433055.1). Taxonomy (NCBI): domain Eukaryota; kingdom Viridiplantae; phylum Streptophyta; class Magnoliopsida; order Cucurbitales; family Begoniaceae; genus Begonia; species Begonia peltatifolia. Next base: position 6,275,680 of record CM039525.1, on the reverse strand, counting down.
TAGATTTATGTTTAGGTTGAACCAAATTTTGGTGAAATTGTCCACCGAGAAAGCTTAGCACGCCAGGTAAGTAGTGCATGCATGTGTTTTGCCCAGGTGAGCCTGCACCGAGGAACATTAGGATTGTGATTGGTGAATTGCGATGTGCGTGTGTATTGTTTGACATGTTCATGTTTTGAAAATGGTACGAAAATGATTTTGAGCATGTTTTTGAGTAAGTAGTAGCGAGACACATGGTAGTGGTATCGCGGATCCCGCTCAGGGAGTGGGCCGGTGCGCAACCAACTGTGCATTCCACTCGGGGAGTTGGCCGGCTGGGCCGTCACGCGGCATGTATGTGTTGACGGTGAGGATGATGAACGGTGGCACCGCAGATCCTTCTTGTAGAGTGGGTCGGTGCATCACCAGTTACGGATCCCACTGGGTGGGCCGGCTGATGTGTTGTGAAACGTGTGTGTGTGGCTTGTGGCCCTCGTTGTTGGAGAGTTCGGGACGATGGCGATGCATCAGAGTGTAACGTGGCGCAAGGTTCACCCTCACCCTGGCACAGCTGCACTACGCCTTGCGAGGAAATGGGACAACATGAGCGCGAGTGTAGAGACTGCATGTGATAAGACTGCATTGTCAAGTTTTACTTTCATATCGCACTATTTGCTAAGCGTTAGTCTTATGTTGTGTGTTATGTGGTATAGGTGCAGAGATTTCCACTGGTGAGATTCTAGATAGAGCCTAATCCCGAGCATTAGGGTAGTTAGTGGCGTGCGACTGAGACACCGGACAGCGGACTGTTAAGGCGACCCGACCTATGGAGGTGGTGCGTTTTGGTGACGATTCGGTTTTACCTGATGTTTTAGTGTATAGATGTGGATTTCCCGGTTCTTCGAGTGGTTTTGAGGACGCGTGTATATGCTATATGTATGAGCATTGTGTTACTCTACACTGTAGATTTTCTTCATCGATAGTTGTCAGATTTATTTTCTTCCGCTCCTCCTTTCCTTCAGGGATTTCTGGATGGTTTTGGTTGATATACTTTGGGAATTTATATGGTGTATAGATTTTGTTGTATAAACGAATAATTCAAATGTCGATAGATGTAATTGAAACTACTTGGGAGATTGTGATTGAAGAATCCAGGTTTCTATTCGGTGGTTTTAAATTGCGAGAGTTTTCGTCGTTCATTTCTTTTGAACTAATGTTTTTCTTTAGTCTACTAGTGCAAAGTGCGACCGGCATGCGTAGGTGTCGACCAAACTAGGCAAATATCGACTGCGGAGGTCGACCTACGTGAACAGAGCCAAACTAGGTGTCGACCAGTGTTCTTAAGTGTCGACCGATTAGTGTAAAAGTGGCAAAAGTGTTAACTGCAAGGTTCGACCAAGGGCGGGCAGAAAGAATTAAAGTGTCGATCGGTGAAGACAAGTGTCGACCGCTTTGTGTGACGAGCATAGAGGTGCCGATCACGAGGTTTGACTGGGGGCGAGCATAGAAAATTAAAGTGTCGACCGGTGAAGACAAGTGTCGACTGCTCTGTGTGACGAGCGTAGAGATGTCGACCGCGAGGTTCAACCGGGGGCGGCAGAGAGAATTAAAGTGTCGACCGGTGTCTACAGGTGTCGACCGGTTCTATTTTTTTTAGTGAAATTTTATTTAAATTGATTTTTAATCGAGTCTTCTACTGCAACGTTTTTAAACATTTTCAAATATGTCGTTTTAAGTCAAGTAACAAAAGTTTTAAAATTTTATACGAATTTTATCGCGGAAATGAGTAAGTGTATAGTTGGCAACCCGAGCCCGGGGACGACTTGGGGCCGCTACAGAGGTGGTGATAGAGCAGAGCGAGCAGGAAACCACGTGGGTTTTCAGGGCGCTACACTGTAGAAACTGCATCTGTTAGGATATATTTGTTTTTAGTGTTTAAGTTTCTTATGTTCATTACTTACTTAGTATTAGGCTAATAGATGAATTCTGTAATGTAGCTGACAAGGCAGTAACTAGTGAGTACCTTGAGCAAAACAAAGACTATGAACCAGTTAGAAAAATGCGCTCATGGACAATCCGGCCAGCTATTAGGGCATTTTGACCAGGGTGGGCGTATGTAAGGTTTTCGAGTTGTGACGAATCTTTTGAGTCGTTTTGATGTATAGTTGGATTTCAAATTTTAGTAGTCGTTTTGATGTAAAAAGTTAATTTTGAAAGTTGGTTGAGAATGGTAGGTTGCTAGTTTTAAACGTATAGTCGAAACTCGGTTATTTTTGAAAAGTTTAAGGTTTTTATGCAAAATCTGGAAAGGAAGTGTCGACCAATAGGCTTAGCGGTCGACCAAACTTGGCAAGTGTCGACTACGAGGGTTGACCTACGGAGACAAAGCCATATCAGGTGTCGACCTGTATGTGGAAGTGTTGACCAGTTAGTGTAAAGATTGTAGGAGTGTCGACCGCAAGGTTCAAACCATGGAAACAGAGAGAATGAAGGTGTCGACCTGTAAATACATGTGTTGACTGCTCTCTATAATGAGCATGGAAGTGTCGACCACAGGATTCGACCGGTGTGGACAGAGAAGATTGGAGTGTCGACTTGTGTTCACAAGTGTCGACCGGTTAGCGTGATAGCAGAGAGGTGTCGACCGCTAGGGTCGACCGATGAAAACGGAGACAAATGAAGTGTCGACCGGTGCTTACAGGGGTCGACCAAAAACGTCTTTTAATGTTTTAAAAATTTGAAATTTTATTTAAACTGATTTTGATTAAAGTCATCCACTGCGATGTTTTTAAACATTTTCAAAAAGGTCGTTTTAAGTCAACAAACAAAGTTTTAAATTTTTATACGAATTTTACACGAGTGTAAGTGTATGAGTAGAGTTAGCGACCTGATTCCGGAGACGACTCGGGGACGCTACGAAGAGTGAGTAGTAGTAGTGAGCGTACCGAGAACTGTGAGAGTTTTCGGGTTACTACAGAAAGGGTATCAGAGCAGTGAGTAGTAGTAGTAAGCGTACCGAGAACCGTGAGCATTTTTGGGTTGCTACAAAACCCATTCAACATTCATTTGAAAACCATTTTGTGATTCATTCCTGAAATATAGTTTGGAATTCACCATGATATAAAAAGTGATTTTGAGGCTTTCAAATCAATTCTTAGTTGTAAAAACTATGTTGCAAATACACAAAAATTTAAAAAAAATTATTAATTTGTTTGGCAAAAGTACATCCATGGAAGTTCATCAATTCCTTTTCCCCTAAACTTCACATTATCATCTAACCGCAGAGCTTATTTTACTCAAAATACTACTCGATTAACATCAACAATAATCATCAATTCATAGCTTCTACCAAAACCAACCTTCCCCCCTTTAACAATTCACCACCACACAATATATCTTAAATTAATTTATTATTCAACCTCTTTCATGAGACTATAACCTAAAACTCATCAATTTCCTTCAAAATCATCAAAGCATCTAAAGATACAAATTCTAATAATTAACAACATTTTCTTCAGCTAAATTATGCATTAGAGGTAAATTACATACGCAAGATTTATTTACCTCTAATATTTTTCTTCAAGGTTCCACAAAAATCAAACTTAGAGGTTGGTGTTTGAACCCTAGAGCTCCTTCTCCAAGCTTTGAAACTCTTCTTTTAAGAAAATCACAAAATCTCTTTTTCTTTTTTTTTTCTTTTTCCTCCTTTCTCTTCTCTTTCTCTCCCTTTACTTTTTCTCCTCTGTTCTGCTGCCTCTTCCCACATAAAATGGATAAAACCTTGCCTCTCTCAAGTTCTCTAGAACTTTCATGGGTAAAGCTACTCATTTTGCCCTAGCTTTAACAATAAAAATTATCAGTTCATCCTTTTCTTTTTAGTTTTCAAAAAATTACCTTGACTAACTATCAATTTAACCATGTTTTTCTTCTACTAACTCTGTAGATTAGAATTGTAATACCCTAGATTAGTTATTTTCAAATTAATGTAAATTATTATTTGTTTAAATTCTACGAAAAGTTTTAGCGGGATGATTAAATTGAAAATGAAAGGAAGATAAATTTAAGGAATTAGACGAAAGAATGCTGGAATTTAACGGAAATACGAAGGATCAAAACACGTGAGGTCGAATTGGTAATTCACAAAAAAAAAATTAAATAAGAAAAGGACAGTGGCTTCACATCCTACTGTTTCGTTTCCTAATATATAGAAATTCATTTTCATTTCGTTCTCGTATTTTAAAACCATGAATGCATAATCGACTAAAGTATAACATAAAATAAACGTGCATGCAACCTATTGAACTGTGATGTAGGCCCGAAGGCAAAACACCTACTACATTACTTACCTAACATCCTTAACAATACGTTTGCAACTTCGAACGCTAAATGGAAAACTGGGGAACCTATAAAACCACACATTCGTTTAACTCCACTTCATCCAACTCATGAAATTCTAATATGGAAAATCTTAAACTCATACTAAACCGAAACTCCCAACTAAACTCGAAATCCTACACAATTTCTGACCAAATTTAGAATTACATAACTTATCCAATACTCGTTTGATTTGGACGATTCGAAATGCTACGGACTTCTGAGGACGTCTAATTTTTAACAGTCTAATCCAATTCCTAATCCAACACCTACATCTTGGCCAAGTGGCCGAACAGAAACCGTTCCATAACCCGAGTATCCGGTTATCCAAACGTTCAATTTTCTCCATAAAAACTCATAATCTACTCCTACTTCCAGCTTAAACATCAATACAAGGATAAAAATCAACTATAAATCTCCAAATCTCGTATCTCATTCCTAGGTTTCACCAAAACTACCCAATACTCCCTCTAACTTCACTTTTAACACTCAAAACAACTAAAATACTAACTATCTACTAAGAACTAACTAAAACGTACCGTAGATCTGAAGATTGACGGAGAATCTGAGAGGAACCGTCGGCTGGAAGGAGAAATCGCCAAAGGGAGGGCTTTCTCGTGTGGATGGAAGAGGGGAAAAGGAAAGGAAAAACTGAAGGGGGAAGAATTCCTTCCCCCTCTGTTTTTACTTATTTTATTATTTATTTTTTTATAATATAGTATAATCTTAATTATTTAATCGCCCTCAATCTCTAACAATTTAATCAAACTGTTATTCGGTCTATTTTCGGTCAGAATCTTATAATTTTCTCTTGTCTATTACCCTCAAAATAATCTTTTACCTAACCAGCTAAATTTTTTGCTCTTAATTCTGACTAGAATTTCGCCGTTTACCAATACGAAACTTCAAAAATTATTTAATTGGAATTCTGGGTGTTACACATACTCTACTTACCTGGAAATCCTTAGCCAATTATCCACTCGAATCTTTAAAATCTAACATCATAACATTCATATCAACCTCAATTCCTTGTATATCTACATAACCATCAACATCCATCAAAATTCCTAATTGAATCAACTAACCAACTATCCAAATATGAATTAGTTCAATCACCTCATATAAACCACATTTCAATCAATTCTAATTTAACAATTCGAATTCCAGCTCAAACCCGAAATTTGGCCTATTCTTTTAGAAAACCTTGAAAATTCGTAACTAATCCAATATACGTCCGAATTTGATGATTCAAGAGGGTATAGAAACCTTAGGATGTCTAGTTTCTAATATTGAAATCCATTTAATAAACTAATAACAACATCATAGCCGAATTTCTTCAAATCTAAAACTGTCCTGTTTCAAACTCAAATTTCAACTTTCATCAAAACCTTAACAAATCTTAAAACCCGTTGCAAAACCACTAATAACTTGTTTTTATAACTTAATCCAGCATCAATTAGAAAAATAAAATCCAACAAAGAATAAACATTTTTGAGATTCTTTTTAGGGTTTCCTTAAAATCTCCAAGTTTTGAATCATAAACCTAAATTTTCGTGCAACTTTTATCACCCACCAAAATCTTCAACCAAATCCATTAAATTCAATATTAAATCATTCATAAACACTCTATGTATCATTAATCATCTAAAATAACAATAAACCAACATCGAAATTTACCTTGGAATCAGAGAGGAGAAAAATTGGTTTTTCTCCAAAATCTTAACCCTAGAGAGATTAAGAGGAATGCTTGTGGGTTTACCCTCAAAATCGATCTAGATGGCAAGGAGGAAAGAGACCGTGAGGAGAAGCAAACCGTCAAGAGGAGATCGTAAAAATGGGAAGGAGAAATCGTCGAGGGTGAAAATGTAACACCCCGAGAAACCCCGCGTTCCTGGTGCGCTACAGTGCATCTACACACTACACACACACTAACACTTGACATAACGCACTCAATTTAATACTCCTTTCGTTTTCAAATCATTTTCAAAAGAACATTTGTGAGTATGAAAAATTTTCGACTCGATTCGAAAACAATTCGCGTCCCGAAGAGGGAACACCAAATCCTCAACATAAAAACTACGCAGCGGAAAAGAAAACCATTAAAAATAGTTTATGATAAAACAGTAATACTTGAAATCCTAGGAAAAATCTAACGCACCCCTCGAACTACACAATCCGGTACCGCGCACTCACGTCCCCACTTCGACACCCCGCGTGCACTTTTGCAATACCGTACGTGCCAACTCCACGTCACTGTGTCTCACGCACGCTCACTGCGCCGCGTGCCCCACACACCCTGCCACTATACAGCACGTCCGCGCGCACGCTCGCATCTGGCGCCGCACGACCCGTGAGCACCCGCAGGGCCGCGTGCCCCGCGCACCAGCGATCACACCGCACTCCCACGCTAATCTACCCTTCTCTAGCATTCACTGTTCACATCTCAACCCATTCCATATCCCCTCGACTCCCAACCTCTCTCCCGAAATTTTGGCAGATTAACGGCTAAAAACTGACTATCCCAAAATTTAAACCCTGCAGACAATTCACCATAATCCAATAATATTTAACTATCAACTATCCAGAGAAAACCACCATAACAAAATCAAAGTTTAAGGACAACAAAAACCCATCAAATACAAATGAAGAAAGTCCCCAGTATAGAGTAATATCATACTCTAACATATAACAATACGTACGTGTCCCCAAAACACTACAACCCCTCTATACAACCCCTCCCCTCATTCCTTCTAATTTATCCCATAATCTCCTGAAATGCAGAGGGCAAAACGACCCCACGCTCGGCCATCAGATCAGGGCAAAAATCGAAGGGAAACTCCCTGTTCCTGGTCGGTTTCGTCGCGGGAGAGCCGAGCCACACACTACACTCTAAAATGCTCCGACGACCGAGTCCTACTGTCAAGAATCCAAGAACAACCGAGCTTCCACGCTCGGTCTACAAAACCAAAGAAAACAGGGGAGAACTCACCTTCGATTTCTCAGCGCGGGAAGGTAAGGCAGCTCTTCTCTTCAGCTCACCGGAGTACTCTGAGCACCGGCGTCTCTTCCTCGGTGATCGATCGTCGGCGATTTCTCCTCCCCGATCTCTCTCTCGCTCCCCTTTCTCGGCCGTACGACACTCGGTGGAATGGCTTCCACCCGAAGCCATTCCACCATATTTTTTTTTTATTTTAAATAAATTACAAATTACAAAACTGCCCTCACGTGTTTTAATCTTCCGTAATTTCATAAATTTCTCGACCTCCCGACTTTAAATTCCGAACATCATCGTAAAAGTAGGCTCCGAGTCTTAAAAATTTAAATTTTTCGTTGAAATATTTCTCAAAACCACGACCGAGATTAAATTTAAAAATTTCGGAGATAAAATTAAAATTCAAAATTTCCGGGTTATTACATCCTCCCACTTTATAACAATTTTGTCCCCAAAATTTACATGCCGAATAAGTCGGGATACTGCCGCTCCATGTCATCACGCCTCTCCGAAGTAGTCTCCTCTATACCATGGTTGCGCCACATTACCTTGAACAGCGAAATCTCCTTGTTGCGCAGCACCTTCACAGCTGATCCTAAGATCCTCACTAGCTTCTCCTCATAGGACAACGTCGGCTGGATCTCTATCTCCTGTTGTGGCACTACCTGCGAGGGGTCGGGAATACACTTCCTCAGCATCGAGACATGAAAAACAGCATGGATGGCATCCATGGACGCAGGCAACTGAAGTTGATATGCAGTTCTTCCAATCCGCTTGACAATCGGGAACAGTCCCACAAACCGAGGGTTGAGCTTCCCCCGCTTTCCGAACCTTACCACTCCCTTGAATGGCGAGACCTTCAGAAAAACTTCGTCGCCCTCATTAAACTTCAACTCCCGGCGTCTCTAATCAGCATAACTCTTCTGTCGATTCTAGGCCGCTTCAATCCTCTTCCATATCACAGAAATCTTGTCGACAGTCTGCTGTAAAATCTCAGGGCCTATCAATCGGGTCTCCCCAACCTCATCCCAATATAATGGCGACCTGCACTTCCTTCCATAGAGAGCCTCGTATGGCACCATACCGATGGTGGACTGAAAACTGTTATTATACGAGAACTCCACCAGCGGTAAGAACTTGCTCCAAGTCGCCTGAAACTCCAACACACAAGCCCTGAGCATATCCTCTAGAATCTGTATAGTTCGCTCCGACTGCCCATCGGTCTGAGGATGAAAGGCCGTACTGAAATCTAATCTGGTGCCCATAGCCTTATGCAGACTCGTCCAAAACTTTAACGTGAACCTGGGGTCTCGGTTTGAAAGAATCGACACCGGAATCACATGAAGTCTGACTATCTCCTGAATATACAACTGGACAAACTGATCCATCGTATAAGTCATCCTCATAGGCAAAAAGTGAGACGACTTCGTCAACCTGTCCACAATCACCCAGATCGCGTCATGGCCCTTGGCAGTCCTCGATAGTCCCACCAAAAAATCCATGGTGATTCGCTCCCACTTCCACTCCGGTATAGGCAATGGTTGGAGCATCCCAGACGGTCGTTGTTGCTCCGCCTTCACCTGCTGGCAGACTACGCAGGCCTCAACATACTCAGCCACTGCTCGCTTCATCTTAGGCCACCAATAGTGCTGCTTCAAATATCTGTACATCTTAGTGCTTCCCGGATGCACAGAGAAAGAAGATGGATGAGCCTCTGATAATATATCCCTCCTCAGCTCCTCATCCTTCGGGACGTACCACCTATCCTGAAATTTCATAATCCCGTCCTCTGAATAGCTGAACTCAGAAGGTCTAGCCTCCATACTCGCCTTCAGCTCGCTACACTCCGAATCAGTCTCCTGAGTCTGCCTGATCCTGTCCAGAATAGTCGGCCTCAACGACAAGACAGAAAGAGTGGCTGCTAGATCAGAAACTACCTCCAGACCAAAACTCTTCATCTTTGTCACTAACTCAACAGGCCGTACCGTAGTCATGGCAGAAGTCGAAGCTGTCACCCTACTCAAGGCATCTACCACCACATTCGCCTTCCCTGGGTGGTACCTGATCTCCACATCGTAGTCCTTGACCAGCTCGAGCCACCTTCTCTGTCTCAAATTCAGCTCCTTCTGCGTGAAAATGTACCTCAAGCTCTGATGGTCCGAGTAAATCTCGCACTGCTGCCTATACAGATAATGCCTCCAAATCTTGAGTGCAAATACAACCGCCGCCAGTTCCAAATCCTAAGTGGGATAATTCTGCTCTTAAGCCTTCAACTGCCTAGAAGCATAGGCGATGACTCTCCCACTCTGCATCAAAACACACCCCAAACCGATCCTTGAGGCATCACAATAAATGCAGAACTTCTCTCCTTCCACGGGCAGCGTCAGTACAGGAGCCATAGTCAACCTCTGCTTCAATATCTGGAAGCTGTCCTCACACTTGTCGGTCCATTCATACTTTGCATTTCCTGGTCAGCCGGGTCAAGGGGGCCGAGATCTTAGAAAACCCCTCAATGAATCTCTGATAATATCCAGCCAACCCCAGAAAACTGCGTATCTCACTAGCACTGGTCGGTCTCGGCCACTCCTTTACAGCCTGAACCTTCCCCGGATCAACTGAAATACCCTCAGAGGAGATCACATGCCCCAAGAAGTGAATCATGTCCAACCAAAACTCGCACTTCGAGAACTTAGCATACAGCTGATGCTGACTCAAAATAGTCAGTACAATCCTCAGGTGCTCTCTGTGCTCCTCCTCACTCTGTGAGTATATCAGAATGTCGTCGATAAACACAATCACGAACTCGTCCAGGTACTCCCTGAACACCCGATGCATCAGATCCATGAATGCTGTAGGGGCATTGGTCAACCCAAAAGACTTAACCAGGAACTTGAAATGCCCGTATCTCGTCCTGAAGGTCGTCTTCGGTACATCCCTCTCCTTCACCTTTAACTGATGATAGCTGGACCTCAGGTCGATCTTAGAAAACACTCGGGCACCCTGCAGCTGATCAAACAAATCGTCAATCCTTGGCAATGGATACCTGTTCTTCACCGTCAACTTATTCAGCTCTCGGTAGTCAATACACATACGTAGGAATCCGTCATTCTTCTTGACAAATAGAACTGGCACTCCCCAGGGTGAAAAACTAGGGCGTATAAATCCCTTATCTGTCAGCTCCTCCAACTGAGCTTTCAGCTCCTTACGTTCAGTAGGTGCTAATCCATAGGGGTTCTTGCACACCGCCTCGGCACCTGGGAAAACATCTATCTCGAATTCAATCTCCCTATCAAGGGGCAACCCCGGCAATTCATCACGGAACACCTCCGGGAACTCCTGCACAATAAGAATATCCTGTATCCGAGCATCGCCCGGTGACTGCGCATCCTCAACACTTGCCAAAAATCCCTAGCAACCCATACCTAACACCCGTGGAGCATGACGAGAAAATATAGCAGAAATCCTAGCAAGACCCTTACCTGCTTTAAATGTGTAGCTCTCCCCACCCGGGGGCCAGAAATGAACCTCTCTGGTCCTGCAGTCAATCTCCGCATGATGTCTGAACAGCCAGTCCATCCCTAAGATCACCTCATAACCGCTCATATGGAGAATGACTAGCTCGGCATATAACTGCTTCCTCCCTACTGTCACAACATTGCCCCGCACCACCTGTTCTGAATACAAATGCTCCCCGGATGGCAAGGTCACATCATAGTGTCGCTCGGCGGGGCTGAACTCCAAGTTGGCCTTAACCACAAAGCTCGTCGACACAAACGAGTGCGTAGCGCCCGTATCAATCAATGTATAAGCTACCACACCAGAAACAAAAATATTACCTGCTATCGCTGATGGCTGGGCAGCATCATCTGGCTCAAACAAGGTAAAGACCCACGGTGTAACTCTGGGTGACTACCTGCTCGCCACTGGGCATCTACTGGCAAAGTGTCTCACCTCATTGCAATTAAAACAGCGGTTCTAACGTGGTTTCGGGCACTCTCTAGACATGTGGCTCACCTCGCCACAGTTATAACACCTCACTGGGCCCGTCCTGCACTCGCCCAGGTGGCTCCTCTGACACTTCGGGCACACTGGAAACTGTCCTGACCCCTACGGCCTCTTAGAGCTCCCCTGGCTGGTAGAACTGTCACAATGCCTCTTCAGGCCTTTCTGCACGGACAACTCCCCACTGGCCTGTGGCAGCGACTCTCTAAATAATCTGCAAGGCTGCTCTCTGGGTACCTCCCAATAACTAGGAAGCTTCGCCCGAGCCTCCTCAATGTCAAGGGCCTTCGCTACCACCTCCTCGTACGGCATACCTCGGGTCCCCGCAATCCGCATGCCCATATAAATATCTGGCTTCAGGCCCTGCACAAACTGGTGTACCTTATTCTCATCGAGGCTCACCAAATGTCCTGCAAACCGCGACAAGGCCTTGAACTGCCGTACATATTCGGCCACAGTGCCGGTCTGCTTCAACTGTGCAAACTCCACCATCTTCTGTGTCTTGACTGAATGACTAAAATACTTGCCGAAAAACACCGACCTGAACTCCTCCCACGTCATGGCCTCCACATCTCTCGTGGTCGCCACCGTATCCTACCAATGGCTCGCATCCTTGGCAAGATAGAATGTCGCACTAGAAACTCTGTCATGCTCCTCTACCGTGGAAAAACTCATCATCCTCTCCATACTCTGTATCCACTCCTCAGCATTTAGAGGGTCCAGAGATGATCCGTCAAAGGTCGGGGGTCTAAGTCTATGCAGCCTGTCACCCCCTCTGTCGGACGAACCTTGGGCGCTAGACGGACCCTGGTTGTCCCTGCTCATAAACATCTCCAACTGCTGAGACTGACGGTGGACCAACTCGGTAAGCTGTCGAACGGTATCATCCATGTCGCTCACAGCTCTAGGAGGTGCCTCTCGTCGTGGCCGCCCTCTTTCTCTACCTCTCGCCTCTCTTGACATTTTCTACCTTTAACATAAATATAAAGCTCACATTAGTACTACAATAAATTCAAATCTAAACACTTACAATTGGTGGAGTGCTCTCATGCAGCGGCTGGCGGTGTTAGGTAATCCTCTGAACGACGTCGACCCCGTGGCTTTGATACCATAACTGTAACACCCCGAGAAACCCCACGTTCCTGGTGCGCTACAGTGCATCTACACACTACACACACACTAACACTTGATATAACGCACTCAATTTAATATTCCTTTCGTTTTCAAATCATTTTCAAAAGAATATTTGTGAGTATGAAAAATTTTCGACTCGATTCGAAAACAATTCACGTACCGAAGAGGGAACACCAAATCCTCAACATAAAAACTACGCAGCGGAAAAGAAAACCATTAAAAATAGTTTATGATAAAACAGTAAGACTTGAAATCCTAGGAAAAATCTAACGCACCCCTCGAACTACACAATCCGGTACCGCGCACTCACGTCCCCACTTCGACACCCCGCGTGCACTTTCGCAATGCCGCACGTGTCAACTCCAGGTCACTGTATCTCGCGCACGCTCATTGCGCCGCGTGCCCCACACACCCTGCCACTGTACAGCACGTCCGCGCGCACGCTCGCATCTGGCGCCGCACGACCCGTGAGCACCCGCAGGGCCGCGTGCCCCGCGCACCAGCGATCACACTGCACTCCCACGCTAATCTACCCTTCTCTAGCATTCACTGTTCACATCTCAACCCATTCCATATCCCCTCGACTCCCAACCTCTCTCCCGAAATTTTGGCAGAGTAACGGCTAAAAACTGACTATCCCAAAATTTAAACCCTGCACACAATTCACCATAATCCAACAATATTTAACTATCAACCATCCAGAGAAAACCACCATAACAAAATCAAAGTTTAAGGACAACAAAAACCCATCAAATACAAATGAAGAAAGTCTCCAGTATAGAGTAATATCATACTCTAACATATAACAGTACGTACGTGTCCCCAAAACACTACAACCCCTCTATATAATCTCAAAAGAAATCAACGTCTATACAACTCCGCTGTCTACACAAATACCCGACATAAATTAATAAATCCACTATCACCTACCACCACCACGGGTCGGGTTGCCCTAACAAAATTCGCCATCCGGTGCCTCGGGCGCACGCCGCCAACCATCCTACGTCTCTGGACTAGGCTCTCGAGACTCACCAGCAGTATCGTCAGCACCTACACCACAGAACACATAGCATAAACCTAACGCTCAGTAAGTAATGCGATATGAAAGTAAAAGCCGATAATGCAATCCTATCACATGCAGTCTCTACACTCACACTCATGTTGTCACATCTGTGACGCGTAGTGCAGCCGCACCAGGGTAAGGAGGAACCTCATGCCACCCTACACCTTAACACGTCGCCACCGTCCCGGATTCCTCAGAAATGAGGCCCACAAGCTAAAGACACGCATCACCACACGGCAACCACATCAGGGTAAGGGTGTACCTCGCGCCACTCTACACCCTGACATGTCGCCCCCGTCCCAGCCTTCCCAGCACGGGGCCACAGTTGCCACACACACACATTTCGCGACAGCCCAGCCCGTCCACCCCTCGAGTAGGATCCGCGACTGGTGTTGCACCGGCCTACACACTAGTAGGATCCGCGGTACCACTGCCCATATCCTCACCGTCAACACATTCACGCCGCATGACGGCCCAACCGGCCCACCCCCCAAGTGGAATCTGCGACTGGTGAAGCACCAGCCCGCACACTAGCGGTATCCACGGTACCACCGCCACACGTCTCACGACATACTCAAAACATGCTCAAAACCATTTTCGTTCACGTTTTTAAAATATGATGCATGTCAAACAATACGCACGCACACCACAATCAATCACATAAACCCCAAAGTTCTACAGTGTAAGCCCACTTGGGCAAAACACATGCATGCACTACTTACCTGGCGTCCTAAGCTCGCTCGACACACAGCTTCGCCAAAAAGTGTCTCAACCTAAAACACAAACAACCACTCATAAATATTTATCTCAAAATCCACCAAATAGCTAAAAATAACCTTCCTTAACTACATTCATGAAATTCCAACTAAAACGGGCCATTGGTTTAGCTTGGCCGAAAATCAGCCCAAAGTTCAGACGCGCATAACTTTTGCATCCGTTAACGGAATCGAACGATTCCAGCGGCCATACATTTCTCTAACAACCTATTTTTAACCCACAAAACAGAATTTAAAATGATCAACCTAAGCCTAGCAAAAAGGGCCAAAAACAGAATCTGTTTTTATACGAAAAATAGCCGAAAATTCATCTTCGATCAAATCTCGCCAATTCCTTCACCCAACAATCACATTTCGATCTACCAATGCACACATTAACAATTTGAAGAGTTCCTAATTAGAAAACAGCATGGCAGCACAAAAATCCTTCACGGTTTTTTCTCCCCAAAACCGAGAATTCCTCAATCGGTTCATTGAACCCTAAACCCCTCCCTCATTCCTTCTAATTTATCCCATAATCCCCTGAAATGCAGAGGGCAAAACGACCCCACACTCGGCCATCAGAGCAGGGCAAAAACCGAAGGGAAACTCCCTGTTCCCGGTCAGTTTCGTCGCGGGAGAGCCGACCCACACACTGGCTCCAGCACACACACACACTACACTCTAAAATGCTCCGACGACCAAGTCCTACTGTCGGGAATCCAAGAACAACCGAGCTTCCATGCTCGGTCGACAGAACCAAAGAAAACAGGGGAGAACTCACCTTCGGTTTCTCAGCGCGGGAAGGCAAGACAACTCCTCTCTTCAGCTCACTGGAGTACTCTGAGCACCGGCGTCTCTTCCTCGGCGGTCGGTCGTCGGTGATTTCTCCTCCCTGATCTCTCTCTCGCTCCCCTTTCTCGGCCGTGCGACACTCGGTGGAATGGCTTCCACCCGAAGCCATTCCACCATATATTTTTTTTATTTTAAATAAATTACAAATTACAAAACTGCCCTCACGTGTTTTAATCTTCCGTAATTTTGTAAATTTCTCGACCTCCCGACTTTAAATTCCGAACACCATCGCAAAAGTAGGCTCCGAGTCTTAAAAATTTAAATTTTCCGTTGAAATATTTCTCAAAACCCCGACCGAGATTAAATTTAAAAATTTCAGAGATAAAATTAAAATTCGAAATTTTCGGGTTATTATAGAAAGGAGGAGTGTTCTGTCGTGGGATGAGGGGAGAGGAGAAAATAAAATAATAATAAAAATTGTTGTGTTTTAATTAAAACCCAACCCCTTTTTTTTCCTCTCACTCAAACTCTTGACTTTTCCACTCTTCATTTTCTCTTTTATTACAAAATCCTAATCTCACCTAAAATCCTTCACAATTTACCCTTCTCAAATTCGGTTATTCTTACTTAGCTATAGTTAAAATTTCATGCACGAAATCTAGTCTCTCGATAAATTCTCGGGTGCTACATTCTACCCTCATTAAAAAATTTTATCCTCAAAATTTGTTATCTGAACAATTCTGGATATCGGTTCATCATCTCCTGGTACCTTTCCCAAGTTGCCTATTCCACGTTGTAGTTGCACCATAAAACCTTCACCAGTAGAATCTCTTTATTACGTAAAACCTTCACTGAAAAATCTAAAATCTCCACTGGTTTCTCCTCGTACGTCAAGGTTGGCTGAACCTCTATGTTATGTTGCTCCACAACATGAGAAGTATCTCGCATATATTTCTTTAGCATAGAAACGTGGAATAATTTATCATGAAATAAATTACGGATAAAATTCTAAATTTAACTAGAATTGAATTCGGATGGATTTGGACGTCTTGAGGAACAACTTAAATTTATTTTGACAGTCCTTAAGCAATCTAGCTTGGTTGGGGTTGATTTCGGTTAAAACTAGGTCAGGTCCGATTTTCCTGGACTAGCTCTAGTGCAACTGAATAGGTTCGGTTCGGTTCGGTTGGACGAGGTCTTTAATGGTCTGAGTTGGGTTAAAATAAAACCTCGATCTTCTCCTTCTTCATCGCTCCTCTTCTTCCTCTCTCACACATAGCACATAGGGAGTGTGTTCGTCGTTAAAGGGAGCTGCTTCGCATCGAAAGTGTGTGCTACGTCGTCGGTGGAGGGTTCACCAGAGTACTTCAAAAGGTTTTGATCAGAGAGGAGCCTTCAAATGCCTACGACAACTCGACTGAGAGGGAGGGAGTTGCATTGGAGACTTCTATTGATTGCTCGGAGCAGAGTTGCAGCTTCCTTGACGGACTTCGGTTGCATCTATTTATTTAATGGTCGAAGGTCAAAGGAAGTGAAGTTTTGAAAATTCCAGAGGTGAGTGCTTCATTCCTTCTGTAGTTCTCAATTTATAGGGGAGGACTTCTTCACCGAATCCGAGTTTGTTTCGGATTTTCGAAGCAGCTAAATAACTGGTGGGCTATTAGTTGCAGATTGGGTTCACATTTCACTCTTATTCAGAGAGATTTTAGGGCTGATATTAGGGTTTGGGGTTTTAGGAGTTGGTTTTGATTCGGAGAAATAAATTTTTTGAAATTAAACCATAGTATGTTACACAGACTCTCTATTAAGGTAGTGTTTCCCATATATTCTTCTAAAAAAATGTGGTGGTAGAAAAATGATTGGGCCAATAGGCCCTAAAATCACAAAATTCGTTCATGTACGTAGATTTTACGTGAATTTTTTTCCTCTTTTAGCTGCACTTTTAAAACCTTTAGTGTTCAGTCTTCATATTTTTTTTTTAAATTTCTCGTTCCATTATTTTATGAATCAACTCTATTTGCCCATCTATTAGAAATAATCCAACTTTATTTTTGCATAGGTTGAACAATATTCGACGACACACTTAAAAAAAAGTCGATCTTTACTACTAAAGCACTTAAAAAATGCCTGCTTTCTTTTTCGTTTCTGTTTTTCTCACCCATCTAAATTTGCTCTTACTCACTATGTATAGACCATCAGCCATTTTAGTTGATGAAGTGGGAAACTCTCTCACAACCTCACATGGAATGCAATGAGGTACAATATAATGATACAGTTAAGTAGGATGAATAATAAATTCTTTGTTATCGGCTACCAATAGCACGTCGCATGACATGTGATAAGAACATTAGCACAAATGCTCGATTATTATTGACGTTAGCAATTGGATGCGTTGCTTTAATATTCAACAAAATCATAGATTATTACTACTTATCAGAAAGAAATAGATTGTATGCGTTACAATACTTCTTATCAAAAAAATAAATTCATGACTAAACCATAGATTACAACTAAGAATAGAATCTGTGTTAAAATTTGATCAGTCAATTTTTATTGACACGTGTAATAATTTTCTTAAAACACGAAATTATGGGGAATATAATGTATCTAAGCTCAGAAGAATATAATTGAATTTATGCAATAAAACATTATAGCAAAGAACAATTATTAAAAGAAATAGCTTTAAATGAAAAGAACTATGTATAGTTTTGTTATTTATTTGGCGTATAGGATTATTGTGTAAATGGAACAAGTCATGTGAGAATAAGTAATTTTAAATATTCATCGTGTACTTGTAGATCTGGCCATGTGGCAACCCGCCATGTGACAACTTGCCACGTGAAAGCAATAAGTGTCCAGTTAGGCCAAATTCATACTGGTAAGGGTGCACAATCTCACATTACTTGGAAAAGTAAAAAATAGACGGTTTATAAGTACAGTTTCATTTATTACCTAATACAATGCGTTTTGGGTTAATCTTAATAACAAATCCGTGCAGGCTCTAACCTAAAACGAATAATATTGTGCTGGAAGAATTGAGAGACTCCACAGATTATCTATATAATATACCAAAGGAGACCCTAAATATTTTAGAATAAGATTCCAATACTTATTATCTAACGGTTAAGAATCTCTTTTTTCTCAATTTTTTCAAGCCATTTTTTGATAGTTTGTGCACAAATCCGAATAATATAATGCAAACCATATGAAAGTCCTTAATCCACGATGAACGAGTGCAGCTGGATTTCTCCTTCTCTTATTCTTTGTTCATTGTAGGGAAACTCAAGATAAATCCATGAAGTGAAAAACATATCATATGTGTTATCGACATAAATAGAGAACACCCAATTTGCTAACATTTTCGACCGTCCCGACGTTGAAAAAAGACAACAGTTATTATTGTTGTGAAGAAGATAAGAAAGGAAAAATGATAGAGCAGTTTGAAAGGGTTATGAAAATGGTGGGGGTAGGAGGAGCTTTAAATAAGACTCGGAAAAAGGCCATGTGTAGAAGTTAATGGGTTATGGAGGATCGAGCAGAAAGAAAAAATAAAAACTTGGTGACTAAAATGACT
Organism: Begonia peltatifolia; assembly: GCA_022433055.1. Classification (NCBI taxonomy): domain Eukaryota; kingdom Viridiplantae; phylum Streptophyta; class Magnoliopsida; order Cucurbitales; family Begoniaceae; genus Begonia; species Begonia peltatifolia. Next base: position 6,257,012 of record CM039525.1, on the reverse strand, counting down.
GAATTTGGCTTTCAATCTTCTAGAAATGACCATTAACACAATTTTAAAATTAGTAAACTCATGATCCCACTTAACCAATGTGTCATACTTAAATCTAAGATTGATTTTATGCTTCTCGTAATCGAATTATTATATGATAATGGTTAAATAAATCGAATATACAACGTTCTTGAATCTACGAAAGCATCTTAAAATCAAACTGTTGAAACTTTTGTTGAGTCGAGATTTGTTGGCTATCGATATTGTAGTGCAAAACAGTTTTTCTGAGAGACTTTCTTCTTTCCCGTTAAATTTTCTCTAACAATAGAACAAAGTGAATGATTATGTAACCTAATGTTACTTCTTAGTTGGACTTTGAACTCTTGCACTCTACCTCAACTAGTTTACTTACTCAAGTCTGCTTTTGCAACTTTTCGACCAAAGACGAACTACATTCGTAAATATTGTCATACTTGTTGAAAATTCCGACTTATATCTAGAAACCCTAATGGAAAATGCAAGCCTTCATAGATCCATTGAGATGATTAAACATGTCAGAGATGTGAAAGCCATGCTCTCAACCACTCTAAAAATGTGGTGTTCAAAAAGCTAAGGAGAAAAAAGTTTCTCTGTGGTTGGTACGAATTCAAGGCACTAAATCAATGCCTTAATTGCCCAAATTCTGAAATGGTCCCCTCCAAGTAAAATATAGATCACTCCCCAGACTTGAACTACACCATTTTCCTGTCTGCAATGGAATGTCGTTGGCAAGAGAACTTGAGGACTTTGATGGGAGAAGAAAGGAATAGTTTCACTTTACCTCGGAGACTCTCTTTTGGTAACAATCAAACTGCATGTGACAATGACATGCAGTTGGTTTCCGCCAGAACATCAGCCGCTTCCAGAATGTCGATCCCCTTATCATCGACCAGCCCCGAAACTCCGTGGACTTTGTCCCCTTCCAGACCATGTCCATCTCGGCCTCTTGTTTATCGTTGCATAGCCTCTCTGCATCGGCACGAAGGAAATATTCTCTCTATTGCGCTTTCGAAAGATTTTATTTTCGTCGGCTCCGAAAGTAGACGAGTCCATGCATGGAAACACCCAGATTGCACTGGCATTGGCCATATTTCGGCTTCCTCCGGTCAAATAAGAGCCATCTTAGCTAATGGACGGATGCTATTCACAGCCCACGGCGACTGCCGAATCCGAATGTGGGACATAAAAACTGGAGCGAATTTCCGAACGAAGAAGATAATGACATTTCCTCCGAGAAACCCTTTTTCGTTTTCGAAAAAGAGCAACAAACAGCACCGTGATCGGGTGTCTTGCCTGGCTTATAACCATGCAGATAGGATGTTATATACTGGATCTTGGGACAGAACAATTAAGGTTTGGAACGTGTCGGAAAGACGTTGTGTCGATTCATTTGTCGCCCATCAAGGCCAAGTAAATGCAATTGCTGTCAACCAAGAAGACGGCTGTGTTTTTAGTTGCTCCTCAGATGGCTGCATCAAAATTTGGAGAAAGGTGTTTGGTGAAAGCTCATATATTCTCACCATGACCCTCAAGTTTCAGTCTTCGCCGGTAAACGCCATGGCCCTAATGAGCTTGTCACCAGGCAGCTGCCTACTATACTCTGGCTCGTCGGACGGGCTAATTAACTTCTGGGAAAAGGAAATCATCTCGGGTCGATACAATCACGGAGGATTCTTACAAGGCCATCATTTCTCTGTACTTTGCCTAGTATCGATAGGGAACTTAATTTTTAGCGGCTCCGAGGATTCTACTATCAGAATATGGAGGAGGCACGAAGAAAGTGCGTTTCATTCATGCCTTTCCATCATCGAAGGGCATCACGGGCCGGTCAAGTGCTTGGCCGTGTTTTCCGAGGCGGAGAACATGGAGAAGATCCTTGTTTGTAGTGCAAGTTTGGATCAAACATTCAAGGTGTGGAGAGTAAAAGTTTTTCCAAGAGAAAAGCTTAGCCTGGACTTGGAGTGCTCAGATCTGAAGCAAGAGCAGAGAGAGAGTGTTGAGTGTGAGATGAATCCAGTTTTGTCACCTTCGTGGGTGGAAAAGAAACTTCAGGCTAGTTTTTAGATGCAGAAAACTAAGACTCAGAGCATGAAATTAGCCATGATTCAAACTCTACTTTGTGTTCTTCACCAATAAACTAAGTTGTACTTAATTGTTAGCTTGAAAATCTACATCCTTTCTAAAAGGTCTCTACCCAATTAAGTCCATCAACTAGCAATAATACTGAAATTTTATTACAACAACCAGTCCAGTAGAACTTGCCTCCCAAAAGCTTGAGATCTTATCCACTATAAGCCTTTACTCGTCGATATGAGATCTTAGTTAGGTATCCCTCTCCTTTTAACAACCAACTTGAAGAGTGGCCAGTGTGGGGTCTCGACCTACTGGGACAAAAATTGTCCAATGGGAGTCAAGCCTACGCAACTTTATTATTGGTTTTACGGTAAACATGTTTTACTAGGTAAATATTACAATTCTACTTATGAACTATTATTATATATTTTTCTCAAGTTATATAAGATTGTACAATTTTAACGATATGAACAAAACTCGCATGTTTAACTGAATTTTAAATTATTTTTGCTTTCACAAGATAAATTACCACAATTAGTGAGTTTGCAAACCATGCTAACACCTATGTTAGTGCCCTTTAACAATTCTCATACTAGAGCCGTCCTCGAGGTCTTAATCTCTCTAGAACCACTCCTACTTATTTTGGTAGAGCATACACCAAGGGCTGAGTTGAGAGGGGAGACGATGTGAGATTATGGCTCGTGGCAATCCCTCCCCTGGCCCTTCCACACTGCCGCAATGATGGTCATCCTTGAGATTAAAACCGCGTTAATACAACTTTAACAACCTAAATAGTGCATAGGAATTATTAACTCACGCCTTGTGTATTTCTTTGATGATGTGAGAATCTAGATTGAAATATTGATTAACTCAACTTCTAAATCTATTTATCTCATCTGTCTTGTCGAATAATAGCACATTCTCCATAAACGAAAAACAAAAACTGCGACATTCCACAGCTTCGTATAGCTCTTTCTTTAAGCAAAGTATTTTCCTTGAGCCTATTTTTGAGATCAACCATATCTTCAATGTTTTACTAGTCCATAATTTACCTTAACTAATCAAATAAGGTTTTTCTTACTGTCCATTACTCCATTTATTTACAAGAAAGCATGAACTAGACGTGACAAACGAACAGGCCAAGTCAGAAATAATCCAGATCAACGAGCCTAACAAGTCGAGTCTAACGAGCTTAACGAGCCGAGCCTAAAAAAATTTCAATCTGAGCCAACTCGCGAGTCACGGGTTAAACAAGTCGAGCGGAATGAAATTTTCATTATCGATTGCAAAAACAAACTTGATTTCACAACGAACTAATAGTTCCCTTGGAATAAAAAGGGGTAGTTTGGCTTGGTTTGGTTCTCTTTATAAAATAATCGAGTTTCTTTATTTTGAAATCAAATCGAACAAATCTTATTGGTCAAACCTTCCAAATACTTATCAGTTTGGATTACTTCGCAAGGGCTATCGACTATTATAAACAACCATTTGCATTTAAAAATCAGATAACGGCATAGTACAATGGAATGAACAAGGATTGGGGGCTCCTCCAAGATTCAGATCAGCAAAGAACTGAGTAGATGCAAACTTCAATAGAATTCATACCCACCCTCCTTTTGTAAAGACCTAGTTAACACCAAAGTCTAGTCAATTCAGAGAGTGACGTCCATAATTTTCCACTTTTTACACTAAATCCAAGCATTTCTTTTTTTTTTTTTTTTTCGTTGAACAGCAAAAAACAACGCATTAAATATTAGACTTTATGGGTTCTACAAAAACCATCACAAATTTTGTAAATACATCATATATATTCATAATACACATGAATTCATACACAATATATCTGTTCGAAACTAAACTTACCTAATCTTGTGTAGTTAAATTTGACGAACACATAATTAAATTAGGTGCAATGACTCCAAAGTATCTCAAATTACTAGTGTATTCTGTTCTATGGTACATAGTTTCCTAAAGAATTTAGGTAGAAACTTTTATATTGAGTTTAAAAGCGGGTTTGGATTTGAGAGAAATGGGTTTCAGTTTGTTTTGAAGTAAGAAATTCACCTGCTTTACATTTCGGTTTTCTTTCAACTACTCTATTTAATGGACTGCTACCTTTGGGTTCAGTCGACTATACCAGGGGTTTGGTAGAACGTTTGCCACAGAAATGCTCATTTTGCTGGGGAATCCGATCAATCTGTGGCAAACCTAAAAGCTCCATATGCTCCCAGCTAAAAGACGGAAGGTCAATTTTCTACTACAAAGATTTTTAAGTGTCAATGAAAGGTCAATTTTTCTTCAATGAAAATGGTACTCAATGATCAATTGCAAATCCTAGTGTGTCTTAATTCCTGCTGGGAGACACATCAGTACAGATTATGCATATAAATCATCAACCATAAAGATCAAATCAAAATAATGAAGGCAGAAATGGCAGCCAATTGCATGTCATTACAACATTTAACCAAAATAATGCTCTGTGTCCCTTTCTACAACGCCACACAAAAGTGTCCACAGTGATTAATCAGTAAATAATGAGAATCGGAGTTACGAAATGTGTTGAATAGATGATAAAGAATGCACCTTCAACTAAATACAAGATTCAGTGATCGGCTTTTTCATCTCTTTCCTACTTTAAGTAGCTAATATAAATGTGGTCGTAATTAAATATATTCGCTTCTGAATAATTATTGTAGGGGACTTGCACTGCCCGCAACACTATGTCGCTGCATAGCGGCCACAGGCTCGTTGCATCTGGGACATCTGAATGATGCAACTGCAGCACAACGTGTCCTAAGGCAATAGTAACAGTATCTGCATCAAGTCAAGCAACAGGGATAATAAGTCTGCCATTTTCACCACAATCAATATGGAAGTATGCATTATCAAGAATTGACCTGTAAAATTCACGAGTATTATATCATCAGGCATAAAGCCCATAGGAGAGCAAAGAAAATTTGAAAACCTCATCGGAATAGGATAACTGTAAGCTACACAACAATACAACCGAGATGGACCACAAAAGCATGACATACCTGTGTTGACATGGAAGGGCTAGAAAAGGAATGCTTGGACTGGCCAGGCAAACAGGGCAGGCATTAGCATCCTCTTTGGAGCTTGAGGATTTATTCTTAGAAAATGGACTCAGAAAGTTTCTAACAGAAGATGAATTTAGCAAAGGGAGTAGCAATAACAACATCTCCTGCAAATCAGCACAAAGCATTAACAAAGAACATGAGAGATGATCTAGCGAGAAGCTGAGTAGTGGAAGCTGAGTGTAGATGATAAAACAGAACAAATGAACTCCAGAGTAACCCATGTTGGTGCTCAACTGCAGTAGCTCAATTCTAAATTTATTATTATTTTTTTTGGCGTACAAGTTTTATATGAACATAAACAGAAAGATTTGGAAGAAGGGCAGACTTACTGAAAATTCATTCCACACTAATTGGCGATTCATGTACTCAAAGCTAACAGCTCTGTTCATGTTGGGGCTCCCATAAACAAGCCTAGCCCTTAAAGCCCTTTCGATAAGACTTCTATACCTGCACCAAACAGAGTGTATGAAGAATATGCCTTTTATTAAAAAAAATAGTGATATAAAAAATGATTAAAGGATGGAGGATAGGAAATTCTTCCTTATCAAATACAAATTAAGATTTTCTGTCTCTCTCCAAATGGAAAGCACCAACAAGAAAGAACCTCTAAAGTGTGTAGTCATATAAGCTAATTTTGCAACATCGTATCTAATACTCTCCCACACAGTTCAAATACTCGGCACTTATCCTAGTTTTCATTTCATTGTAGCCATATCGTCCTTAGAGTTGCAAGAACTCCATTCCTCAAAAACTATATGAAGCCACATAGAGTATTTAAACAGCAGGTTCATCAAGTAATTAAATATGTAAACAACCCATAAGTACAGTCCATTTTTCAATATTGTTGAGTTTTGCATCAAAAGCTAATGAGTGACTGTTATCAACAAAGTTGGATAAGGAATGGAAAACATTATCTACAAAGAAACACTAGTCATGAATGATTCTGATAAATAAAGATAAAATACCATCAGTCAAACCCAATGATAAAGAAAAATGAAGCTGGTTTCCTATATAGATTCAGTTCATAAGGTTTGATTTGTTTTAGTCAGTTGAGTAGGAGAGAAGTATCGAGGCTGTTATCAATTACTAGGGAAGCCTACGAGACATTGCAACAACACCTGAAATCTTCTTACATGGTAATTGTTATGTTTATATAAGGCATATGTTGAAAATCGGAAACCAATACAGAGTATTAAATGAAAATATAAATTTACGAAGAACCCTAAGCAAGAGTGCCATAGACTTGGAAAATACCATAGCAAACTAAGTCGTATCAATTCATTCATCCCAAAAGTTATCCCTCTTCCTCCCTCTTACAATTTATAACCATCTCCTCCCCTCTCCACACACCTTTCACTCCCCTTTTGCATTACGAATTTGCCACATCAGTAAATTTATATTTTCTAAACTACCCCCTAATTAATTGCATGATTAATTTAACAACATCATACAAATACGAAGTATGAAGAAGATAATAATAAAAAGATAAAAAATTAAAGAACTATTAATTAAATGTCTTCCAATTAGCAAGAGTTTTTTTTACCGCTAATGATTGCACAATTAGTATTAACACAAAAAAGATTAATGAAGAGCTTCGACTAATATGCTTCAACATTTCTATTGATTTGGGTATATTAGATAATTAAGCCGTCCAATGTGACCCAACAAATGGCTTCACACTAATCACGTCTCCTAATTCTCATCAGTCTGTAACAACTTATATTTGCACTTGTTACGGTAATCAGCATGCATAGTGTATATAAGCATAGTGATCAGAGATTAAGAAAATATACTTATCAGAATGTCATGTATTTTAGTAGGAACCACTCTGTGAAGTGAATTAGTTAATGATGGAAAATATACCTCCCAGTGTAAAGAAATATAAGTAGGTTTCCAAATGAAGCAGCTTTGTAAAGTCCTTCTACACGCTGTAACAAAACCCATACTTGCCGAGCAAATGACCTCTGAACAAATTTTAGAGAAACATCAACACATTAGATTTACCACCAGTTGTGCATAGAAAAAATAACTTTCTTGAGGAGAAAGCAACATGCTAGCAAAACTGTACCCGTTCAGAATCCCCCCATCTACGAAAAGCAGAGAATGACTGCAAACGAGCCCAAATATACTTTCCACCAACAGTGGCGACACAATACCAAATCTTTTGACCAACCGAGAGTCCAGGTCCTTCCAATCCAGTTCTAACTGTACAGAATAACAAATCCAAACGCAAAAGAAGAACACAAAAGTTACACACAGAACTAAATTGAGTCAGCTACACCAAAAAAGAACAGGAACACCACGTCCTTGCATTAATCTTGCCTATCCTGAAACTATGAATAGCTTAGTTAAGAATTTAAAACAATTAAAGATATTATGTTTTTCTAGTCAAATTTAGCTCAAAAAATTTGAGAAAAAAAATAGCAGTTATTATGAGCCAGCTCAGTGTAACTGAAAGAAGACAGGACAAGTGAAAGGCATCAAAAACTAAAACCATTATACCGTTTCCTGGACTTTCTGTTGACTGTTCATCTCTATAGCGCAAATTCATGAGAGCAATTCCTGGAGTAGGCTTATCAACCCAAATTGAAAACCGCCAAATGAGAAATTGCAGGAAAGCATCAAGCTCTGCTTCATATTGAAATAACATTCCTGGCTAATTACAACAAACACGAAACATTTTTTGAATAAGTCCAAGAAGTCTATGGTGAAAGGTTCGTACAACTAATACATGTCAATAATAGTTACCTTCATCAAAGAGAAGACATTAACCAGCTGCTCTTTCAACATAGCTGACATTTCAATATCCAGTCTTGCAGCATCTACTTGGTTAACTCTTGATATTGAAATTGGTAATATCGGCTACATCAAAGTTAGCTTAATGAACTAGTAAACTAAGATCAATGATGTGCAGAAATTTTTGGCACTATTATTTTGTCAAGTGATGGTCCTAGGAAAGCCTAACTCGTTCAGTTCTGAAATGTGAATTGAAAATTTTTCACTGAATGCTCGAAAAATGTTCTATAAGCTGCAACTATTACACCAAATGCTCATATTAATTACATTGATTCCAACCTCCTTCTAGAGACAAACAACCTTTAGAAAAGAATGATCACCAGGTACCAAAACACCAGATATTCGTAAATGAATTAAAAGAACAATTATGATGATTAAACTGATTACAGAAACAAAAAGTGTTCCAAAGTAGATGTAAGCTTTTGTGCCCTGAAACTGAATAAAAGAACTAGAATGGGCAACAAACGAGAAAATGAATCTATACAGATTGAGAAACCGGAGATTTCAATACCTGGTGAGAATGAGTAAGAGATTGCCAGTGAGGAAGCAATTTTTGACGAGTATGGATCCAAGCATCTTCTGATGGTGGTAGGAGATTGGCATCACTGTTTGAGGAAGAAGGCACTGAGTATGATGAGAAGGACGAGGCAGAGGGTTCTAGGGTTTCTCTGACCATGTCTACAACTAGGGAAGAGAAGGAGAGAGAGAGAGAGAGAGATCGTGGTCGCTCGTCTATGCAGCGGCGACAAAGACGGTTAGAGATGATGAAGAGGAAGACCCGCTGCTGACCAGACCGGAATGTGGCAGCGATAATGGAGCCTCATCAATCATGTTAAGATTCTTGCCAAATTAACTTCCGCTTGGGCCTGGGTTCGGGCTTGATATTGGACTCATATTTGGGCTACGGTTTAGGTTGCTTGAAATCATCAGAAAATTTGCGAGAAATGACAACATAAATACGAAAAAATAATATTACATTTATACTATAATTTTAAAATCTAAGTTCACATACTAATATATTTACGTGTCATTTGTTCATTAATTTATAAAATATATTATTTTAAATAACTGTTGGACAAGCGTACAGTGCAAGTGTGTATAATAATGAGATATACGTGTAGTGTAGTTGTCATGTAATGATTGATACGTGGAAGATTTTTTCAAAAAAATCAAGTCCTATATTGTGCCCAAACGTTAATTAGAGGCACATAGACAAGAAGTTCACTAAAGAGAATAAAAAATGTAAGAAATGAACCCGAAAAAGACAAAATAAAAGAAGAAAATGTGTCAAGTATAAGGGTTTAAGAAATAGTTTATTAATGAGACGTGAACTAGTTAGGTTTGAAACTATTAATCCTTCATTTCTTGAAATTCTGAGTTCTTCATCAATGAGTGTAGAGTTTTGTAAATTGTTTAAAATTATTAACACCTAATTAATATGATACAAATTAATAGAATTTTATCAGAGGGTTTAAATTCATAATCATTTATTAATGGCGTAAAGTAACGGAGTTTCATCTAATGTGTTTGATTGATTTTTAATGCACGATTAAGAATCATTCAAATAGAAGTTTAAAAAGGAATTGAATTTGGAAGGTCGGTTGTCAAAATTTATAATTAAATAAATGAATAAAACAAAGTACAAAGTATTCATTATTTCATGTGAAGCTAGATTATATTAAATCATAATATTTTTCTATTATATTCTAAAATTGAACCTAAGATATAGTACAACGTGAAGAAGTGACTATTTGAAGATTCCATTATGGGAGAATCTTACTGATTCCTTCGTCAAGACGTTACTTGCAAAACGTTTTGAGGAACATTTGGAGGGCATTGAGATTATAGATATGTCTAATTTATTTTATGACAAATGAAAGTTTATTTAGAATGATGACAATTTTTATATTATATGAATAAATTTATACATTAATATTATATTGCCTTTTAGATTATACTTTATAAAATTCAAAAAAAAATTTAGTTATTTATGCAAACTTTATATTAACATACATATTATAAATACGTAAGATAAAATATAAAAAGTAATAATCTAAATAAATTCGTGACTTATATTTGAAGTATAAAATCTTCAAATAATTAGTAGTCATAAACATAGTTTCATTTATTAAGAATTATAGTCATATCCTGAATATATGTGCAGTAACATAAAATAAATATATTTTATATAATATGATTATATATGAATGCACCAGATAAAATTATATTGTTATGATAATTTTCCTTAAATATAAAACAACTAATTTTATTATAATAACAATCATATATGTATGATTTTAATTTACAAACATCTATTTTATTTTAATTTATTTGGCAAAGTTTAGTATCAGTTACAATTCGTATACTGTGTATATTGTAAATGAATTAAAATAAGTAGCTGAGAATGTTAATATCAATACAACGAATTCATTTTTATACAACGAATTCATTTTTATACATTCCCTTCTTTGGTAGTTTAGAGATCAAATAATTAGCATGCAGTTCATAATCGTTATGAATTAATATTTCAATCAATAACTAATGATAGTCAAAGATAAATACATAATTTGAGAGGTAAACATATTATAAACCTAGATCTATTACGAAACTGAATAGAAAATTAATGAATATATAATTACTATATCAATGGACATTACTTTGAATAAATATATTATATAATGTGAGTGTAACTATAATTATTTAGTATAATTACTTTATAGTTAATAATTATGTTACTTGATTTAACGAAAATTATAGGTTCATCAATCCTTTCGTCACATTCTATTATTATTCGAATAATATGAAAAATGAATAAAGAAGAAAAAATAATTACTTGTTTAATACACTCAAAAAATAAGTTTTTTTTTTTCATCAGATAAAGTAATTGAATTATGGATTATTCAATCAATTAACAAACTTATAAAGTTGTTTTTGAAAACTATTTTTAAAAACAAAGTATGATAAATTTAAGTTGATGTCATGGTGCCAAGTATTGAGCTATGGTGACATTTTTGTTTTGATTTTCGTACACATTTTATTTTGAATTTGTCAATGACTATTATGAAATCAAATTTCAATTTAAATGAGAGATAGATTTGTAAATGGGTTTTCAATCTTATGATAACCATTATGAAACCAATTTGAACTTTAAATGAAGAATATAATTTCGTAACCATTGGTTTTAAAAGGTGACGATGACCGTTATGAATGGTATTCCATATTTAAAATTAGAAATAACAACTTCATTATTGAATAAGGTTAAAAAAAATCTAAGGCTGCTGGAAAAATTAACTTTTAAGAGCACATCTGTAAGCCTTCTCTGTTGGTTTTAAAGAACTTTTGTCTAAATCAAAATATATTATCCCATGTGTTGAGAATATGATCTCTTATATTATATGTAATATTGCGACATTGATCATACTCACACGTGTTGGTCAAAATGTGGAGGACTAATGAAGAAGATTGAAAGTTTTCAAAGTTGAAGAGTTCGTTATCAAAGCTTTTGTTTTCGTACCTGTGTGAAGTACAAAAGTATTATTTTTTAATATTTTAGATTAGATCTAAGAATAAAATTTTTTTATCACATATGATTATTAAAATATTATATCAATGATCCGTTTATGTTCATGATAAATTATTTTTCATGATACATAAGTTTTATACCTTATATGTGTTATGAACACTTATAACTCCGTTGTTCGAGAGAAGCCAAAAACTAACATATATTACTTAAGAGTTTGCAATTCAAACGTAAATCGCTAGTTAGAAAATGAACCGAGTCACTTTCTAATCTTTGATCTCAACTCGGCTAATTTCAACTTAGACTCTATGCACAAGTAAGAATAGTTAATTCCATAAGTGAAAATGGCGGAGAGACCTATCCAATATCTTTTTGATAGTTACATGTGATTTTTTTAAATGGAATTGATTTTTTTAACTATGTCAAGATTGAACTTAGAGTCTCTAACTATGATAACATAATGGATTACCAACAATCGCAAAAATATTAAATTTGTATACGGAGAATAATTTAATAAATTATATCTTTTTAATACAATTTAGAAAATCCATAGTAAAATGGCTCAAGTATTTTTCCTAAATCTAGTTAGTCACTTTTGGGTTGAGCATCCATTTGAGGATGGTAAGCACTTGTGTATATAATTATGTACCACTTTGTTTACCATCCTCGAATGGCTGGCTGAATATGATAGTGTCAATGCTATAAAGCGAGCAAATTTTGATAACTTGTCACATAATACGGTAAAATATATTTTTGATATTGCTAGACTTGTAATATTTTCTCACAAATTTGAGTTACAGTTCGAGAAGTACTCACAAATCTGGACATGTATCCACAAAATGTTTGATATTTTTTAATAATCATGTCTATATAAATTAAATTCTTATCCGTGCAAGTGAAAGACATGTTTGACTCAAATTACAGTAGCTAATAATAAAAGAATCATTTACTCTTAATAAAAAATATGAAATATATTTTATAATCTAATAAAAGACGTTAATTTATAATCAAACCATCATGACTTGGCAAATTAGTTATTTAACATCTTCACATTATACTTCTAAATGAAGTCTTTGACCTACTTGTTTTGTAGTGAAAATATAAACTAATACAATTGTTCATTATTGTGACAAGCAAAAAAAATTATAAGTCGAGTATCTTACAAACATGGAACAAGTTATCACAAGGGTTTCTCATACAATTGATAAAATTTTCACATAAAGATAAATAAACAATCATATTGACTTTTAAAATTCATTGAATTAATTAAATAAGACTAAATAAAAATTCATGAAAATGCACATAAATAAACAAATTTAAATAATAATATAATGAAAGATATGATTGATAACTGATATGACTCGAATTTTAGTTGACACTGGTTATCCTCATATTCTATATAAGATTTTATTATATTATTCTATATATATATATTTTTTGTCTCTTATTCATGGTTTTTTTGATACGAAGCTCACCAATAAGAGTGAGATCTGAAGAAAATAATAAAAAAAATATTGTAAATCAGTTTAAAAAACAAACACGATTAGAGAATCTTGATCATTTATCTATGAAGAGACAATAAAAGTATAATATTGATAAAAGATAGGAAACCTTAACTCGTTATCTTAAAGAGATAAGAACTAAAGATATAAAAAAAATTGTAAACACCACACTTAAGAAAAATGAAAAGATTGTGAATCATACGTCTAGAGAGAAAATTTAAAGTTTTCTTCAATATCAACTAAATACTTCTAACAAAAGAGTGAAAGTCTAATTATAATAGCGATCTCATTCATGGTAAAAATCATAAATAAGCTAAATTTATAAATAAAATATAATAAAATTATTTTAAAATAAAAAAAAATTGTTAGAACTTAAAAAGTGGGCCAAGGATGTAACACATCACCTCTCAGGGTTGAAAGAGATTTGGTCTCATGCATGTGAATTGAGTCCAGTTAGTAAGAAGTTGACTTACATATTTATGCTACAATATTATTTGGAACTTTGAACTTTTGAGGTGACATGCTCAGGAGGCCTATCACATGTTCCCAAATAAAGCCACTTATTTTACTTAATCTCCTCAGTAATGATTTTGTTTCTTTTGCAAATATTGATCTACTAAAAGATTTCAAATGGAAACCAAACATCATATACTTGAATCAACCTCTACATGTTTTTGCTTGAGATGCACAGATAGACTCAACTCAAGGGCCAATGAGAATTTGTCTTTCTGGCCCATAATCCGTGTAAACTTTTTATAAATTTATTTTTTTTACTTTTGGAAAACTCTAGCCTTTATGTATGCACTTTATATATTGCATCATGCATTAGTTTGTGTGGTTATGATTAGATGTATGATGGTGGATTGATTATGTAGCGCCCCGAAATCTCACACGGTTTCTGGTACACTCACCACTGCTCTGATACCATATCTATAGCAACCCAAAAATCTATACGGTTTTCGGTACGCTCACTACTGCTCTGATACGCGCGCACTCGGGACAATTCGTGTAAAAATTTAAAACTTCGTTCATCGAATTAAATCAATCTTTTTGAAAACGTTTAAAATCATCGCAGCGGAAGACTTTGATCAAAATCAGTTTAAATAAAGTTTCAAGTTTTCTAAAACATAAAAAAATCATTTTCGGTCGACCCTTATAAACCCGGTCGACACTTCCCTGCTCTTTACGTTAACCGGTTGACACTTGTAAATGTCAGTCGACACTTCATTCCTCTCTGTCCGAGTAGGTTGACCCAAGCGGTCGACACCTATAGAGTTCCCACTTACATGCAGCTCGACACTTTGTGCTCATTTTTACACTAAGCAGTCGATACCTTGATCGACTTTGCCTTCGCAGATCGACCATTGCGGACGACACCTTGATTGACTCTGCCTTCGCAGATCGACCCTCGCGGTCGACATTGGCCAAGTTCGGCCGACACCTCCAGTATACTGGTTGACACTTTCTAGATTTGGTCGACCACTCAGCCTATAAGTCGACACCTCCTTCATAGAAATTTGCATAAAGCCATTAAACTTTCAAAAAACAACCGAACTTCCAACTCAACGCTAAAAATATACAACGTACACTTTTCCATCAACTCAAAATCATTATTTACATAAAAAAACCACTACTAAAGTTTGAAATCCGTCTATATATCCAAATGACTCAAAACAACTTAAAACGACTCAAACAATTTTGACTACACCCCAAAACTCATACCTACGTCCACCATGCTCAAAACATTTTAACAACTGGCCGGATCATCCACGAGCGCACTCCTCCAACTGTCTCCTAGTATTAGGCTTGCTCAGGGTACTCACCAGATATTACCTCGTCACCTACATCACAGAACTCATCTATTAGTCTAATGCTAAGTAAGTAATGCACATAAAAACTTAAACACTGAAAACAAACACAGTTTCTACAGTTTCGTCTCTACTTTCGTTTTTCGTCTTTTTCTTACATTTTTTTTACCTTCGGTCCATCTCACGGGACAAGGTCAACATCGATCTAGTAAAGTGACACACCTCGCGGTGCACCTCTCGGGACAATACCATCACGTAAAGTGAGGGAAGAAGTGATAAACCTCGGGGTCCACCTCACGTGACAAAACCACTCAACACCATTTTCATTATCTTCTTATGTATTTTGCACATTTCGTTCATCGCGTCACATTCTATTGTTTCATTTCGTAAAAACATAGAAATTCATTTTCATTTCGTTCTCGTATTTTAAAACCATGATGTATAGTCACTAAAACATAACATAAAATAAACGTGCATGCAACCTACCGAACTGTTATGTGGTCCCGAAGGCAAAAATACCTACTACACTACTTACCTAGTGTCCTTAACTATTCGTATATCGAAATTCGTAGCTCGCTCGCTAAATTGGGGAACTTATAAAACCACACATTTATCAGCTCTACTTTACTTTCAATCCATAAAACTCTAAAGGGAATCACAATTTTACATTTAATCTACCTAAACTCGAATTCTGACTCAATTTCCGACCAACCTTCAGAAATGCATAACTTATCTAATACTCATTCGATTTAGACGATTTGAAATGCTACGGATTCCATAGGACATCTAATTTCTAACAGTGTAATCCAATTCCTAATCCAACATCTGCAGCTTGGCCGAATGTGGTCAAACAAAAATCATTCCGTAACCCAAGTATTCGGTGATCCAAACACTTAATCTTCTCCATAAAAACTCATAATCTACTTCGACTTCCAGCTTAAACATCAATACACGGATAAAAATAAACTATAAACCTCCAAATCTCGTCGTATCTCCCTCCTAGGTTTCATCAAAACTACTTAATACTCCCTCTAACTTCACTTTTAACATTCAAAATAACTAAAATACTAACTATCTACTAAGAATTAGCTAAAACTTACCGTTGATTTGAAGAAACAGAGGAGAGCCGAAGAGAATCGTTGGCTGTAAGGAGGAAGAACTCGATGAAGGAGAAAGAAAAATAAAAAATGGAGGGCTCGGTCTTGGGAGGAGAAAACACCCAAGGTGTTTTGATATGTGTTGTTTTTTTTATATAATAATAAATCTAATTACTTTTTTGCCCTCACATTTAATAGTTTAACCAAATGGTTATTCAGTCCGTTTCTGGTTGGATTTTTAAAATTTTCTCGTCTACATTAGCCTCAAAATAATCTTCTACCTAACCGGCTAAATTTTTCGTTCTTAATTCTTACTAGAACTCCGCCGTTTACAGATATGAAATTCTGAAAATTTATTTAACAAAAAATCTGGGTGTTACAGATTATGGTTGGAAGACTCGACCCAAAAGAAATTAAGCAAAGGAATCCGGCCCAAGAAGCCAATTTGAAGGTAAGTTTTGTAGGTACAATTCGTAATATTCACAAGGATAGATGACTCATCAAATTTTCACTATTGATCAAGCAAAATTCGGCCATCATCTACACCGTTGGATCGTACACACAAAGGAGCAAACTTGGTCGCCGATTATCCTCTCATCCAACAGCTTAAATCAAGACCTAACCCTAATAATTCACCTTAAGTTTCTATTTAAGCATTGCTATTAGTGGGTGTAAAAAACTTTTGCCAAATTAATAGAAAATTCATTTTCCTTCCAAGCGTTTTGGAGATTGCCGAAAGGTAAGACACGATTCTTGAATCGTGAGGAATGTGCCTCTATTGTTCCCCGAGCTCACGGTTGCTCGGTGAACTCTTAATATTCCCTCCCTCTCTCGAGAGAAAGTCTAAGAGGTTGAGGATGAAAATCTGGTCCCAACGGTGGTTGTCTTCCCAAGGGAAAACATGCACCCATGAGCCTAATATAAGATAGCTCTTGGATCCGCCTAAGGTTTTTCCATTTTATGCATCTTCCATTTCACGCTCATTACTATATTCTGTTCACCATCACATACATTCGCATCTTTCATCTCTTCTCTATATTTTTTTGTGGGTATACACAATCCCTTCTCTAAGGACCACCATGTCATGAGGTGTCTGAGAAAATTTTCCAAGGAGTAGCAAAGAATATTCAACACAAAAGTATCTCTTCTTGTATCAACACATTTGTTCTATCAAAATCCATCACTCAATTCAATTGACGATAGTAATTCCTTCAGAAAATCATTCAGAACAATACTTACAAACTCCATGAAGTTTCCTTTATATTTTGGAAGCTCTTTCGTTACATCAATCTTTCTTTGTAATCGTTTTAGAACTCCCGGCTATAGCACACTAAACATTTTTTGCTTCGGGTTTTACTCATCCACCTTTTTGTGATAACAACATTTAATTTTTCTATAGTAGATTTTTCCACTTGTAAAGAGATTTGAACATTTTCTTCTTTTTGTTGTTTCTTTTCTAAATATGATTCAAAATCTTCTATGTTTGATCTCGAAGCATATAATGCACTGCTCATTATTTCTTGATCAAAAGGACGTATTCTCGAACAAGTATTACCTCTATCAAGATAAATTGACGTGGGTGTAGACCCTAATAAGAGATATTTTGGAGCAAACCTTCTTTTCATAAATTTTTTCATCATTTTCGATGTGTTTATGGCTATTTTTTCATCTTCGTTTTCTGAAAATTTAGATTTCTGCATCATAGAGAGGCTTGTTCTGTGAGTCCTAAGAAGTGAGTTTCACCTTAAACTTATCTAGATAATTGTTATTTTCAAAGATCTCATTGACCTCTTATTCCCACTCTTGTATTCATCTTCCCTATTGGCTTCTCTAAAAGATAGATAGAAATTTTGAAACCAATTTCCCCCTATTTAGAATCACATTTACTCACACTCTTGCTTGATATATAATTTCATGATTATTGAGTGATCTTATTTATTTGCTCAACAAGTTAACTAAATTGAGTCTATGTAGCACGCTCATTGTTTGCATCTTTGTCGGTTGGCAATACCTCTCTTGACGAGCCTACAAGTTTAAAGCAACTTCACTTCGTGTAGTCAATTTTGTATTATCCTTTTTTCTTTTTTATTTTGTTTAGCTTTTTCCTCTTTTTTTCAATGAATAAATCATGACCAAATTTGTGAAAGAAAAAGTCAATCAAGAAAGAGAAAATAACAATAAAGAATAAGAGATAGATGAAATTTTATTTAGAGTTTTTCTCTGATACCTAGTGATATAAATCTCACCAATAATAGTAAGATATAAAGAAAATAATAAAAAATCATTTTAAATAAGTTTTGAAAACAAAACGATTACTTTTTTCTATGAATAGACAAAAACTAATTATATAATATTGATGGAAGATAGAAAACATTATCTCATTATCTTAAAAAGATAATAAATAAAAATATAAAAAAGATTATAAACACATCACTCAAGAAATATGAGAAGATTGTGAGCGGTAAGTCCTCGAAGAAAATTCAAGTCTTTTTCAATATTAAAACTAAACAATTCCTAATAAAGCACTCAAACTCTTTTTTTAATAGTCATCTAATTAACTTAAAGTAACAAGTAAAATATAACAAAATTATTTTAAAATTAAACAAAATGCTAGAAGTAAGTTATGGACGTGGGTTTTAACACCTCACTTTCCCCAAAAAAATATTCTCCACGTAAATCTC
Source organism: Begonia peltatifolia (assembly GCA_022433055.1). NCBI lineage: Eukaryota > Viridiplantae > Streptophyta > Magnoliopsida > Cucurbitales > Begoniaceae > Begonia > Begonia peltatifolia. The sequence continues at coordinate 6,238,419 of CM039525.1, read as the reverse complement.
AGTTTCTCTTTTATGCATTTTTTTCTTTGCCAATTATCTTTCGATTTTCAACATTGGTATTAGAGCAAAGTTAAGAATTTACAGAACCCGTGTCTCCTAACTATCTCGAATCGAGTTTTTTTTTGGATTTGCAATTTTTTTGAAAAACCAAAAAGAAAATGATTGTTTTCGTTGCGAGTGGCATCGTCTTGTTCAACAATGATGAAGAACCTTTCTCAAGCCATTAGCGAAAGATCTCGCCGAAGAAGTCGACCATTTGCCGCCATCGACTAAGCACAGAAACAACTGATCAACCATTCTTCGCCACAAAGAAGCCAAGATAGCCCTCTGATTTTTGTCTCCGGTTGCATTTCCCAACAAACGTTGTCAGTAGAGCCCTGTACATAAGCCATCACACAGAAAGTCGCATCTCCGCTTGTCGATCTCTGTCGCAACTCCAAACAAAAGAATCAAGTTGCTAGTTACTCTGTTCGCATAGAAGCCTTTGTCTTCAACCTAACAGAGCTATATGGGAGCAAGCTCCAATTTTTTTCTAGTTTCAAAGCTACCCATTCAATGCATCCATTCATAAGGCAGTCATTGTCAAGGTTTTACCACTTTACCGATCGGGAATCAAAACTGAGGGTTCAGTTTTTTTTTTTTTTAGCTTTCGTATTGTTATTGGCCTGCAGATTCATGGAGATTGAACTTGGTTCAAACTGTGTTTGGAAATTTTGATTTTGAATTTTTGGAAAATCTCTATTTTTAAAATTAGTTAATTTGAGGCTGATTTATTGGCTGGACAAACATCTGCTTGCCTGGGTGAGTTTTGTTGATTTTGATTATTTGTGCTTAACTTCATATTTGTTATGATATTTTTGGGAGCAAATTTTGTTATAATTTGGGATAACTATTTTTTTTTTTGTACTTCATCCGGTTGAATATTTTGTTGAAGCCACATTTTTTTGGCGTGAAAAGAAAATGTTCCATAATAGTGAATGTAGGTCCATAACCATGGCTGTGAGAATTTCTTAAATTTTAATATTCGATTGCTGAATAAAAAACAAGACTTTTGTTAGGGTAGGTAAATATGCAAAATGTGCTCGCATGAATTGATTTAGATAGTACATTGTTAACACTCGATCAAATGTCAATGTCATTAAGTGAAGAGGAGAAATTTATATGGATTGAAAAGACTTATCTTTGATTTTGTCTACATTTATCACATCAGATTGTGCAAAATGTTACGAAGAAAACAATTGTCGCAGTATTATAGTCAATATTAAAGTAGTTGTGTATGAAAAATAACAAGTAAACTACATTTGAATTAATATTTATATTCTCATCAGCTGATAGAAGATAATTCTATTGAACACTTAATTACATTAAAAGAAATGATTTCTGATTTGAAAATTATGAGATGCAATTATGACGAAGAGAATTTGAAGTGGATTCTAATATGCTCATTTTCTACTTTGTATGGTGCTTCGACATAGACTACATTTTACATTCTGGATATCTAACCGTGGAAAAAGTTTATAGTACCTTGTTATTAAAAGAAAAGATAAAAATTTTTATTGCATCTAACTCAATAGAAGTGAGATTTTTCATCCACGATAGAACACAAGAGTTAAACAATATTTGTAGTAATAATGTTAAAGGTTCGAAGGGCAGATTAAAGTAAAAAAACTATGATAGAACCTATTACATTAAATTTGAGTGTCGAAAATTGCTAAATGAAATTAAGAGAATTGATGAGAAGGGAAAATAACTGATGACTTCTGGTGAAGCTATCGTTGTAAAGGAAAACTATGATTATAGAAATCTTATAGTTGTGTCAGAAGAAAAATCAAAACCATTTCGTTTCATGTGTTTCAATTGAAATTTGTTTTCAACATACAGACAATGTCAAAAGTTGTTAGATTGATGGCCAACAACACATCTTGTATGATAGTTGGTATTGCTACAGTTAGAATCAAGGTGTTTGGAGTTATCAGGATATTGAGTAATGTACAACATATTCTCAATTGGAAAAAGAATATAATCTTGTTGAGTATTCTTCATTTGAAAGAATACAAGTACAACATTGTAGTTAGAATCACAAAAATTAGTGGGGTGATGTCGTCATGTTAAATAGACATAAAATTATTGCAAATTTGTATGTTTTGCATGGTTCTACTGTTATGGATAATAAGATTGCTACGTCTATTAACATTCTTTCTAAATGATTGTTTGAAAATAGTGAAAAGAAGTCAACTACTTAAGTGAAGTTTAAGTTGTAATATCAATATGCACAAAGGCAATATCTCAGCCTATTAGAGGTGTTTAGAGCGATGTCCTCTCCACATTATCACAAGTTTCAGTTTCATGTCAGGGATTTATTTCTAAAGGCACATCCATGATGAAGGTTAAACTAGGTCAATTGGTTCTACATTGAATGTGTAAAAGAGTATTGATTCAAATAGGAAGTCTTCTGCATATTCTGTTGCAGATGGTGGTGACAATTCTTGTACTTTAATGATACCACGAATGAGATGATATTGCAGAGGCCTTAGTAAAAGCGGAGGTTATCGAGTTTTTGTGATTTGTTTCATTGTATCCGAATTTCTTTGAAGATGAAAATGGTAAGAGTTTAGTGTTTTAGAATTGTTTTGAGTCAGACGAAAAATTTGTATTTTAGATCTCTAATATGAAATTCGTGTTAAGGTGAATATTATTAGAGTTCAATTATTTAAATTTTTGTTGGGGCAATGCAGACCCATATTCAATCTTAGAGTTTATTATATTACTCAGGTAATTTACAAAAAAAGAAACTTAAATTATAGATTAATTAACAAACCAACACTCACCCTCCAATTATTCGTTAAAAATTTCTTCATGTGGGCTCCCACGTAATTCCACGGGCTTCTGTGTTGGAGCCTACACTTAAAGCGCTAAAGCCTGCAATAGAGAACATTTTCGATCTTGGGCTGCTGTGCAATTATGTGGGCTTTAACGTGCAGAAGCTCTCATGTAAGGCACAGAAGCGCGCGCAAGAGATCTTTGACAAAAGAGGAATGCATCTATAAACTAAGGAAAACTTTGTAAAAAGCATACTCAAATCAAGATAGATAACCACAACAGTAAAATTGAAGTAGCAAGAAGTTCCAAAGCAATTGAACTTTTGGTAGTGATTGTTGAAGGCGAAGGAGGCATAATTCGTCACTGTGTTTAACAGAAAACATGGTTGGTTTTTAACAAAAATTGGACGACAAGGGTTGGTTTGTCAATAAACCATAGTTCAAATGTGATTTTGTTAATAAATATAATTTAAGGACGAATTTATTAATGACCTTATAGTTTAAGTTTTTTTTATTAATTACCTTTATAACTATATATATTGTTGATTGAGTTACAAAACTCAGTTGTATGTTGATTTCAAATAATGGATTTCTCATATGTTCGGATTTTTTTTAAAAAGAGTTTTGCACGCAAATTTTGGTGTCCAATTTCTGTATTTTTTTCCGGTTATCGTTTGACTTTCAATAGTAATCAATAACTTTTTCTTTATAACTTGTTACATTTCTATGCTATAATATCATAGATTAGCTATTTCAGAACGTTTTTCATATAAACTTATTACTATACAACTTAATAATATACATTCAAGTTTTTTTTTTTTTTTTTTATAATAAATTTATATTCATACACAACTTAAAGTTGTTAGCCTTATTCCTAAAACTAGTTATATGTACAATCTTCAGTAAGGTTTTGTATTCCAATAAGTATGAACAATGGTATTGGGGTGACAATTTTTATCAAGTAGCTGCAAATACATAATATAAATAAAATTGAATAAATTAATCAACAAAAAGATATTCAAGCTAGTAATAAAATTCGGTACTTTACTCTCTCAATTAAATAAAAATTAGTTCATAATAATATTTAATTAAATAAAAATGAGTTCATAAGAAAACATACTTGGACTAAACCATTATTCACGAAAGTTAAAAACACAATAAAAAAATAAAAACACAATAAAAAAATTAAGAAGTAAACATGAATGAAAACACTTCACATTTGTCAGTGTGAAGTTCTCCAAGCTGCCAATTTCTCCTTCATGGATCTTCTCTTCTTCTCGAGCTCTAACTTGATGTGCTGATGAAAAATCTAAAGAGAACTTCCTTGTAAAAACACAAGAATAACTTGAATAGATTAGGTTTGAGAACAAAATCTGAAGATGATAAATTTTTTAATTAGATTCGTCCCTTTTTTTGCGTGTATATTTCAAAATATTGAAAAGGTTCTTCAAATTTCAAATCTTCAAATGCTTTCTTGATTACTTTTTTCTCCCGTAAAATATGAGTTTGGTTATTTAGTCTTTGTACTTATAACTTCAATTTAATTTTTAAATGGTATTTTCATCCATTTTCGATAATAAATTTTAGGATAAAGTTAAAAAAAATATTAAAATATGAATTTTTTTTCTTAGAAAATTCACAAAGTTTGATTTGCTTCAAATAAAAAACGCTGAAGTATAAAAGAAATTCAAATCAAACTTGTATGAGTAGACGTATCTAAAAGATAGATCGGCCCATAGATAAGACGACCCATCTCTTCACGGGTTGCACACTCATGAAGAAGATGAGAGATGGGATGACGTATGTCTTAAATGATGGGTCATCTCATCTCCTCTCCTTTAACTCTAAAATTTTTTTCAATATTTTCTTGTTCTGGCAAATTTTACTTTGGGTGATCGTCAAAATAATGTTTGAATTCTTAGGTTTTAATAGTTTAACGTTTAAATTGTTCGGAAATTTTTTTATGTGTTTTTAAATTAAAAAAAATGATGTAGTTTATTATTATTAATTTAATGCTCTTTCAATTTCATATTACCTTTTTTTAACATTGTTCACTATCAATAAAATTGAGATCTGATTACTTCCATCTCACGTTTTATTAATCATTTTTTTTGTAAGACGGTTTTTTAGTGGTGTAATTGTACTGTATAGGTAAGTTCTACTTAACAAATTGAGTTTTAAGTGAGACAGTTTGTAACTCCTCTTGTCTTTCCTGAGAATTTACTTGGAAAAATAATTCTGTTTACGAGATTGTCCAGTACAATCTTTCTTGAAAATTATTGTTATCAGTACTCTCCCCGTGTTACAATGGCAACATTAAAATTATTGTTTCCCAACAATAATTTTCCTCTTCACACTGTCATTTTTTTAATATAATTTTTATTATGTGCAGTAATCTACGACGCACAGACAATATAGAAATTATTGAGCATTGGATGGATCATCAGGGAGGCAGCAGAATTATTAGCATCCTTTACTCACGAATTTTAGTTTCCAATCTTCATCTTTCATTGCAATAGCACCGCAAAGCTTAATGATTGCAAGACCGCCTTTGAAGATTGGAGACGAAAAGTCGCGAGTGAAGGATGCTAATAATTTTGCTGCCTGCCTAATGACCTGAGCCTTTCTATATACACGACTATTTATAATTGCACTACGCACGTGCCTTTGAACAGCCAGAAACTTTCTCGACATGCTAAAATGTAATGCTCTGAAAACCTACCCGATCTGGTTCGTTCGCTACTCTTATTCTCTATCACTCCCCGGAAACTCTACACGGTTTCCATTACGCACTCTTCTACTACTCACTTACTACACTAAAAAAATTCATTCGAATAAAATTTAAAACTTTTGTTCTTCGACTTAAAACAACATTTTTTAAAATATTTTAAATATTATCGCATCGGAAAACTTAATTAAAATCGGTTTAAATAAACTTCCCTTTTTAAAACATAAAAATAGAGAAATCGGTCGACACCTGTAAGCATCGGTCGACACTTGGGTTGTCTCGGGTTTTTTATCGGCCGACACTGGCAAACGCCGGTCGACACTACGTTTCTCTCGGATTTTTTCGTCGGTCGACACTGAGAACCTCGGTCGACACTTCTACGCTCATCTCAGAGAGTGGTCGACATCTGATTTCACAGGTCGACACCTTGACCCTCTCTGTCCGTGCAGGTCGACCCTCGCGGTCGATACCGCTGCCATTTTTACACTACCGGTTGACACCTACAACCATATGTCGACACTTACTTCGGCTCTGCCCGCGCAGGTCGACCCTCGTAGTCGACACTTGCAGAGTCTGGTCAGCCACTAAGCCTATCGGTCGACACTTCCTCCCAAAACTTTGCTTAAAAACTTTAAAAAACTTCACAAAATCGATCGGACTTCGACTCAACGCTAATAATAATACAACACATACTTTTCCATCAACTCAAATTATTATTTACAGAAAGAAAATGACTATTCAAGTTTGAAATCCGTCTATACACTCATTTGACTCAAAACAACTTAAAACCCTCTCAATTACACTCCCAAAATCCATACCTATGTCTACCATAGTCAAAACGCCCTGACAGCCAGCCAGATCGTCCACGTGCATACTGCTCCAACCGTCTCCTAACCCTGGGCATACTCTGAGTACTCATCGACTATGTCGTCGTCACCTACATCATAGAATTCAACTATTAGCCTAATGCTAAGTAAGTAATGCATAAAACATAAACACTGAAAATAAATACATCATAACTTATGCAATTTCTATAGTTTCGTCTCTACTTTCGTTTTCGTTTCTTGCTTACATCTTCTTTATCTTTTTACTACTGGGTTCTTCTTTACGTGCTAGATCAAAGTGACACACCTCGCGGTCCACCTCTGGGGACAAGGCCAACCTCAATCTAATAAAGTGACACATCTCGCGGTCCACCTCTCAGGACAAGGCCACCACGTAAAGCGGTAGAAGATTGATATGTCTCGCGATCCACCTCTGGCGACAAGACCACCCAACCCCACCTTTATTATCTTCTTACGTATCATCTCATTTCGTTTATCATCTCTCATCCTACTGTTTCATTCCGTAAAAACATGAAAATTCATTTTCGTTTCGTTCTCGTATTTTAAAACCATGATACATAATCACTAAAGGATAACATAAAGTAAATGTGCATGCATCCTACCGAACTGTGATATAGGCCCGAAGGCAAAACTCCTACTATATTACTTACCCGACGTACTAGAAATTCCTCGCACTTCGTATCTTCATACGTTAACTGGGAAAACCTATAAAACCACACATTTATTGTAACGCCCCAAAAACCTCCCCTTTTTTGGTACGTTCACTGCTCCGATACCACATCTTTAACGCCCCCGAGTCGTTCCCGGACCCGGATCGCCAACCGTACACTTGTTTTCTCGACAATTTCGTATAAAATTTTAAAACCTCAATTCCTCGACTGAAGACAACATTTTTGAAAACATTTTAATTAGCATTGCAGCGGAAAACTCATTTAAAAACGATTTAAATGGACTTCACCCTTTTAAAACATAGAAATCCAGAGACCGGTCGACACCTGCAAACGCCGATCGACACCTGGGTCATCTCGGGTTTGCATCGGTCGACGCTGGCGAACGCCGGTCAAAACTGCGTTCCCCTCGGGTCTTCTCGTCGGTCGACACTAGGAATCACCGGTCGACACTTCCACATTCATTTCAGAGAGTGGTCAACACTTGCTTTCACAGGTAGACACTTTGACCCTCTCTGCCCGCGCAGGTCCACCCCCGCGGTCGACACTCTCACTGATTTTACACTGATCGGTCGACACCCACACTCACCGGTCGACACCTCACTTCTCTCTGCCCGCACCGGTTGAACCCCACGGTCGACACTCACCTTCCCATTTACACTAACTGGTCGACACTTCCTCCCCAGACCTTAGTAAAAACCTTAAAAACTTCACGAAATCGATCGGACATCAACATAACTCTAATAATGACCCAACACACTTTTCCCATCAACTCGAAATCCATTATATACACCAAAACGACTATAAACGTTGGAAATCCTTTTACTTACAAAACGACTCAAAACCACCTCTACCCGCTCCCTAAACCCATACTTATGAACACCATGTCCAAAATGCATTAACAGCCGGCCGGATCATCCACGAACGTTCTCCTCCAACTACTTCCTAGTCCCGGACTCGCTCTGAGTACTCACTGACTTTCATGTCGTTACCTACATTACAAAACTCAACTATTAGTCTAATGCTAAATAAGTAATGCACGTAAAACTCACACTAAAATCAAACATCTCCTAACACATGGAATTTCTACAGTTTCGTCTCTATTTTTGTTTTCATCTCTTTCTTATATTTTCTTTATTTTCTTACTATTAGGTTCTTCTTTACGCGCTACTCCGAGGTGACCCCATAATCCACCTTACTGGACAAGGTCAACCCCGATCTAGTAAAGTGACACACATCACGGTCCACCTCACTGGACCGGTGCACCTCACTAGACAAGGTCACCACGTAAAGCGGAGGAAGAGTAATACCCCTTGCGGTCCACCTTACTGAACCGGTCCACCTCACTGTACAAGGTAACTCAACCCCACCGTCATTATCTACTTACGTATCTTCTCATGTTCGTTCTTCACTACTCATATCCTACTGTTTTTGTCACATAAATACATAGAAATTCATTTTTGTTTGGTTCTCGTAATTTAAAACCATGATGCACATTCAATAAAGTATAACGTAACATAAACGTGCAATGCATCCTACTGAATTGTGATGTAAGCCCGAAGGCAAAACTACTACTATATTACTTACACTACTTATCTGGCGTCCTTGGCACTCGTGCTCCATATACGGCTCACTAACTGGGAAACCTATAAAACCACACATTTCATCAATCATACTCATCTCCAAATTCGTAGGCTTTAACACGGAATCATAAATCCTCACTAAACCATCACTTCTAGCTAAACTCGAAATTTCTGCACACTTTCCGACTAAATTCGGAAACGCATAACTTACCTAATACTCGTCCAATTTGGACGATTCAAAATGCTGCGGACTACTCAGGACGTCTAGTTTCTAACGGTCTCACCAATTTCCTAATCCCACACCTACAGCTTGGCCGAAAGGAACCCGCTCCATAATCCGAGTCGTTCGGTTATCTACACACTCAATCTTCTCCATAAAAACTCATAATCTACTTATATTCCTAGCTTAGGCGCCAACATCAAAATCGACTCTACGTTCAATTTCTCTCCTAGGTTTTCACCGAATCACCCGATACCCTAGTTAATTCCGTTTTTGTCACTAAAACAACCAGCATATTAACTATCTACTAAGAACTAACTAAAACATACTGTAGATTTGAAGATTCACGGCAGAACGAAAGTGGATCGCTAAAGCTTTTCTTGCGGGAGAAGAAGAACTAGGGGGATGGCGCTAAGGAGAGGGAGAACACCGATGGTGTTCTCTCTTTATTCATTTCATTTTCATTATTTTTTTATTATATTTTTTCTAATTACCAAACTGCCCTCCACCTTTAATCGTTTCACAAATCTGTGATTCTGTCCGGTTCCGGTTGAATTCTTAAATTTTTCTCTCCACCTTTAGCCTCAAAATAATATTTTATCTAACGATACAAACTTTTCGGCTTTGATTCCGACTCAAATTTCAACGTTGACCTGTACGTAAATCTGAAAATTGAAATGACTGAAATTCTCGGGTGTTACATCTATTAGCTCTACTTTCCATTAAATTTGTAAAACTCTAAACGAAACAACAACTAAATCTCCACTCAGCTTAAACTGGAATTCTAACTCAATTTTTTAACTAATATTCGAAAATTCATAATTTTTTCAATACTCACCCGAATTGGATGATTTAAAATGTTACGGATTCCTCATGACGTCTAGTTTCTAACGATATAATCCAATCCCTATTTCAACACATACTGCTTGACCGGACGTGGCCAAACAGAAGCCGTTCCACAATTCGAGCACTCGGCTATGCAAATGTTCAATCTTCCCCATAAAATATCGTAATCTACTCCTACTTCTAGCTTAAACACCAATACACGAATACAAATCGACCTAAACCTCCAAATTTTGTATCTCCTTCTCAGAGTTTACTAAAACTACCCACTATTCACTCTACTTCACTTCTTACAGCTCAAAATCACTAGAGCACTAACTATCTACTAAGAACTAACTAAAACTTACCGTAAATTTGAAGATTGATGGAAGATCGGAGAAGAACCGTGGCTGCAAAAAGGATCGCCGAGCTTTCTACGTGGGGGAGGGAAGAAGAACAAGGGAGGGAGGGTTGCGCTGGGGAGGGAGCACACCAATGATGCTCTTTTTTTAATAATAATAACCTAATTACTAAACTGCCATCAACTTCTAATCGTTTAATAAATCTGCTATTCGGTCTGTGTTCGAATAAAATCTTAAAATTTTTCCTTCACCATTAGTCCCAAAATAATCTTATATTTAAGAGTAGAAATTCTCCGCTCTCAATTCTGACCAGAACTCCACCGATCATAATTATGTAAATTCAAAATTAGTTTTAACGGAAAATAATTCTGAGTGTTACATAAATTCCCAAACATGGAATAGAGGTCACTTGACCTATTCGATTTCATCTTCCTTTTCATTTTCAAACATAATCAATCCATGTAATTTCAAAGGTTATTCTTGTACGATTTATTGTAATTTTAGCAAATTATTTTATAAAATATACGTAAAATAATTATAATAAATCATATAAATATTATAAAATCACGAAAATATTCTACACAACATAAAGTAAGGTGGATGAGAAGAAACACAAAAACTAATTTAAATTATGCCAGTGGATCATCGTTGTCCTCGTTATTGTTCGCCATCTAATTATGGATCCTCTTATCCAGCTTTTTCTAGCTCAAGATGAGCTCATCGACTCTGCCTATGAAGAGTTGCATGTCCTAATGCTGCATTTGTTGCATCTCATAAATCTGCAGCATTTGTTGTTGCTGCATTTGATACATCTGTTGCACATGCTGCTCCATGTCTCATCCACTACCTCTAGGGGGGCCAATAGCGGCGAAGTAGCCTCCTCTGTAACGCCCAGAGAATCACACGCTCCCGGTGCGCTACCGTACGTCGACACACTATGACATACTGAAACTCGACACAACTCACTCAATTTAATATCACTTTCTTTTTCAAATCATTTCAAAACAACATTTGTGAGTATACAAATTTTCGACTCAATTCGAAAACGACTCAATTCGTAAACGACTCGCGCCCCGAAGAGGGAACACAAAATCCTCAATACAAAAATACGCAGCGAAAAAGATAACAATTTAAAATAGTTTAAAATAAAACGACAAGACTCGAAATCCTAGCATGGAGTCCAACACATACCTCGAACTACACAGATTCGGTGTCGCGCACCCACGCCCTCACTTCGACGCCCCGCGCGCACCCTCATGGTGCTGCGCGTGCCAACTCAACATCACCACGACACGCGCACGCTCACAGCGCCGCGTGCTCCACGCACCCTGCCTCCGTATCGCACGCACGCCCTAACCCGATGCCGCACGACCCGTGAGCACCAACAGGGCCGAGTGCCGGCGCACCTGTGACCACGCTGCACATCCACTCCCATCCACACTTCTCTAACACTCACTGTACACATTCCGACCTATTCCATATCCTTTCGATTCCCAACCTCTCTCCTGAAATTTCGGCAGAGTAACGGTTAAAAACTGGATATTCTAAAATTTAAACCCTGCACACAGTTCACCAGAAATTAAAAATATTTATCTATTAACCAACCAGAGAATCTCCATAACAAATAATCGAAGTTTAAAGACAGCGTAAATCTATCAACTACAAATGAGGAAAGTCCACAGTGTAGAGCAATACCAAGCTCCTACATGTAAAGCAAACGCTTACGTCACTGGAATCACACGCACTCCATAAACCCCTATACAATCGATGCCTGTACAACTCCTCTAATCAACTGTACATCGACGCAGCAATATAAAATTCCCGCAATAGCCAAGCCACCACCTACCGTCTCCACGGGTGGGGTCGCCCTAACAAAATCCGCCGTCTGGTGCCTCAGTCGTACACCGCCAACCGTCCTATGCCTCAAGACTAGGCTCTCGAGGCTCACCAGCAAAATCGTCAGCACCTACACCATAGAACACACATCATAAGTCTAACTCTCAGTAAGTAGTACAATATGAAAGTAAAAACCGTTAATGCAATCCTATCACATGCAATCTCTACACTCACACTCATGTTGTCACATCTGTGATACGTAGTGTAGCCGCACTAGGGTAAGGAGGAACCTAACGCCACCCTACACCCTGACACGTCGCCACCGTCCAGGATTCCCCAGCAACGAGGCCCACAAGCTACACACACGCATCACCACACATCAACCACATCAGGGTGAGGGTGTACCTCGCGCCACACTACACCCTGACACGTCGTCCCCGTCCCAGCCTCCCCATCACGGGGCCACAGTTGCCACACACATGTTTCACGACAGTTCAGCCGGCCTACTACTCGAGCAGAATCCGCGACTGGTGTTGCACCGGCCCACACACTAGTAGGATCCGCGGTATCACTGCCCATCATTCTCACCATCAACACATACACGCCGCGTGACGGCCCAGCCAGCCCACTTCTCGAGCAAAATTCGCGGTTGGTTACGTACTGGGCCACACACTAGTAGGATCCGCGGTACCATCGCCACGCGTCTCGCCACTTACTCAACATATGCCAAAACCATTTTCGTTCTCTTTTTTTAAAAAAATGATACATGTCAAACAATACGCACGCACACCACAATCAATCACATAAATCCTAAAGTTCTATGATGTAGGCCCACTTGGGCAAAACGCATGCATGCACTACTTACCTGACGTCCTAAGCTCGCTCGACGCACAAATTCGCCAAAAACTTCAACCTAAAATGCAAACAATTCACTCATCAATCTTTCCTTCAAAACTCACCAAATAATTTAAAATGACATTCCCTAACCAAATCCATGAAATTCCAGTTAAAACGGGTTACCAATGTGGTTCGTCCGAAAACCAACATAAAGTTCGGACGTGTATAACTTTTGCGTCCGTCAATGGAATCGAACGATTCAAGTGGTTCAACGTCCCCTTAGGAACCTAGTTTAATATACTAAGACGAATTTTAAAACAGTAAGCCGCAGCTAGGTGGAAAAACCCTGAAACCGAATCTGCCCCTTTTTATTAAATTTCAAATTTTTGTTTTACTCAACCAAAACTCACTCAAAATTAGTCTTACGCATCAAAGACGGCCATCCTACTATCACACGTCACAATTCTATGAAAAACGCTCACTAATTTGACTCAAACCAAAATCCGATATAAACTTCCGATGCACATAACTTTTGCGTCGGATATCGGAATTGAATGACTTCAGCGGCCAAATACCCATCTAACAACCTAATTTAACCCTAAAAAACAGAGTTGAAAATGATCAACCGCAACCAGGCCAAAACGGCTAAAAACTGAATCTGTTTTTACACAAAAACAAACAAAATCCTGTCATCCACCCAATTTCTACAAATTTCTTCACCAAACACCCACATTCCAACCAATTAAGCATAATCAGAGTAGAACCAGTGTTTTCAAACTCAAAAATCCAAACCCCACAGCCAACAAATCTTGGGTTCCAACCCCACCCCCCCCCAAAATCTGAGCACTCGACCAAATCAATAGTTAAACACGGTTGAGGCCCCCTTCCAAACGTCCTGGTTACACGCTCGAACTTCGGAAGTCTAGCTCAAGGCATACCGACCACAATCGGTCGCAAAAACTGAAAGATAAACAAGAGAAGGTTACCTGTTTCTCGGTTGAATTTCCAGCACGTAGAATCAAGCCACCAGCTAGCTACAGCTTGCTGGAGCACCCTGCGCGCCAGTTTCCCACTCATGGCAGTCGATCGTCAGCACTTCCTCTCCGGTTCCCGCTGTCCCTCTCGGTCGCTCACTCTCGCACTCTCTTTGTTAAACAGCCGAATGACTTCACTTCGAAGCCATTCAGTTGTTTTAAAAAAAATAATAATAAATAAATAAAATAAAAATAAAAATAAATCATTAAAATTTACCAAAATGCCCCCCACGTGTTTAACCGTCCAAAGTTTTGTCAAATTCGCATCCTCCCGACTTTAAATTTCAAAAACCATTACTAAAACCAGATTCTGAGTTTTTTTATAACTTAATTTACCAGTTAAAATATTTCCCAAAACACCAACCGAGATTAAATTAAAAATTTTGAAAATTAGATTTAAAATCTAAAATTTTCTGAGTTATTACATCCCTCCCACCTTATAAAAATTTTGTCCCCAAAATTTATGTACCGAATAGGTTGGGATGCTGACGCTCCATGTTTTCACGTCGTTCCCAAGTAGTTTCTTCCACACCATGATTGCACCACAACACCTTGACCAAAGGGATCTCCTTGTTGCGCAGCACCTTCGCAGCTGATCCTAAGATCCTCACTGGCTTCTCCTCCTAGGACAACGTCCGCTGGATCTCTATATCATGTTGTAGCACTACCTGAGAGGGATCACGTATACACTTCTTCAGCATCGAGACATGGAAATCGTCATGGATGGCATCCATCGACGAAGGCAACTGAAGCTGGTACGCAGTTCTCCCAATCCGCTTGACAATCGAAAATGGTCCCACAAACCGAGGGTTGAGCTTCCCCCACTTTCCGAACCTCACCATTCCCTTGAATGGCGAGACCTTCAGAAATACCTCGTCGCCCTCACTAAACTCCAACTCCCGACGCCTCTGGTCATTATAACTCTTCTGTCGGCTTTGAGCTTCTTCAATACTCTTCCGTATCACAGAAATTTTATCGATAGTCTGCTGTAAAATCTCAGGACTTATAAATCGGGCCTCCCCAACCTCATCCCAATACAATGGCGACTTGCATTTCCTTCCGTAAAGGACCTTATACGGTGCCATACCAATGGTGGACTGGTAGTTGTTATTATATGAGAATTCCACTAGCGGCAAGAACTTACTCCAAGCCGCTTGAAACTCTAACACAAAGGCCCTGAGCATATCCTCCAGAATCTGTATAGTCCGTTCTGATTGCCCATCGGTCTGAGGATGAAAGGCCGTACTGAAATCTAATCGGGTACCCATAGCCTTATGCAAACTCCTCCAAAACTTGGACGTGAACCTGGGGTCCTGGTCTGAAACACTCGACACCGGAATCCCATGAAATCTAACTATCTCCTGAATATATAACTGGGCAAACTGATCCATGGTATAAGTCATCCTCACAGGCAAAAAGTGAGACGACTTCGTCATTCTTCCACAATCACCCAGATAGCATCATGGCCCTTAGCAGTCCTCGGCAGTCCCACCACAAAATCCATAGTGATCCGCTCCCACTTCCACTCCGGTATTGGCAATGGTTGGAGCATCCTAGACGGTCGCTGATGTTCCGCCTTCACCTGCTGGCAGACAATGCAGGTCTCAACATACTCAGCCACCGCTCGTTTCATGTTAGGCCACTAATAGTGCTGCTTCAAATCCCTGTACATCTTAGTGCTTCCGGGATGCACAGAGAAAGAAGATGAATAGGCCTCTGATAATATATCCTTCATTAGCTCCTCATCCTTCGGGACGTACCACCTATCCCGAAATTTCAAAATTCCGTCCTCTGAATAGCTAAACTCAAAATCAGATCTGGCCTCTATACTCGCCTTCAGCTCGCTACACTCTGAGTCAGTCTCCTAGGCCTGTCTGATCCTGTCCAGAATAGTCGGCCTCAACGACAAGGCCGAAAGAGTGGCTGCCAGATCAGAAACTACCTCTAGGCCAAAACTCTGCATCTCTGTCAACAACTCAACAAGCCCTACTGAAGCCATGGCAGAAGTCGAAGCTGTCACCCAACTCAAAGCGTCTGCCACCACGTTCGCCTTTCCCGGGTGGTACTTGATCTCCACATCGTAATCCTTGACCAGCTCGAGCCATCTCCTCTGTCTCAAATTCAACTCCTTCTACGTGAAAATGTATCTCAAGCTCTGATGGTCTGAGTAAATCTCGCACTACTGCCCATAAAGGTAATGCCTCCAAATCTTAAGTACAAATACAACAGCCGCCAGATCCAAATCGTGAGTGGGATAATTCTGCTTGTAAGTCTTCAACTGTCTAGAGGCATAGGCAATGACTCTCCCACCCTGCATCAAAACACACCCCAAACCAATCCTGGTGGCATCACAATAAATGCAGAACTTCTCTCCTTCCATGGGCAGCGTCAGTATAGGAGCCGTAGTCAACCTCTACTTCAATGTCTGGAAGCTGTCTTCACACCTGTCGGTCAATTCATACTTCACATTCTTTCTGGTCAGCCGGGTCAATGGGGCTGAGATATTAGAGAACCCCTCAATGAATCTTCGATAATATCCAGTCAACTCTAGAAAACTGTGTATCTCGCTATCACTGGTCGACCGCGGCCACTCCTTTACAGCCTGAACTATCACCGGATCGACTTAAATACCCTCTGAAGAAATAACATGCCCCAAGAAGTGAATCATCTCCAACCAAAACTCGCACTTTGAGAACTTAGCGTACAACTGATGCTGGCTGAGAATAGTCAATACGGTCCTCAAGTGCTCCCTGTGCTCCTCCTCACTCCGCGAATAAATCAGGATGTCGTTGATAAATACGATCACAAACTTATCCAGGTACTCCCTGAACACTCGGTGCATCAGATCTATAAATGCTGCAGGGGCATTGGTCAACCTGAAGGACATAACCAGGAACTCAAAATGCCCATACCTCGTCTTGAAGACCGTCTTCGGTACATCCTCTTCCTTCACCTTCAACTAATGATAGTCGGACCTCAGGTCAATCTTAGAAAACACTCGGCACCCTGTAATTGATCAAACAAATCGTCAATCCTTGGCAACGGATACCTATTCTTCACTGTCAACTTATTCAGCTCCCGATAGTCAATACACATTCGTAGGGATCCATCCTTCTTCTTGACGAATAGAACTGGCACGCCCCAAGGTGAAAAACTAGGGCGTATAAAGCCCTTATCCGTCAGCTCCTCTAACTAAGCCTTCAGCTCCTTAAGTTCAGTAGGTGCTAACCTGTACGGGTTCTTGAACACCGGCTCGGCACCTGGGAAAACGTCTATCGCGAATTCAATCTCCCTGTCAGGGGGCAACCTTGGCAATTCAGCACGAAACACCTCCGGGAACTCTTGCACAACAAGAATATCCTGTATCCGAGTATCACCCTGTGCCTGCGCATCCCCGACACTTGCCAAAAACCCCTGACAACCCTTGCCCAACAACCGTGGAGTCTGACGAGAAAAGATAGCAGAAATCCTGGCAAGACCTTTACCTGCTTTAAATGTGTAGCTTTCCCCGCCCGGGGGCCGAAAATGAATCTCTCTAGTCCTGTAGTCAATCTTCGCATGATGTCTGAACAGACAGTCCATTCCCAAGATCACCTCATAATCGCTCATATGGAGTATGACTAGCTTGGCATATAACTGCTTCTTCCCCACTGTCACTACATTGCCCCGTACCACCTATTCTGAATACAAATGTTCCCCTGATGGCAAGGTCACATCATAACGTCGCTTGGCGGGTCTGAACTCTAAGTTTGCCTTAATAACAAAATCCGTCGACACAAACGAGTGCGTAGCGCCCGTATCAATCAAAGTATAAGCTGGCACACCAGAAACAAAAATGTTACCTGCAATCACTGACGGCTGGGCAGCATCATCTGGTTCAAAAAAAACAAAGACCCTCGGTGTAACTTTGACTGACGTCTTGCTCGCAGCTAGGCATCTGTTGGCAAAGTGTTCCACCTAATTGCAATTGAAGCAGCAGTTTTGATGCGGCTTTTGACACTCCCTAGCCATGTGGCCCACCTCGCCAAAATTATAACACTGCATTGGGCCCACTCTGCACTCTCCCGGGTGGCTTCTCTGACACTTTGGGCACACTGTAAATTGTCCCGACCCCTGCGGCCTCTTAGTGCTCCCCTGGCTGCTGGAACTGTCACTAGGCCTCTTCAGGCCTTTTTGCATGGACGCCTCTCCGCTCGATTGTGGCAGCGACTCTCTGAATGATCTCCGAGGCTGCTCCTTGGGTACCTCCCGATAACTAGGAAGCTTCGCCCGAGCCTACTCAATGTCCAGGGCCTTTGCTACCACCTCCTCGTATGGCATGCCTCGGGTCCCCACAATCCGTATGCCCATATAGATATCCGGCTTCAGGCCATGCACAAACTGATGTACTTTATTCTCATCGAGGCTTACCAAATGCCCTGCAAACCGCGACAAGGCCTCAAACTGTCGTACATACTTGGCCATAGTGCCGGTCTGCCTCAACTGCGCAAACTCCACCGTCTTCTGTGTCCTGACAGAATGGTTGAAATACTTACCGAAAAACACTGACCTGAACTCCTCCCAGGTTATAGACTCCACATCTCTTGTGGCCACTACAGTATCTCACCAATGGCTCGCATCCTTGGCCAGATAGAATGCCGCACTAGAAACTTTGTCCTACTCCTCCACCTTTGCAAAACGCATCATCCTCTCTATGTTCTGTATCTCTCCTCAGCACTAAGAGGATCCGGAGATGACCCATCAAAAGTCGGGGGTCTAAGTCTATGCAGCTTATCACCCCCTCTGTCAGAAGAACCCTGGGCGCGAGACTGACCCTGGTCGTCCCTGCTCATAAATCTCTCCAACTGCTGAGACTGACGGTGTACTAACTCAGTAATCTGCCGGACGGTATCATCTATATCGCCCACAGCTCTAGGCGCCTCTCATTATGGTCGGCCTCTATCTCTGCCTCTCACCTCTCCTGACATTTTCTACTTTTAACATATACAAAACTCACATTAGTCGTACAATAAATTTAAATCTAAACACTTACAGTTGGTGGAGTGCTCCCGTGCAGCGGCTGGCGGTGCTAGGTAATCCTCTGAACGACGTCAACCCCGTAGCTCTGATACCATAACTCTAACGCCCCGAGAACCCACACGCTCTCGGTGCGCTACAGTACGTCTACACAGTAATGACATACTGAAACTCGACACAACTCACTCAATTTAATACCACTTTCTTTTTCAAATCATTTCAAAAGAATATTTGTGAGTATAAAAATTTTTGACTCGATTCGAAAACAACTCGGGCGCCGAAGAGGGAATACGAAATCCTCAATACAAAAATACGCAGCGGAAAAGATAACAATTTCAAATAGTTTAAAATAAAACGACAAGACTCGAAATCCTAGTAATGAGTCTAATACATACCTCGAACTACACAGATTCGGTGTCGCGCACGCACGCCCTCACTTTGACACCCAGCGCGCACCTTCACGGTCCTGCGAGTGCCAACTCAACATCACCACGTCACGCGCACGCTCACAGCGCCGCGTGCCCCACGCACTCTGTTTCCGTACTGCACGTCCGCACGCACGCCCTCACCTGACGCCGCAGGACCCGTGAGCACCCGCATGGCCGCGTGCCCCACGCACCTGTGACCACGCCGCACATCCACTCCCATCCACACTTCTCTAACACTCACTGTACACATCCCGACCTATTCCATATCCTCTCAACTCCCAACGTCTCTCCCGAAATTTTGGCAGATTAACGGTTAAAAACTGGCTATCCCAAAATTTAAACTCTACACACAGTTCACCAGAAACTAACAATATTTATCTATCAACCAACCTGAGAATCTCCATAACAAATAATCAAAGTTTAAAGACAACGTACATTTATCAACTACAAATGAGGAAAGTCCACAGTATAAAGCATACCAAGCTCCTACATGTAAAGCAAACGCTTACGTCACCGAAATCACACGCACTCCATAAACCCCTATACAATCGACGCCTATACAACTCCTCTAATCAACTGTACATCGACACAGTAAAATAAAATACCCGTAATAGCCAAGCCACCACCTACCGTCTCCACGGGTCGGGTCACCCTAACAAAATCCGCCGTCCGGTGTCTCGGTCGCACGCCGCCAACCGTCCTATGCCTCAGGACTAGGCTCTCGAGGCTCACTTAGCAAAATCGTCAACACCTACACCATAGAACGCACATCATAAGCCTAACGCTCAGTAAGTAGTACAATATGAAAGTAAAAGCCGTCAATGCGATTCTATCACATGCAGTCTCTACACTCACACTCATGTTGTCACATCTGTGACGCGTAGTGTAGCCACACCAGGGTAAGGAGGAACCTAACGCCACCCTTCACCCTGACACATCGTCACCGTCCCGGACTCCCCAGCAACGAGGCCCACAAGCTACACACACGCATCACCACACAACAACCACATCAGGGTGAAAGTGTACCTCGCGCCACACTACACCCTGACACGTCGCCCACGTCCCAGCCTCCCCAGCACGGGGCCACAGTTGCCACACACACATTTTGCGACAGTCCAGCCGGCCCACTACTCGAGCAGAATCTGCGACTGCTGTTGCACCAGCCCACACACTAGTAGGATCCGCAGTACCACTACCCATCATCCTCACCGTCAACACATACACGCCGCGTGACTGCCCAGCCGGCCCACTCCTCGAGCGAAATCTGCGGTTGGTTACGTACCGGCCCACACACTGGTAGGATCCGTGGTACCATCGCAACGCGTCTCGCCACTTACTCAACATATGCTCAAAACCATTTTTGTTCTTTTTTTTAAAAAAATGATGCATGTCAAATAATACGCATGCACACCACAATCAATCACATAAATCCTAAAGTTCTACAGTATAGGTCTACTTGGGCAAAACGCATCCATGCACTACTTACCTGGCGTCCTAAGCTCGTTCGACGCACAAATTCGCCAAAAAACTCAACCTAAAACGTAAACAATTCACTCATCAATCTTTACTTCAAAACTCACCAAATAATTTAAAATGACATTCTTTAACCAAATCCATGAAATTCCAGTTAAAATGGGTCACCAATGTGGTTCGTCCGAAAACCAGCATAAAGTTAGAACGCACATAACGTTTGCATCCGTTAACGGAATCAAACGATTCAAGTGGCTAAACGTCCCCTTAGGAACCTAGTTTAACACAGCAAGATGGATTTTAAAACGCTAAGCCGCAGCTAGGTGGAAAAGTCCTGAAACCGAATTTGCTCCTTTTTATTAAATTTCAAATTTTTGTTTTCCTCAACCAAAACTCACTCAAAATTAGTCTTACGCATCAAAGACCGCCATGCTACTATCACACATCACAATTCTACGAAAAACGTTCACTAATTTGACTCGGACCAAAATCTGACATAAACTTCCGACGCGCATAACGTTTGTGTCGGTTATCGGAATCGAATGATTCCAGCGGCCAAACGTCACTCTAACAACCTAATTTAACCCACAAAAACAGAGTTGATAACGATCAACCGAAGCCAGGCCAAAACAGCTAAAAACCGAATATGTTTTTACACAAAAACAAACGAAATCCCGTCATCCACCCAATTTCTACAAATTTCTTCACCAAACACCTACATTCCAACCAATTAAGCATAATCAAAATAGAACCAGTGATTTCAAACTCAAAAACCCGAATCCCACAGCCAACAAATCTCGGGTTCCCCCCAACCCGAACACTCGGCCAAATCAATAGTTAAACACGGTTAAGGCCCCCTTCCAAACGTCCTGGTTACACGCTCGAACTTTAGAAGTCTAGCTCATGGCATACCAACCACAATCGGTCGCAAAAACTGAAAGATAAATAGGGGAAGGTTACCTATTTCTCGGTCGAATTTCCAGCACGGAGAATCGAGCCACCAGCTAGGTACAGTTCGCCGGAGCACCCTGTGCGCCAGCTTCCCACTCACGGCAGTCGATCGTCGGCACTTCCTCTCCGGTTCTCGCTCTCCCTTTCGGTCGCTCACTCTCGCCCTCTCGTTGTTAAACAGCCGAATGGCTTCACTTCGAAGCCATTCGGTTGTTTTAAAAAAAAAACAATAAAAAATAAATAAAATAATAATAAAAATAAAATAATAAATTTAAATCATTAAAATTTACCAGAATGCACCCCCACGTGCTTTAACCGTCTGAAATTTTGTCAAATTCGCGTCCTCCCGACTTTAAATTTCGAAAACCATTACTAAAACCAAATTCTGAGTTTTTTTATAACTTAATTTACCCTTTAAAATATTTTCCAAAACCTCAACCGAGATTAAATTAAATATTTTAGAAATTAGATTTAAAATCTAAAATTTTTCGGGTTATTACATCCTCCATCGGCACAGTCCGAGAGGTGGATACCCCACTGATCGCTATTCATCATCCAAGTGCTGTCGACACACACAAGGCTCATCCGAATAAAATAACTCTTGTTAAATACCTCAATGGGTCTGAGAGCTCTGATCTGCTCACCAACCAGTAGCCGAATCCTAGCTCGCGGGATGATCTTACGAATCAATGCGCCGTACGAGAGATTCTTGTTGGATTCTAGCCTGATCTGACGCATGTGACCTAGAATCAAGAAGTCAGGGTTAATAGTCTTTATGTTGCACAACTTCTCCATGACATGCAAGCATACAGCTCACGTGATCTCTATGTCTATCTCGCGACAGAATGGTATGGGTTAGCATGCTGTGAAGAACCCGAGCTCTGAGATTTAAGTCTCTCGATCGTGGCTTCATGAACCCCGCAATATCAGATTTGCGGTGAATTTCCCGTAAGAACTCTACTCTCTCGGACAATCTGAAAAAAGGGCAATATCGGGAAACATGGTAATATTGTTCCGCCCCTTCCATGGCAAACCCGAACACTGCATTCTCTGTCTGTGGATGTATCAGAAGCTTCGTACCAAGGATGTACGCCGTCAAACCTTCTGACCTCCCGGTGGTTGTCAAGTTCGTGTAAAACAATCGAATTATTCTGTTGCAACTATCGCCCTCAATGCATACACCCCGTGTAGGCCGATGCGGTCAAACATCTGTTTGATCCCTGATCCCGAACGAGTCCTATCCTCTAAAATCAATAGTTTTCCAATAATTAATAAAGTGTTTGACCAAATCTAGTTGAAATTTCTTTTAACACTCTTCATTCTAGAAATTCATGGCCAGATATCGTCAAGTTCAAACATTAATAGGAGTGATATTAATGTCGCCGCTATAACACGTGCAGAATACTGATAAAGATAATTCCTAAGAAAGACTGTACTAGACAATCTCTTAAATAGAATTACTTTTCCAAGTAAGTTCCCAGGAAAGGCTGTAGGGGTCACAAACGGTCCCACTTAAAACTCAGTCTTCTAGACATAACTTACTTATACAGTACAATTACACTACTAAAAAATCATCTTACAAAAAATATGATTAATAAAGCGTGAGATGGTGGTAATTAGATATCAACTTTGTTGACAATGAACAATGTTAAAAAATGTAATATACAATTGAGATAATATTAAAGTAATAATAATAAGTTACATAAGTTTTTTTGATTTAAAAACATATAAAGAAAAATTCTGAACAATTTAAACATTAAGCTATCAAAACCTAAGAACTCAAACTTTGCCTTGCCGATCACCCAAAGAAATTTTGCCAGAGGAAGAAAATATTAAAGAAGTTTTAGAGTTAAGGAGAGTAGAAGTGAACTTAGATGGGTCATCTCATCTCTCATTTTCTTTATTGGTGTGCAACCCTTGAAGAGACGGGTCGACCATAAATGTTTAATTTAAACTTTTATCATAATTCAAGATTTGATTTGAACTTTACCTCAAATTTTAACAGCATAAAATGTCGAGTTTTATTTTTATTTTTTTTCACATCATTTGTGCACGTTTAACTATTAAATAATTTAAAATAAATCAAGCCTCTCTAAGTGGGTTCCCCTCTTTCCCTTATTTCTTTGTCTCTCTTCCTCCTTAGGTGGGCTATCTTCTGATCTAAGTTCAGTGTCTTTTCTTCACCTATGAGCAACAAATATCAGCTGTAAAAAAAAAACAAGAAAAGATGTTGAAGATGAGGAATAGCAGCTGCACGAATTTTTCTGGTCGACCATACCAGCATCTACAACAATTTTCTTAGTCGAGGATTTGGGCGACTGAACAGTTTTTGGATTGACTGAAACCAGTTTTTTAGCCTAATTTTTCATGGAATTGTTACGTAAATCTGCAAGTTGATTTCTATCACTGTTATGGGTTCCAACGAATTTTCAAAGTCTTGAAAAGCCTGTTAATGGTGCTATATATGTAAGTATAGGTGCTGGAGATTGATCTTATTGGACGTTCAAGTTTTGGCTCTCTATTTTGATGTTGTGATTCACTCCATTCGAAGTAGGGAATTTAATATATAGCCATACATGCATTTTGTTATAAAACCTATTTTGGAAGGGGTTTATATTAACTGCGTGGTTTAATTGAGCAGACATATTTTACAGGGTTAAATTCAAAAATTGGATTTAAGTATGGAAAATTTTTAAAAAAAGTATCAAACTTTTAAAACGAAAAAAAATCAGGTTAAACTATCAAAAACGTTAAAAAATAGTTTCCCGACAAACCAATGACCCTCCACGAAAGATGGATTGTGACACAACGGTCGACCGCGTAGGCAGGGGGTGCGTGGTGGGTGAGGAGTCCCCACGCTAGAGCGTGTCACGCACGTGCGCAGGGACTCCCCACCCACCATGCACCCCTCGCTAAAAAACGATCAACCGCATATACTGACACGGTCCACCATTCTATGACAAAGGAATTCAATTATTGATCGTCGCTGTGCAATTATTAACGACTTGAACGATAACGATTGACCGTTCTCTGACAAAGGACATCAATTATTGATCGTCGTCGTGCAATAATTGATGTCTTTTGTCAGAGAACGGTCAACCGTGTCAGTTGTAACGGTAGACCGTTATCGTGCTATTTAGCCCCCAACTTCTTCCCTCGCCTCACTCACGTCTCAGTCTCCTCCACTCGCAATTCTTCTTCTTGTCGTTTTAAGAAAGTGATTTTTTTTGTGAGGATACTCTGAGTACTACATATACTGAAACAAAATGTATGATCCATTAATGTTGATGTATATTCTATTACGAAATAATTTGTTATTATTTGATAATTTATTATTTCTGACTTGTTAAATAGATAAATTTTTGTATATTAATTATTGAAATGTATATAATATAAAAATTAAGGTTAAAGTAAAAGAAATGATCAAAGTATTCATTTAGTTTAAAAAACGATGGAAAGTGTTGAATTCTAGAATTTTTGTATATATATTAAAATTTATGTTGTTACTATTTATTGAAATCGGAAAAAAGAAGCGGTTTTTCGCACAGCTTGCTCATAGTGCAGGTCCCACTTGTATATGGTATTTTGCCGAAGAAGCATCGGACAGGTTGGAGTTCTTACCTTCTTGGGACTCTATGGACCCAAATCTGCTTTCATTATATGGGCAATACGGAGAATTTTTTTTTTAATTCAAAATTTTAAAATATGAGATTTTTATTTTTATTTAAATCAAAAAATTTCTATATTTTTTAATTATTAACTAATCTTAATTTTGATTTGTAGCATTTTTTTATATTAATAATAGCGATGTGTATTGTAATAAAAATTATTTTGTTATTATTTACTAATTAATTATTACAGAATTGTTAAGTAAAAAAATATTTGTCTATTAATTATTGAAATATGTATTATATTAAAAATTAGGACTAATGCTAAAAAAATGATCAAAGTATGGATTTGTTTTAAAAAATAGCCAAAAATACCGAATTCGAGAAATTTTTTATATTATCCCATTAATAATTATTTTGTTACTATTTACAAATATATTATTTCTGAATTATTAATTATTCTTAATTTTAATTTGCAGAATTTTTTTTATTGAAATGTGTACTCTATTAAAAATTATGATTTACGCTAAAAAAATAAAAAAAGTATTAATTAGTTTTAAAAAATGGCTGAAAATATAATTATTTTGTTATTATTTACAAATTTACTATTTCTGAATTATTAATTATTTTTATCTTTTATTTATAGATTTTTTTTATATTAAAGAAGACGATGGATCCAAGAAGATCGTTTTATTTAAGTGAGACAACAAATTTTAACGTTGATATGGATTAGTATTCGCACACCAATAATGCATGCGGTGATCTTCGATCATTCAATCGCTTAGAAGGAAATGAAGAAATAAAAGTGCATTCAACCTCTAGAACTCTAGATGAGAAGCTTTGAACACCGGTTAGTTCAGAGGATGATGAGGTGGATAGTTTAATGGTAAGAGATGAAACTTTAATGGGTTTTTATTTGAGGAAAGAATATAGTTTTATAAAAGAAATTAAAGCAGAAATAATCGAATATTCTATGACAAATGGTTATGGGATAAAATTCACCCAAAGTGATAAGTAACGACTGACGACTGTTTGTGAAAAAGGATGTGGACGGGGACTACATGCCTCAAAGAAGCAAGACGAGCAAACGTTCCAAATAAAAAGTTTGATCGATTTTCACAATTGTTCAAAGACAGTTAAGAATCGAAACGCTCGAGCAAAATGAATGACATATCATTATTTAGATAGATTCAAAAGTTAACATATGTAGGAAATCTCATCTATTATCGAGACAGTGAGGAAGGATTTTACTGTCAACATGACACCTAGTATTGCAAAAAAAAGCAAGAAGCATAGCTCGAACACTCAACGAAAGTAAGTCGGATGAACAATATAAGATAGTCTGGTCGTGCCAAGCAAAAATATATAAATCAAATTCGGGTTGTAGTGACTCGCAAACCCTCTCATAGTCCTCGGCACGCTAACTACTACTCTGACGCATACAATAAGGAAAAATTCATGTAAAAATTTAAAAATTCATTCTTTGAGTTAAAACGACAATTTTGAAAACGTTTGAAAACGTCGCAGTGGAAGAGTTCAATTTAAAATCAATGTAAATAAAATTTCAAGTTTTGAAAACACTAAATGTCATTTTCGGTCGACCCCTGAAATCACCGGTCGACACTTCATTTGCCTCTGTTTTCATCGGTCGACCCTGGCGGTCGACACCTCTCTGCTCATGACACTAACTGGTCGATACCTGTTAACACAGGTCGGCACTCAAATCTTCTCTGCCTGCACAGGTCGAACCCCGTGGTCGACACTTCTACGTTCATCATAGAGAGCGGTCGACACCTGTCTTCACAGGTTGACACCTTCATCTCTCTGTTTTCATCGGTTGAACCTTGCGGCCGACACCTCTACCATCTTTACACTAACCGGTCGACACTTCCACACACAGGTTGACATCTGATATGGCTCTGTCTCCGTAGGGCAACCTTCGTGGTTGACACTTGCGGGGTTTGATCGACCACTAAGTCTATCGGTCGACACTTCCTTCCCAAAATTTTGCTTAAAAACCTTAAAACTTCACAAAAACGCTCTAACTTCGACTCAACGTTAAAATAACATACACCGTACACATTTTCATCAACTCAAAAACCATTAATTACATAAAAAAACACGACTTACTAAAGTTTGAAATCCGTCCACTATTCAAAACGACTCAAAATAACTCCGACTCGACCCCTAAACCTGTACCTATGAACACCGTGTTGAAATGCCCTAACAACCTACCGGATCGTCCATATGCGTCCTCCTCCAACTGCTTCCTAATCTTGGGCTCGCTCCGAGTACTCACCAGCTATCGCTTCGTCACCTACATCACAGAACTCATCTATTCGCCTAATGCTAAGTAAGTAATGCATAAAATATAACACTAAACAAACACATCCTAGCATATGCAGTTTCTACAGTTTCGTCTGTATTTTTGTTTTCGTCTCTTTCTTACATCTTCTTTATCTTCTTACTACTAGATTCTTTTTGACGTGCTAAACCAAGGTGACATACCTCGCGGTCCCCCTCATAAGACAAGTCCAACCTCAGTCTAATAAAGTGACTCACCTCGCGGTGTAGGACCCGAAATTTTCCGCTAAAACTAAATTCGGATTTACGTAATTGTAATCGGTGGAGTTTTGGTCAGAATTGAGAGCGGAGAATTTCTACCCTGAAGTAAAAGATTATTTTGATGTTAGTAGAGGAGAGAAACGTTTAAGAATCCAACTAGAATCGGACCGTTTAACAGATTTATTAAACAGTTTAAAAGTTAATGGTGAAATAGTAATTCGGATTATTATTATTATTATTATAAAAAAAAAAAAGAAAACCATCGGTGCTCCCCCCCCAACCCCCCCCCTCTCTTTTTTTTTTCTTCAAATTTTCACTTTCTCTCGCGTGAAGCCCTAGACGATTCTCCTCCATTCCTCTGTGAATCTTCAAATCTAAGGTAAATTTTAGTTAGTTTTTAGTAGATAGTCAGTCGTCTAGTAATTTTGAGCTGTGAAAAGTGAAGTAAAGTGAGTAGTGGGTAGTTTTAGTAAACCCTAAGAGAAAGATACGAAATTTGGAGGTTTAAGTCAGTTTGTATTCGTGTATTGGTGTTTAAGCTAGGAGTAGGAATATATTTTGAGATTAATGAGGAAGATTGAGAGTTTGGATAGCCGAGTGCTCAAATTTTGGAACGGTTTTCGCTCGGCCACGTCCAGCGAAGCTATAGGTGTTGAATTAGGAAATAGAAGAGATCGTGAGAACCTAGACGTCCTGTGGAGCCTGTAGCACTTTGGATTGTCCAATTCGGACGAGTATTGGATAAGTTATGAATTTCCAAAGTTGGTTGGAAATTGAGTTGGATTTCGGGTTTAGTAGAGAGTTTTGGTTTTGTATGTATTATGACTTTCAAGCTAGGAATTTATGAATTTGACGAGGGTAGAATTGATGAATGCGTGATTTTATAAGTATTTCCAATTAGTGTACGAAGTTACGAAGTGCAAGAAATTTCTATGACACCAGATAAGTAATGGATTGTTTGTGATTTGTCTTCCGGCCTACGCCATGGAACGATAGGGTTGCTTGTTTGTTTTGACTATTTGTTTTGTTGTTTGATCAGTTGATTGTGCATATGTGTTGACATGCATCATGGTTTAGAATTACGAAAAAACGAGTTTTGAACATGTTTTGAATTGTGCATATGAAATGTAATCAGATAAGAAAAAATGACACGTATAGGAACGGCTCATCGTTAACGTGCTAATAAGGAAGCACTAGAGGGTTCTCATTGATGAAAGTACGTAAGATGCCACGGTTTGTGAATGCCTCGTCGTTAACGTGCTAGTGAGAAAGCACTAGAGGGTTCTATGATCGATGTTGGGAGGAGATTTTGTATGGCTGTCCTGTGCATGAGCACGATGTGTGCCTCTAATCTCGTTCTGTGGATCATGGTTTGGCCGTCTTGAGTGTGATAGGATGAGTGCCTACTTGACTCACATGTGAAAGTTGAAGATGATTAATGAAAACAAAACTAAGCGTAGAAACAGCATGTGTTAGGGGTTGAGTTGTGTATTGATTTTTAGTTCATATTCCCTACTTGCTAAACATTAGGCTTGTGTTTTGTGTTCCATGTGTAGGTGACGGCGAGCTCCCTAGTGAGTTGTTTGAGGACAGGTATGACCAAGATGGCGGTTGGTGACGCATGGGGTATGCCAGTGCAGGCAGCTTGTTGGGGCGACACGACCATGGTGTGATAGGTTGTGGGATTTTGTAAGCATGTTTGCATTGAACACGTGTGTATGGATTTTGAGGATATAGGTTGTGTTTTTGAAAATACTTAAGGACATTATGTTTTAAAAATACAGGTCTTTACTTCATGGTTTTCGTGGATGTTTTCGTCATCCGTTTACTTTCAAACTGGTGTTATTTTTTTGTACTGCTGGTGCAAGTGTTGACCGATGCTTACAAGTGTCGACCGGTTTCTCTATTTTTATATTTTAAAAAATGAAGTTTATTTAAACTGATTTTAATTGAGTTTTCTGCTGCAATGGTGTTTAAAATATTTTCAAAAATATCGTTTTAAGTCGATAAACAAAAGTTTTAAATTTCATGTAAATTCTTGCGATACGCAATTAGTGAGTAAAGTAGCAAACCAGGTCTAAGGTGGACCTGGGCATTACATGCAGTTGTTCTCATAGGACAAGACCACCACGTAAAGCGGGGGAAGTAGTAACACACCTCGCGGTCCCCCTCATAGGACAAGGCCACTCAACCCCACATTTCTTATCTTCTTACGTGTCTTCTTATCTCATTCCTCTCCTCACATCCTACTGTTTCACTTCGCAAAAACATGAAAATTCATTTTCATTTCGTTCTCGTACTTTAAAACCATGAATGCATAATCAACTAAAGGATAACATAAAATAAACATGCATACAACCTACTGATCTGTGATGTAGGCCCGAAGACAAAAATCTCTACTACATTACTTACCTGGAGTCCTAGCTTTCCGTATTACTCGTTTCTGTCACTTCCTCGGTCCCAACCTATAACATAACAATTCACATTAAAAACTCATTTCACAACTTATTCCACGTACTAAAATTACATCTACTAACTCACTCCACCAGCTCGCTGACCCGGATTTCAGCCAAAATTGACCTAACATCCAACCTACATAACTTTTGCGTCGGTTGTCGGAATCAATCGATTCCAGAAGCTAAATGCTCCACTCATAACCTAGTTTAACATACCAAAATAGACTTTAAAACAATTAACTGTAACTAGGTTAAAACTCCCCAAAAAAGAACCGAATTTCACATTAAAATGCCCAAAATTCTGATTCTCGGTTTCTCAACAAAACTCGCTCAATTCCTCACCAATCTATCGTACTCTAACCTATAAGCATAATCTACTCACAATTAGAGGTTTCAAATTCGGAAAATCAAAATTGCAGAGAACACCCTCTAGGAATTATTTTTTTCTTCCAAAATTTCGACATTCGCTGTCTGCGGTTCAAACTTTCGCAACTCACCTCTAAACGCTCCATTTCAGCACAAAACTTTAAGAAATCGAAACCACATTGAATCCCCACACTCGACCACCGAAACGGAGAGGAGAGGAGAGAACTTTCCATGAGTTCTCGTCGAAAATCGACACGGGAGAGGTAGAGATTGCGTTCTGCGCGTGGACGGAAGGAAGGAAAACTGGGAGCAACGAAATTCAATCGTTGGCGAGGAATGAGACGAGCATACGCAGGAGAGGAGAGGGTTTTCCTCTTCTTTTCTGCCGAGAGAACAAACGAGAGTGGCTTCTGCTGAAGCCACTCTTGTTTTTTTAGTTTTTATTTTATTTTATTAAATTACCATTATGCCCTTACACTTTAATCTTTTATTCGAACGGCTATTCAGTTCGTTTTCGATCGGATTCCTGAAATTTTCTCTTCTCCATTAGTCTCGAAATAATCTTTTGTCTACTAGTACAAATTATCCGCTCTCGATTCCGACTAAAACTCTGCTGTTTATCAATACGAATTTCTAAAAATTGATTTACAGAAATCCCAAGTGTTACATTCCACCCTACTTAAAAGAAATTTTGTCCCCAAAATTTACGTAACGATAATTTCCCTACATTGACACCACAAAATCCACTATCTCGTACTCAAGCTCTCTCCGAGCAACGTCAAATCTATCTTGAGCTCTTAGTTCTTTAACGCACTTGTATTTAATTTCGTTCTTCAAACTTTAGTTATCCTGCATATCCTCGAGTCTGTTCCATCCAATTACTTCCTGGTTTCCATTTATATTCTAAAACTTTAGTGGTTCACCCACTAAGATCTTAATCACATGTTTCCTCCCATTAAGATTTCAATCTCATGGTTCTCTAGATTGTAATTTTTATAAGAATAAATATATCAACTGATGACGATGAAAATCCTCAGTATAGAGCACTACAATGTTCATATGTACAGCATATATACACACGTCACCAAAATCGTTCAAAACATCTCCTACAAAATCTCAAATCTGACAACTCACTCGAACGGGGAGATATTCAAAAATATTTCCTCGCCTACATTGAACTCCAACTTTGGTCCCATGACCGCATTTGCTACCTTCAATCTGAATAATTTCATCCTTAACTATGTATTGAGCACTATTTAATTCTCATAACTCAATTTTTTGTACTTCGCTCATTAACTTAACTAACTATAATCGAACTCCTCAAAGTCTTCTATTTTGACTCCATATCTAAGTTCCCTAGTTAGAATTTACTCAACGTGTAAATCCTCTATCCCGATCATCCTTAAAAGCTTCATAATTGAATCATTCTAAGTTATTCACTTTAACCTCAAACCGTTTCTTAATATTTTTCTCACTTCCATACAATAATTTGTCCATCAATCTTATTGTTTGCAAACTTATTGTAGATCATGCTACGTCGTTGCTCCATACTTCCTTGAATTCTTAAGTCCTCAGGTCTAACACAATAGGTGATTCTATTCAATTTACCATAACCGCAACTACCGAAATCACCTGACGGAATTTCTTCTCTATAACCCCTCAACGAAAGTCATCCAAATTCTCAATTTCCAACTTATACTTAGTACCCCTGATAAAGTACTATAAATTTCCTCGAGTAATATTTGTTTCGACTAAATATCTTAATTAAATAAGTCCTTGATCTCCAGCGGATAGACTGAATTCCCACAAAATCCTTATCGGTAATCAGCCATCTCACCGTTATGGCTCCTCAAAATTTCCTCGATTAGAGCCTCAAACAAATATCATTTAATACGTACACCTTTGTCCAAAAGTATTAGAATCTATGCACTTAAATTCACAGCTCGTTCCTAGATTTCCTGATCGTGTTTCAACTAATTTAAATCGCCTGATATAGTCATATATATTTCATCTCCTCAGCATACATACTAGCATACGAAATTTCAAATACAGTCCCTTAACTTCCTTGTGATTTGCTATGCTCCTGCACTTACGATCATTTTATCTAATATCTAGATATCTCAAATATATCCATATGTTTTAAGCAACATCCATACTCGTAAATCAAATAACACTAATCACTTAGCACTTTTACCATTTAAATCGGTCACCAACTATAACTCTGTACATAATTTTCTAAATCTTTCATTAATCCTTTAAAGCCTCGAACTACTATCTAATATAGTTTTCTACGTCTCCGAGTCTTACGTAACCAAATGATCGCTAGCCTTCAAACTTCTAAACAACGTCATATGTCATACTCCAGTATCCTCTATTTCCTCAACTTCTCATTGATCGACTTTATCCACACGTATGACTTCTCAGCTTAACTCAAACTTCTAACTACCCAACCGATACTCTACACAACCTTTCCAATAGCATACGTCTTGTGGGCAATTGATATCAGCTACATGAATTCCTTTACACATATAAAAATGGGCTATGCATCCAAAATTACTAGGGTAAATATCTCGTACTTGAAAGCTAGCAACTCATCCCATTAATCCTCGCATTGCGCTTTTTTTTTTTACTCACAACAACCCTAATAATCTCAATACTTTGCTAAAAATCTGGTTCCATATTCTCTCTTGGTTGTCTAACTATTCCCTTAACCATTTGAATACGAGCTTCTCGTTGAGGTTCCCCAATGCCCACGTACCCTTGACATTTAAGTACTCTTTGTTCAAAGTCGATTACTTCCTTTCGTCAGACTACACTTGTCCAAATTAAATATTCAAGTCTAATTCCACACTTAATTCCGTCAACTTAACTCTACGGCGTAAGTTCTAAAAATTAGTCAATTAAGTCCCCTAATTATCACTTTTCCCTGCTGTTCCACAATAAAGGCTACCCTACGTGCCACATTGAACATAAGTCTTATGCTTACGTCTCACAACCTTAGTTGGATCAACTATACATCATAATTTAACCTTCACATTCTCAAGTCTAAAGAAATCTTTCTACTATATGAACAACTCATTTCACGAGCCTAAAAAGAAGTCGTGAAGTGGATCCTTAAATCATGTTCACGGAAACAACCTTAGATTTTATCTTTGACCTCAAATTTCTATATAAAGTTTTACCCCATCAACCGCTATTATCGTAGTCACTCTTTTGGTCCACAACGAGTTTAACCCCCAATAATCTATACTCTGAGATTCGATCAAAACGTTTACTCAATAATGGATCTTCTATCCTAGATATCGCAATTATAACTATGCACTCTAGTCTTCCAACTCCCATCCTCTAGAAGTTAAACTCTTGATAAATGACGAATCTAACCGTCCCTATTATTATGGGGACGCACGTGTCAGCCACTTAGCCCTATGGTGGTGTTCATCCTTAATGTAAATCTGGCACATAGTACTATTTCCAATTTCCTCTCCACTTCGATCAACTAAGATACTTGAACCTGAATTCCCATGATTCTCTTTACTCATATACCTCTATCAACTTTGGCCGTTAATCAAGCTGGGGCTTGAATTTTCATATCCTTCTTTGTTCATAGTATCCCTAACTGACGGACTGTCTATTTACTAACCCCGTTAACTATCTAACTATCAACGAATCATCTTCACTCCTTGAGTCAGCTACCTCTCTCGACACTCGTAGGCGCCCTGGTCGTCTGACATTTTGGTTAATTTCCAGAATAAAACCAATTACTCACATAAACATCTAACAACTACAGTTAAATTTAAACACTTAAAGTTGTCGAAGTACGTCGTGCGGCGATCGGCGCTGTTAGTAAATCACTTGAATGGTTTGACCCATTAACTCTAACACACGTAGCATCACCTCCTACTACTGATTGACTGTCCGCTCTACTTTCCCCCAAGCGGTGTGGGAATTGTGATAGACCATCTTTCCTTCACAATCTCACCCCTCCTCCAAAGAGCACGACATCCTCGTCGGCCACACTTCTAGTTGGGTAAAAGCTCTGATACCATCTCTGTAGCGACCCACAAATCTTCACGGTCCTCGGCACGCTAACTACTACTCTGATGCATACACTCAGGAAAAATTTATTCTTTGAGTTAAAATGACCTTTTTGAAAACGTTTGAAAATGTCGCAGCGAAAGACTTTGATTTAAAATCAATTTAAATAAAATTTCAAGTTTTGAAAACACTCAATGGTATTTTCAGTCGACCCCTGAAATCACCGGTCAACACTTCATTTGTCTCTGTTTTCATCGGTCGACCTTGATGGTCGACACCTCTCTGCTCATCACACTAGCTGGTCGACACTTGTGTACACATGTCGACACTCCAATCTTCTCTGCCTGCACAAGTCGAATCTCGTGGTCGACGCTTCTACGCTTATCACAGAGAGTAGTCAACACCTGTCTTCACAGGTCGACACTTTCATCCTCTCTGTTTCCATCGGTCGAACCTTACGGCCGACACCTCTACCATCTTTACACTAACCGGTCGACACTTCCACACACAGGTCGACACTTGATATGGCTCTGTCTCCATAGGTCGACCCTCGCAGTCAACACTTGCCGGGTTTGGTCGACCACAAAACCTATCGGTCGACACTTCCTTCCCAAAATTTTGCTTAAAAACCTTAAAACTCACAAAAACGCTCGAACTTCAACCCAACATTAAAATAACATACAACGTACACATTTCCATAAACTCAAAAATCATTATTTACATTAAAAAAAATACGACTACTAAAGTTTGAAATCCGTCTACTATTCAAAACGACTCAAAATAACTCCGACTCGATCCTAAACCTGTACCTATGAACACTATGTCGAAATGCCCTAACAATCGGTCGGATCGTCCACATGCGTCTTCCTCCAACTGCCTCCTAATCCAGGGCTCGCTCCAAGTACTCACCAGCTATCGTTTTGTCACCTACATCACAGAACACATCTATTAGCCTAATGCTAAGTAAGTAATGCATAAAATATAACACTATAAACAAACACATCATAGCATATGCAGTTTCTACAGTTTCGTCTCTACTTATATTTTCGTATCTTTCTTACATCTTCTTTATCTTCTTACTACTGGGCTATTTTTTACGTGTTAAACCAATGTGACATACCTCGCTGTCCCTCTCATAAGAAAAGGTCAACTTCAGTCTAGTAAAGTAACTTACTTCGTGGTACTTCTCATAGGACAAGGCCACCACATAAGGTGGGGGAAGTAGTTACACACCTCGCGGTCCCCCTCATAGGAAAATGCCACTCAACTCCACCTTTCTTATCTTCTTACGTATCTTCTCATTTCATTTATCTCATCACATCCTACTGTTTCACATCGTAAAAACATGAAAATTCATTTTTGTTTCGTTCTCGTACTTTAAAACCATGAATGCATAATCAACTAAAGCATAATATAAAATAAACATGTATGCAACCTACTGTTCTGTGATGTAGGCCTGAAGGCAAAAACCCCTACTATACTACTTACCTGGCGTCCTACCTTTCTGTGTTGCTCATTTCTATCACTTCCTCGGTCTCAGCCTATCACATAACAATTCACATTAAAAACTCATCTCAGAACTTATTCCACGTACTAAAATTACATCTACTAACTCACTCCACCAAAGCCCAACTACGACGGCTCGCTAACCCGAATTTCGGCCAAAATCGACCTAACATCCAATGCACATAACTTTTGCATCGGTTGTCGGAATCACTTCTATTCCAAAAGCTAAACGCTCCACTCATAACCTCGTTTAACATATCAAAACAGAATTTAAAACAATTAACTGTAACTAGGTTAAAACTCCCAAAAACATAACCGAATTTCACACTAAAACGCCCAAAATTCTCATTCTCAGTTTCTCAACAAAACTCGCTTAATTTCTCACCAATCTATCGTACTCTAACCTATAAGCATAATCTACTCACAATTAGAGATTTCAAATTCGGAAAATCCAAATTGCATAAAACACCCTCTAGGTTTTTTTTTTTTTTCCTTCCAAAATTTCGACATTCGTTGTCCGCAGTTCAAACTTTCGCAACTCACCTCTAAATGCTCCGTTTCAGCACAAAACCTTAAGAAATCGAAACCCCATTGAATCCCCACACTCGACCATCGAAACGGAGAGGATAGGAGAGAACTTTTCGTGAGTTCTCGTCGAAAATCGACACGGGAGAGATAGAGATCGTGTTTTGTGCGTGGACGTAAGGAGGGAAAACTGGGAAGGGCAAACTTCAATCGTCGGCGACGAAGGAGACGAGCATACGTGGGAGAGGAGAGGGTTTTCCTCTTTTTTCTGCCGAGAGAACGAACGAGTGTGGCTTCTGCTGAAGCCACTCTTGTTTCTTTTATTTTTTTATTATTTTATTTTATTTTATTAAATTATCATTATGCCCTTACACTTTAATCATTTACTCAAACAGCTATTAAGTCCGTTTTCGGTCAGATTACTGAAAATTTCTCTTCTCTATTAGTCTCGAAATAATCTTTTGTCTACTAGTACAAATTCTCCGCACACGATTTCAACCAAAACTCTGCTGTTTACCAATACGAATTTCTGAAAAATTAATTTACAGAAATCCCGGGTGTTACACTGGTAGTACATTATCAATACATACTTACAAGATACACTATGGTTGTCATCTCAAAGAATCGTGTCCCGGCCAATTACTCACAGCCCTCAATATTGATGGCAACGATGGAATATATACGGTTGTTGTTGCCAACGTCAAAAAAGAGTACATGAACACATGAGTGTGGTTTTCACAATTACTGAAGCGAGGCCTAAACACAGTTTCGGGAGCCGAATGGACGATTCTTTCTGATTGACAAAAGGAATAATATATTACCCAATGGTTATTTCAAAATAAGAGTGGTGTGATAATTATATTGTTTTACGTTCACTATGCTTTTCTTTTAAATATCGGGGGTTGCTGAATGTTGTTCAAAACGAATTACCTTTAGCCGAACACCACTACTGCCTCAGGCATATGTATGCAAATTTCAAAAGCATATTTCGTGGAAGAAATACAATGTGGAGTGTGGCTAGGGCCCCCACAAAGCCTCATTTCGACATAGAAATGAGGAAAGTATACCAGATTAACCTGAACGCACACGAATGACTTCAAGCAGAAGAGCCTAAATGGGCTAGTCATGCCTTCTCCCTGATCCCTAAGTGAGATATAGAATTGAATAATTTGTCTAAGTCATTCAATGCAATTTTGTTGCCTGCCAGGGACAAATCGATCATCACTGTAACACCCGGAATTTTTTGCTAAAACGAATTTTTAGATTTACGAACTCGTAATCAGCAGAGTTTTGGTCAGAATTGAGAGCGAAGAATTTCTACCATTAAGTAAAAGATTATTTTGAGATTTGGAGGAGAAAAGATTTTAAGAATCCAACCGGAATCGAACCGAATAACAGATTTGTTAAACGATTAGAGGTTGATGACAGTTTAATAATTAAGTTATTATTATTAAAAACAAAAAAACTAAACAAAATATAATCACCATTGGGTGTTTTTTTCCCCACCGAGGTTTCCCTTCTTCTTCAGCAAATCCTTCCTCTCCAACGACGACGATCAACCATTTTCTTTATCAATCTTCAGATTTTCGGTAAGTTTTAGTTAGTTCTTACTAGATAGTTAGTGTTTTAGTTGTTTTGAGTGTTAAAAATGAAGTTAGTGAGAGTATTGGGTAGTTTTAGTGAAAACCTAGGAGGAAGCTGTGGGAAATAGAAGCTAGAATTGATTTTTATCCTTATTTTGGTGTTCAAGCTAGAAGTATGAAATATTAAGTTGTAGGATAGTCCAATGCTTGAATTGTGGAATGATTTCTGTTCGGCCACATTCAGCCAAGCTATAGGTGTTGGATTAGGAATTTGTTTAGATGTTAGAAATTAGACGTCCTCAGAGGTCCGTAGCATTTCGAATCATCCAAATCGGACGAGTATTAGATAAGTTATGCAATTTCGAATTTGGTCGAAAATTGTATAGGATTTTGGGTTTAGTTAGATTAATTGTTAGAGTGTTGTTTTCCCTTAGAGTTTTATGAGTTGGACGGAGAAGAATAAATGGGTGTGTGGTTTTATAGGTTCTTCAGTTAGCGAGCCGTATACGGAGTATGAAGTTGCTAGGACGCTAGGTAAGTAGTGTAGTAGGTGTTTTGCCTTCAGGCCTACATCACAGTTCGATAAGATGCATGCACGTTTACTTTATGTTATGTTTTAGTTGATTATGCATTCATGGTTTTAAAGTACGGAAACGAAATGAAAATGAATTTCCATATTTTTACGAAGTGAAACAGTAGAATATAATGAGACGAATGAAATGCGAAGATACGTAAGAAGATAATAAAGGTGGGGTTGAGTGGTCTTGTCCTCAGAGGTGGACCGCGAGATGTATCACTCTTCCCCCGCTTTACGTGGTGGCCTTATCACGAGAGGTGGACCGTGAGGTATGTCACTTTACTATATTGAGGTTGGCCTTGTCTCGAGAGGTGTACAGCAAAGTGTGTCACCTCGATCTAGCACGTGAAGAATAACCCAGTAGTAAGAAGATAAAGAAGATGTAAGAAAGAGACGAAAACGAAAATAGAGACGAAACTATAGAAACTGCATATGTTAGGATGTGTTTGTTTACAGTGTTATGTTTTTATGCATTACTTACTTAGCATTAGGCTAATAGATGAGTTCTGTGATGTAGGTAACGCTATAGCTGGTAAGTACTAAGAGCGTGCCCAGGACTAGGAGACAGTTAGAGGAGTGCGCTCGTGGACGGTCCGGCGGCTGTTAGGGCATTTTGACCATGGCGGGGGTATGTGAGAGATTGGTTGATTTGAGTTTAGTCAAATTTGTTTTGAATGGTTTTGAGTCGATTAGAGTCATGTGGATGTACAGACAGGTTTCAAACGTTGGTAGTTGTTTTTCTATGTAAATATGATTTTGAGTTTATGGAAAAGTGTATTTTCGTTGTCTTATCGTTGAGTCGAGTTTCGATGATCCCTCTGTAGAATTTAAGGTTTTGAAAATAGATTTTGTGAAGGAAATGTCCGACCTGTGCCCGAAAGTGTCGACTGGTCAATGCAAAACCTGGTGCAGAGTGTCGACCTGTATGTAACGGGGTCGACCAAACTCTTTAGGTGTCAACCGCTTAGGTCGACCTACCCGGACAGAGAGGGAGAAAGTGTCGACCGGTATATTCAGGTGTCGACTGGTAGTGTAAAAACAAGCAGAAGTGTCGACCTTATGAATCAATTGACGCAAACAGAGATAAATGAAGTGTCGACCGACCGTGTAAAATAAATGGGAGTGTCGACCGCAAAGATCGACCGACGTGGACAGAGAGAAATGAAGTATCGACCGGTATTCACAAGTGTCGACCGGCCAATGTATTGAGCGGAGAAGTATCGACCGATAATGTCGACCGATGAAAACAGAGACAAATGAGGTGTCGACCGTTGCTCGGCGGGTCGACCGAAAATGATATTTATGTTTTAGAAAACTCAAATTTCATTTAAACTGATTTTAAATCGAAGTCTTCCGCTGCGACGGTTTCAAACGTTTCAAAGGTGTCGTTTTAAGTCGAGTAACGAAAGTTTTAAATTTTTACGAATTTTATTCGAGTGTATTTGAGTGAGTAGCAGTAGTAAGCGTATTGGAAACCGCGTCGATTTTTGGGTCGTTACAATCACTATGTTCGAGATGATACAAAAGTGCTTGATGACTCGTATTGTCAAAAAATTTGAGAAGTTGACCTAATCATCAGGTCTCCTGTGTCCACAGGTAAAGAAAAAACTTGATAAGCTAGAACTTCCAGCTTACAATTGGAGTGCTCAGCTTGAGGGAGGTGCACGATTTGATCTTAGCAATGGCTACGAACAGTACGTGGTCGACATGAATATGTGTGTGTACAACTACATTAGATAAGAGCTTACTAGAATCTCGTGTGTCCACTCCATTCCATGCATGCATCGCTTGAGAGTGCCACTAAAAAATTACGTGTCTCGATCCTATCACTGGACAACTTACCGGTAGATGTACTCATAATTTATCTAACCCATGAGCAGCCATCAAACGTGGCCGCAAATGTCAGATCTAAATGAATTCATCCCGCCCAGAAGATATCGTCAGCCTGATATGCCGAAGAATATAAAAGTGCGAGATGTCGACGAACCATAAAAATCAACAATTAGTAAAAAGAACTCGAAGATGACGTGTGGTATATGTCGGCAATATGAGCATAATATTCGCACAATATTCGCACATGTTCTAACCGGGGATCCACTTCAGGCGCTTCTTTGCAAGATACATTTATGAGTTTCAATACATTTGCGGGAACACAACAATCTGCGACGCGACGGCGAGGCAGAAGTTCATGATTATACTACTGTAATTTATGTAAATTATGTTATGTTTGAAAAATAAAAAAAATAAATAAATGACTGTACTGATGTAATTCATGACTATAATTTATGTTTGAATTTAACCCTTAGTCAAAATCATTAGTTATTTAAAATAATTATAAAAAAAATACTAAATAATATTCAATTTAATTGAAATTTTTACTACATATTCACTACATCATGGTGAAAATTACCATATACTTTCAAGTAAAATGGTAAAGATTAATTTTAAAAAAATAATAAAGAATATTTATTTACTTGACATTTTTACCATATATTTTCCACATGATCAGAAGATACTCTGAAAATGTTCGTGATTGTCTAACACTTGTACGATTTATTATAATTATTTTTTAAAATAATTAAATAAACATACAATAAATCGTACATCTGCTAGAAAATTATGAAAAATTATAGATTATCTTCTCATAATATGAGAAAGTTGTGATAAAAATTTCAAATAAAATGAATATCGTTTGGTATTTTTTAAAATTAATCTTTGCCGCGTAAACACAAGTACAATGGTCGACTGTTCCATCTAGTGCCATGTCTTTTCTTGCACATTTGTGGTACCTTGAGCCATTTTTTGAGTGGTTTCAAACTTTGAGTATTTTTTTAAACTTACCCAAACTTTGAGCCTTTTTTTTAATTTAACCTTTATTTTTTTCAAATT
>CM039525.1:6182642-6196680 GCA_022433055.1 Begonia peltatifolia | reverse complement strand
TTTTTCAAATTAATTTATTATAACGTGTAATTTAATAAATAAAAATTTGAAAAATTAAGCTGAGTTTCGTTTGTTTTATAATTCCCTCATAACTATCTCCAACTAATTCTTGCACATTTAAATTACAAATATATACCCAACAAACAGATCTAATACTGAACTAAACTAAAATAAAATAAAAAATATATACTCAATAACCAACATCCAAATTCAACAAATTAACTAAAATAGAATAACAAGTATAAAGAGTACATTAGTCAAATAAATCAAAAACATCAACTAAACTACGGTAAAGGTGGGACATCGTCGTCTTCGTGGTGTCGACGCCAACGCTCGAAGGACTCTTCTAGCCATAACTGGGACAATCTCATCTCATTCTGCCTATCCTCCATCTCCCACTTTTGATCCCACCTCTCCTGCATCCTATTCCACCTCTACATCATCTCGTCAAGCCTCGTCTCAATCTTGTCAAACCTTTGCTCCCACATACTAGGCTCCTAAGGGTACAATGGTAGCGGGAGAGGTGCGGTGGCTGTGGCGTAGTGGTCTTCGTTGGCAGTGACGTCGTTCATCGGAACATCCCTAGATGTAGAGGCTCTAGGATCTCCCTTCGACATCCAACACCCATCGATTTCAACCAGGCTCATCCAAATCAGATGAATCCCGTCAAATACATCGACAGATCAGTGGGTTCTCCTTTGCTCTCCTATAGGTAGCTGCAGCTGAAATCGCTCGATGATCTTCCAAATAAGTGTCCCGAACGGCAGACTCTTGTTTTTTGTTCGCCCAACCCTATTCATGTGACTTACAATCATGTATCCCGGGTCGAACAACATGCCGCTGTAAAGCTTCTGTATGACATAGAAATTCATCTAGCTGACGAGATCTCTATGTCCATCTTGCGGCAGTAGAGTGTGGCTGATTAGGTTGTGAAGAACCCGAGCCTTGACTTTCAGATCCTTCGATCTCGGCTTCACAAACACTGCAATGTTTGAATTATAGTGAATTCACCTCAGGAACTCTAGTCTCTCTGCTGTCCTGGCAAAATCACATTCTCAGGAAACGTGATAATATCTTTCTACATATTCCTCCATGAATCCAAGTACTTCGTTAACAATGCTAGCAGATACGACTACACAAGTACCCCGACCTCCCAGTATTAACCAAAGTTTGCATAAAATAAGCAAACAACTCTATCGCCACTCTCCTCACGCATGTATTACACCTCATACAAGGAGATGTTGTCAAATATCTCCTTGATCTCCAATGACTCTTAGCCGCTGATGTAATAACCCAAAAAATTTCATATTTTAAGTCTAATTTTTGAAATTTTTAATTTAACCTCGGTTGTAGTTTCAAGAAATATTTTTATGGGTAAATTAAGTTATAAAACTCGGAGTCTAGTTTTGTGATGGTTTTCGAAATTTTAAAGTCGGGAGGACGAGAATTTAACGAAATACGGGTGGTTAAAACACGTGAAGGTGTTTTGGTAATTTTAATTATTTAAATTAAATTTAAAAAAAAATTATAACATAACAACCGAATGGCTTCGGAGGAAGCCATTCGGGTGTTACTCATCGACACCGAGAGTGAACACCCGAGAAGGAGACACGCGAGAGAGAGAAAGGGAGGGAGAAATCTCTGAGCTCTGATCTTCGGCAGACGAACGTGCGCGTGAGAGAAACCGCCTGCGACTAGGTGCTCGACTATGTGTTGTTCTCCCTTCAACCGAGTGCACAATGACGCCGCGGTAAGCTCTTCCCCTTTTGCTGCCCTTTTTCATTTTTCTGTTTTGGTCGAGCTTAGTGCTCGACCTCCTTTCATTTTCGATGAAATTGGCCGCAAGGTTGGAGTGGAGTAAGAAAGACATGCTGTGAATTAAAGGAAACCGAAGGTGAGCCCTGTTGGTTTCCTGTTTTGGCCGAGCTTAGTGCTCGGCCTCCTTTCATTTCTGATGAGTTTGGCCGAAGTGTATGAATGAAATGTGCCTAGTTGTGTATAGAAATTTTGAAATTTGAATTGAAATCAAAATCAAATCTCTGTTTTGTGTACGGGCAGTTTCTGTTTTTTATCGTTTCGGCCTAGCTTCATTTGATCGTTTTAAGTTCTATTTATGGGTTAAATTAGGTTGTTAGAGGGACGTATGACCGCTAGAATCGTTCGATTCCGATATCCGACGCAAAAGTTATTCGCGTGGGAAGTTTATGTCAGATTTTGGTCCAAGTCAAATTAGTGAGCGTTTTTCGTACAATTGCGACGTGTGATAGTAGCATGGCCGTTTTTTATGCGTAAAACTAGTTTTGAGTGAGTTTTGATTGAAGAAAACAAAAATGTGAAATTGGATAAAAAGGGCAGATTCGGTTTCGGGATTTTTCCACCTAGCTGCGGCTTACCGTTTTAAAATACGTCTTACTCTATTAAACTAGGTTCCTAAGGGAACGTTTAGCCTCTTGAATCACTCAATTCTGTTAAAGGACGCAAAAGTTATGCGCATCCGAACTTTAGGCTGGTTTTCGACCGAACCAAATTGGTGACTCGTTTTAGTTGGAATTTCATGGGTTTTCGGCCGAACCAAATTGGTGACTCGTTTTAGTCGCGGATTGCGCTCGAGGAGTGGGCCAGCTGGGCTATCGCGAAACGTATGTGTGGCAACTGTGGCCCCGTTGCTGGGGAGGCGGGGACAGGGGCGACGTGTCAGGGTGTAGTGTGGCGCGAGGTACACCCTCACCCTGATGTGGTTGCTGTGTGGTGATGCGGGTGTGTAGCTTGTGGGCCTCGTTGTTGGGGAGTCCGGGACGGTGGCGACGTGTCAGGGTGTAGGGTGGCGCTAAGTTCCTCCTTACTCTGGTCCGGCTACACTACGCGTCACAGATGTGACAACATGAGTGTGAGTGTAGAGATTGCATGTGATAGGATTGCATTATCGGCTTTTACTTTCATATTGTACTACTTACTGAGCGTTAGGCTTATTTTGTGTGTTCTGTGGAGTAAGTGTTGACGATATTGTTGGTGAGCCCCGAGAGCCTAGTCCTGAGGTGTAGGAGGGTTGGCGGCGTGCGACCGAGACACCAGACTACGGATTGTTAGGGCGACCCGACCCGTGGA
Organism: Begonia peltatifolia; assembly: GCA_022433055.1. NCBI lineage: Eukaryota > Viridiplantae > Streptophyta > Magnoliopsida > Cucurbitales > Begoniaceae > Begonia > Begonia peltatifolia. Next base: position 6,193,575 of record CM039525.1, on the reverse strand, counting down.
GATGGTAGGTGATAGTGAGATGTGTTTGGGTTGTTGTTTTGTGTCGGGATATTTATGCGGATATAGGAGTTCGTATAGACGTCGGTTGTACAAAATTGTATAGAGTGATTGTAGTGTTTTGGGGACGCATATGTATTTTTATATGTTTGAGTATGATATTGCTCTATACTGTGGATTTTCCTCATTTGTAGTTGATGGATTTTCGTTATCTTTAAACTTCGATTATTTTGTTATACAGATTTTCTGAATGGTTGATTGATAGATATTGCTACTTTCTGGTAAACTACATGCAGGGTTTAAATTTTTGGTATAGCTAGTTTTTAGGCGTTACTCTGCCAAAATTTTGGGAGAGAGGTTAGGAATCGAGAGGATATGGAACAGGTCGGGGTGTGTACAGTGAGGTACTAGAGAAGTGTGGATGGGCGCGGGGATGTGGAGTCGGGTGAGGGCGTGCATGCGGACGTACTGTACGGAGGCAAGGTGCGTGGGCACGCGGCGCTGTGAGCGTGCGCGAGACGCGGTGATGTTGAGTTAGCGCGTGCGCGGCACCGAGAGGATGCGTGTGGGGCGCCGAAGTGGGGACGTGGGTGCGCGGCACCGAATTTGTGTAGTTTGAGGTGTATGTTGGACTTCTTACTAGAATTTCAGGTTTTTGTTGTCTTATTCCTAAAGCTATTTTAACTTATCTTTTCTGCTGCGTATTTCATATTGAAGATTTCGTGTTCCCTCTTCGGGGCGTGAGTTGTTTTCGAATCGAGTCAAAAATTTTTATACTCACAAATGTTCTTTTGAATATGATTTGAAAATACAAGTAATATTAAATTTAGTGAGTTCGCATCAAATGTTTGTATATCATTGGGTGTAGGCGTAGTAAGTGCACCAGGAACGTGTGGGTTCTCGGGGTGTTACAGCTGAAGTTGGCAGTCTTTCCATAAATGATCGAGCGGTTTGACGTGTCCCGCTCGAATTGCTCCTGACACTCCTAGTTTCTGAATTCAATCCCTTGCAGTTGTGGCTCTTGATTCGGCCCCCGGTTTGATGGTTCACTTTGTGTCGTCCGGAGAACCTTTCGACCAATAAAGATTCTGAGTGGCATTTTTCGGGTTTTGGTATTTTAGCATTTCGGATTTTTTAGATTTTGAGATTTTCAAGTTTTTCGAAAAGTTTGGCAATAACACAGTTTGGATTTAAGGATTTTTAAAGCGAATAAATCCAAAATCTGTTGATTTTGGTAATTTTTCCCTAAGTTTTTTTGGGTTTAGGCTTGGTTTTGTGATTTTCAGAGAGAAATCACTTGGTTTAAGCATATTTTGGCAAAAATCGATCGGATCTGACGAGTTGGCCAGCCATTCGTCTTTTTGGCTGAGAGAAAATCGAGTCCCCCCCACCCTGCGCGTGTTGTACATGTGGTTTGCAGTTTGAAGAACACGGCAAATCGTATGTAGAACACATGAACACGATCGATCGCGTTCTAAACACGAGACTGCGTTCCAAACCCGATCGACTGTGTTCTAACCACGGTCGACCATGTTTAACAGGGAGTGCATGGGGGGTGGGGAGTCCTTGTGCACGTGCGTGCCACGCTCTAGTACGGGGACTCCCCACCCACCACACAACCCCCGCCTATGCGATCGACCACAAAAATGAATGCGGTCGACCGTTGTGTCACGATCCACCATCCGCAGAAGGTGATCGGTTAGCTAGGAAACCATTTTTTTAACGTTTTTTTTATATTTTAATCCGGTTTTTGCTCGTTTTAAAAGTTTGATCCTTTTTTTTAAACTTTTCCATATTTCAATCTATTTTTTGAATTTAACCTTATTTTATATTTTAAATTCTTAATCAACTCACTCACATGAACTAAGTTTGATTGATCCATGTGGAATCTTTGTTTGTTACATAAGAGGATGTGTTTATATTATATGAAATAAAATAATGAAACAAGTAAATACATCGTATCATTATATGTAAATCTTAAATCTGATCAAAGTTGTTTTGACTTTTGTGATCATGGAATATCGATTTTTTCCTTACACTTAAGGAATCGTGTACTCTGAGTTCGTGAGTAGCTCCATTTTCATTAGAATTTTCATATTCATTCCGTACTAGCATGTTGTGATATGTAATGCAATATAGTGGATGTTTTTGACCTTTTACCTTAGTGATGCTTTACCTTAGTTTTAAGATATGTATTATTAAAAAACGTTGATTCTTAATGTTAATAAAATTTTGCACATAACATTTGAATTTTTATTAAGTTTAGTCAACCTACCCTAATGACATCCATTTAAGGTTATAACGAAGAGATTTTGAGGAGTCGACACAGGATTGATGAGCGTTACTTTCTATTTTAGTTTTTAATTATTACTTGACTCATATATTTTATTGTTATTCTCTTTTTCTATCAGAGATATATACATTTACCTTCTGGCAGTTTATTTGGACTTATAATATTTTACCTTTGATGTCACTGTTAGATCTATATTTTAGACTAACACTTTAGGCCTTTTACTTTTATTTTATTTGAAGTTTTTCACTGTATTATAAATTATTTCTGAGTTGGCAAGTGAAAGTATATTTGTGTTATTAGAAAATCTGTTTGTCATTCCCGGATAGTCGAATTGTGGATTCCTAAGGCAGGAATTGTAATCAGGTCATAAACTAGTTAGTTTATAATTTTATTATCTCTTGGTTTATGTTAAATAAATATTGTCTAACTTTATTCTATGCTTCACTCTATCGTGCGATGTTAGATGCTTACCTTGTCAGCAACAAAATCTTGGAAAAAAGCAAATCAAAATAAGTGAGCCGGAGGACCCAATAAGACAAAATCTAATAATAGTTAATCTTTTAAAAAATTTAATCACGTGCTAAACAATTAATTATAACAATAATTGTTTGTCAACTCAATAAATTTTTGATAAAGTAAAATAAAAGACTAAACGTATCATTACTCAATAGCTGAACAATCGTAAGGCAATAAGTAATTAATGTATTTAAGATATAACCGAATGAAAAGTTAAAAAAAACAATGCAAAATTAATTATTTTAAAACCTAATAACAAGCAGCCATGAGATCTCCTCCAAACTCAATGTCTCTCTCTCTACAAATAATTAAACGTACAGTATGGATATCATTAGATACAGTATCCCAACTTTATAACCCATGATCTTTAAAGCTTTGTTTTTCTATTAAATACACCTAATTTTGACATGTTTTTCCTTTTATCTGCTGAATGGAGCTTCCAAGATCACGAGAAGAGATGAAAAGAAGAGAGAGAGAGTGAGATGGTAGCTGAGCAAAAGAAGAGAGCATCTGTAATGATTGGGAATCCACTTGGCAAAGGAAGGCGGCTGCTTTTTCAAAATATAGGTGTGATGAATTGCACTCTACCCCAATCTCATACTGAGTGATGTCTCCACTTTGGCTTTTACAAGCATTAGGTACTTACAAGCCATCCCTTTTCATTTAGATGTGAGTCAACCATGTCCAAAGATCGCATCTACCAACCCAATTCGATTGCCTCATTACAATTTGACTGCTTTTTTTATCCTCTTTTGGGTGTTGACGCAATAGTTTTATGAAGTGTATGCGTGTCAAGTATGTCACTAAGGATAAGTAATGTAGTAACGGTTAATTTTGCAGTAATTTTTTTTTTTTCATTATTCGAGATCAAATTGTTCTTTGTTGACTTAAATTTTTATAATTCGTTAACGTTCGGCCACATGTGGCTTTATTCGATTAAGTGATCAAGCTAGTAAAAGTTCAGAGTTACTATGTGGTTCAATTATTAAATTTACATCGGGTAAATCAAAACTGCAAAAAATCTTAGATTTTTGAAAAAATAAAATTTAAATTATAATATAATGTTATATGTTAAATTAAATAAAATACATTAATGAACAATTTTATTTTATTTTTATAAAATTGGAGGAAAACCTCCCCCTTTGGTTTTGTGGAGAGAAAGAGATGCTGTAGAGAGCAGGGGAGAGTGTGAGAGTGGTTTCCATTGTTCCTTCTGTAGTGCTACAGTTGTTTCCTTTGAGTTCTAGCAACGATCTTCAATGGTGTACATTGATTCTAACGCTCCATTTCATTAGTTATGGTTATTTTTTTGGATTTTTTGTTCAAGCTTGATTTCAAGTTTGAAAGCTCGAAATCGCTGGTTGAAATTATAGTATCTAGGTCGATTTTGTGTTAGAAATGCATTGAGATAATTTTTCGGTCAAGTCTTGTGAAGGATCATCGAAAAATCACAACTAGTCACGGCTTAGTGTCAGTTAGGCCACGACATGGAGTGTTCTGCGTCAATGGCTCTGCTGGTGACATGTGCTATGTGTCGTAGCTTCATGGTTGCCAAGTCAAGGTGTTGCCTCATTCTTAGCGTTGCGGCACCATTGATCTAGCACTGCAGATGTAACAGATGTAACAAGTGAAGATAAGGAGTGGTCAACCCATATCAGTAGAAGTCTATAATCTCATATTAGGAAAGTACAAAATAAATGATTTATAAGAGAATTCTAATTTCTACTTAATATAATACGTTTTAAGATAATTTTAAAAAAATAAAAATAAAAATTGTACAAGTTTCGTCTCAAAGTGAATAATATTATATTAAAAGAACTAACAACTCTACAAATAGTATCAGAATCAAAACTCAACTGAAAGTGTGACCAACAGAAATGTTTGGTTACTAAAAAAGAGAATTTATGAAAATCCACCATATAAAGACAAGAATTAGTCGATATGAGAGTTCTACAAATACTAATAAGGGTGCATAATCGTACATTATTTTAAGAGAATAAAAAATAAATAATTTATAAACAAAATTCTTCTCAAACTAATTTAAAAAAGAAATTAATAAAAATTGTAACATAAAGCCGAAAATACAGAAGATTAAAGATTCCACAACATTGTTGGCTCTTGATTGGACGTCATGGCTCTGCCTCTTTGAATCTGCAACACTAGCCCATGTATGGGTTATTTCAACCTATTTATTTTGGGTGTTGTTTTGGAGTTATGTCTTGGGTTTTGTTGGGATTGTTGTGACCGTTGTTGTTTCTTTCCAATTTGGGCTCCTATTACAGTATAGAGCCTATCCTTCGCCCCTTAAATTTTAGATGAGATATTGATGTTAAATTTGTTTTATTCCCCAATGATATCTTGGATTTCAAGCCTATTCCCAAGAGCATTGTTCTGGCTGGCTGGCTGGTAATGCATTCTTGGGGGAGGTAAAAAATTCATTACTTTCAAAATTCTTATTCTGTGAGATATTACACATAAAACTTCTCATGTCTTATTTGACATCATGTCAATTTTTATATTATATGTATATTAGTTTTATATGGTTATACTTTATGTATGTAAACTTTTAGAATAACACTAATTTTCTTATGCATCGAATATAATATGAGATTTGTTGACATAGTCGCTTACCTTAAAAGCCTTTCCATTTTTACTCTTCTTTTATTTGAGTGTTTACTCTTTGCACCATCTCATTTTATGTAATTCCTGTTTGATCCTTGGCTCCTCTCAGGTAAGATACGACTTTAGTTTTGGTGAAATCTTCCACTTCAAACTGAGCATTGAGCTGGACGATTGGATTCCCTCTCAGAGGAGAGATTTTTGATCCATCGTTTCTATTTGACCTTGCCTCTGGATGTTGATAGCGACAGGAAAATTGGGAAGAGCCTTTAGAAGAGAATTTGCCCATCTTACTCAAAGACTTGATTTTTAATTCGTGGAAAATATAACTTTAATTCAAAACTTTTGCATCATAGTTCATAGAAGACTGAGTTTTCCAAAGTGTATTTGTGCCAAATACTTCCACGAAGATGCCGCTCTATCATCCCCTTTTTCTTTGCTGGTATTCTTTTCGGTCTTCTACATTATTTGAATGAAATTCACATTTAAATAACTGAGATTAATTGACAATGAGACAAATAATTAAAGATATATAAAAAGGATAATATTCAAAATTCAGCATTTTAGTCAAAATAAAATTATGAAATTTGACGGGTCTAAACCGGTCGACTATAGATCAATACACTTTTGGGCGTGTGTCTGATAGACGACAATTGATCATTATAATTTTTTGTCGATCGATGAGTGATTTAGATTCCCTGAAAAAACAAATACTATTACGCATAGTCTTCAGCTAATTTAATTCTTTACAAAAGATAATTTGAGTGAAGTGGATAAGCTCTATGATTCCACTTGACCCACTCAATAAAACCAAATCATGTTATTGGTAGTCAAACTTTAGCCATGTTGGGCTTCGTTCGGTTCAGTCTGGTTGTAGACTCGAATTGTACTGATCTCGTTTGTCTTGATTTCCTTAAATTGAAATGAAAGTCAAACTAGGGATGAGCACATTCCGATTTTGAGCCCGGACTGAAACCAGACCGAAGTTTTGAAAATTTTTTTTCAAAACACAAAATCATCATGGGAGGGATTAGGACCGGACTAGACCCGACTCGTTCAGTTCTGATCCCTCCCACCAAAATTTTTTTTAAACCTTAAAAGTTAAAACTATACAGAGGCAAGGTGAGGCGAGGCGACTGGCTATCGGGTGAGATCAAGGATAGAGGCAAGGCGAGGCGATTGGCAACTGACGAGCTCGAAGGGACTGGTGACCAGGCGAGCTCGAGGACAGAGGTGACCGGCAAGTGCGAGGCAAGGCGAGGGACTGGTCGTGGCCAACGGGAAGTGGGAGTAGTGGAGCTTTGCGAGTTTGCGTCTGACAAATAAGTGAAGATGGAGCACGGGAGTCGTTGAACGCCGAGTCGGGTTCGTACTTCGTTCAACCTTCGGCAAATTCTGAAGATTGGCAAGCCAACCCTAATTTTTTTAACCCTCGGTCTGGTCTCAATTTTTTTGGGATTTTGAAAAATAGACCGAGAATTGGAGAAAAACTTATGGGATTTTATGTGGGAGGACCGAAATTGGTAGTCCAGTCCAATTCTCGAGACTTGATCTGGTCCGATCTGATCCTGCCCACCCTCTGGACAAATCATATGCAAGATGAATTAAACCAAACAAAACTATAAAATCCAACCTATTTTTGATGTCATTCATTACAAAATTTTTTTTTTTATCAAAATATAAAGGTTCGAGTCAATTTTCAAGCTAGATCACAATTTAAGTTCAAGTTTAGGCTGCTAGTTTTGTGCAATCTTTTTAACAAACTGATTCTAGTCAATTTTGTCAATTTCGGTCTTAAAATCAAGACCGAACCGCGGGGATGGTCGCTTCCTTCATATCCCATATAAAAAACCAACAAAAAATACATCAAAATCAAGCCAAACCGGGATCATGTGCTCGATTTTGTGTACACACCACACCCACTCGTCAAGCGCCCATCATTGAAGTTGAGTAGGGGAATCGGATTGACTTGACTGAGTATAGTGCTTCTGGTAAAGATACTCTTGTCATAACCATATGGTTCTTGTCAGTTGCAATCCACTGTTAATGTCTTCTTTTTCTAATCCTGAAGTTGAGTTGAAAGGCCCAAGAAACTTCTCCTCAATGGATAAAAGGCCAGCTCTTTTGCTTAGAAACTCATACCCTCTCTCTCTCTCTGGTTATTCATACCATTGCGGAAGTTTTTTTTTTCTGCGTTTATCGTTATGTCTGGACCATTAGAACTTGATTACGTTGGCTTAGCAGAGTCTTCTTCAATGGCAAGAAACTCTGACAAGATTTCATCATCTTCTTCCGTTACTGTAAATGAAGATGACCAGAACGGTTCAAACTTTAACCTCAAGGAGACTGAGCTAAGGCTGGGTTTGCCAGGTTCGGAGTCCCCGGAGAGGAAGCTTGCGGCTCCAGGGGTTTCACCAAGTGGGTATCCTCCTCCTGCTCCTCCTCCATGCTCCTTGATGAACTTAGTTTCTGGAGCTAAAAGAGGGTTTTCTGACGCCATTAATGGGTCTTCCAGAGAATGGGTTTTCCCTCTCAGTACTGGATCTGTGGTTGATTTGGGGAGAACAACCACGGAAGAAGCTGCTCCTGCTTCTCAATCTTGCAACCCGTCTCTGGAGAAGAAGCCTTCTGTAACTGCGAATGCTACCGTTCCTGCTGCGAAGTAATCTTATCAACTTCTTGGGTGTTTCAATATTTTTGTGTTTATGCTTGGTCTGTTCTTGAATTTGTCTGGGATTAAACTCTAGCTCAACCAATCCTAGTATTCACTGTCTGAGAGAACTAGACTTCTGATTTTTCACCTACAACTTTCCTCGAGTTAGAGCTGACCGACTCGAATACTATTTTGGCCTGGGCGATGAACACATTATAAATCTCAGTTTCAAGATTCCAATTTATCCCCATAAATATATGCTTAAAGTGAAAAACTCATTTTGTACCATGATTTTAGTTGAAAATTTCTGTTCTACCCATAATTTTTTCTAACAGGGTTTTCTACGAAAATCTTATTATCCATATTTCGTGTTCGATTTCTGCACCTGTTTTACGTGCTTTGCTTGCGACTTTGGGTAGAGTGAAAGTGATTTTTCCCAAATAAATAAAATCCACTGCTCTGATTGTTGAAATGGCTATGATGCTTAGCTCAGTCTACACAAAGTAAATATACTGAGTTACAGTGAATAAACAGAGCACAGGTCGTGGGATGGCCACCTGTTCGATCGTTTCGAAAGAATTCGTTGGCTTCTAATTTATGGAAAAAGAGTGATGATGGTCAAGATAAATTGGGACTCGACTGTTCTTATGTAAAAGTTAGCATGGAAGGTGCTCCTTACCTCAGGAAAGTCAATCTCAAGACGTACAACAACTACATGCAACTTTCTCTGGCTCTCGAAAAAATGTTTAGCTGCTTCACCATCGGTCTCTCTCTCTCGAAATATATGGTCTATGATGCATTGAAGAAATAGTTTTTTCTTAAATTTGTTATTGAATATGAATCAGGCCGATGCAGTTCTGGGAATGAGGGTCGTTTAGTGGATTCCGTTGAAGCTTCCGAATACGTTCTTACATACGAAGACAAGGATGGCGATTGGATGCTTGCTGGGGATGTCCCTTGGGAGTAAGAATTGTTTTCCTTTATATTCTTCACTTGGATTCAAATTTCTCGTATAATTTGCGGGAAAGAAAATCAATCATGGGTGTTTTTAATTCGCTTTTGTGCAGGATGTTTGTTAATTCGTGTCAAAAGCTAAGGATAATCAAAGGATCAGAAGGAATTGGACCAGGTAAATTTTGGGAACAAAATCGATATGATTTGATTCTTTATCTATCGATAAAACATCTGTGTAGATCCGATAATAATACGAGTATAATTCCAATTACTATTTAACGATATGCGATATTCTAAAGATAGGAGACCTAAATACAAGTGAAAAACTCGAAGAAAGCAAATTGATAGTCTGTCAAAATTCACGGTCTAGCCATTTTATTGGCTGCTCTCAAACTCATTACGTTCTATTTTCGAGCATTCTTGTGAAAATTGTTTAACGCAGTCGATTCACAGCTCCAAGGGAGATGGAAGAATTCAAGAAGAGAAACTAGGAGTTAAGAAGAATAGAGAAGATGAACAAAGAAGGCGCTATCAGGGCATCCAAATGACCTCGAGGGCGAAGCTGGCCTACTATATGTTTTATTAATAAGCTAATTTATGGAGTAAGAGGTTGCTTTACTGGGTGGGGGCATGTAAAGTTATGATTTTAAAATCTCTAATTTAAGAACTTTAATTTGATATCTTATATTTTTTTTTTTTAAATTTCATTTAAAATGGAGTGTTAAACTTCTTAATTTTAAAAAAATAATATTAATTAAATTTATTTGAAATAAATACAAAATTATAAATAATTTATAAAAATTATAAAAATAAAATTTATATAGAATTAAAATAAAAATCGAAATATTTTTAAAAACAGAATATAATATTTTAAATTCTTTTTTAGGGAAAATCACTATTTTTCTCTGTATGCTCGCTTGGCACTGGAAAATTTTCGATCGCAACTAGTTATTTTTCAAATAAAAATTCGCTTACCTCACAAAATTATTCAAACATGAGAATTAATTCAGTAGGCAAAAATACGTGTAACGGTAAAATATTAATATTTATTTATACCGAATCCTTATTACAGAACTAGTTAGTACTCATTTTTTAAATTTACACTCAGCCATCTCATTGTCGTTAACGCTTTGTCAACTTATTTTCGGTCAAACTCACCATCTCATTATCGTTCAGACTTTTGTTATCACGTCAGTACCATTAATGTTCAAGTTCACCATTTCATTGTCGTTCAGGCTTTTGCTATTACATATTTTCTATCAATTCCATCATTTTCATGCACATGCAATATGTCTTATTAATTTTATCTTTATACTATTCTAAGTCAATACATAAACATTCGTGTTCAAATATTAACTCGCGTAATAAAACAGTTATAAGAAAATAATATAATATCTTGTGATGTATGGTTATAGTCAAAACATAAAAAAACTGTATTTTTACTTACTTGAATTCCGAGCGATTAGGGTTAACAGCATTTTTCCAATATTCCGAATATTATCATGCTTGTACTCTTAAGTTGAATTGGGTTGAGTTGGATCAGCTCGTACGACTTTCGGAACTTGTTTATGCTTAAATAAAATATTAATTTTTAAATTCTTACTTAAGCAAATTCATTTAAAATGATTTAGGCAAAAATTTCTTACTGGTAAAATTTTAATTCGGTTTGGGACCAATCGGGTTAGTTCGGGTCGATCGGGTTGATTTGGGTCGATCGGGCCGGTTTAGGTCAACTGGGTCGGCTTGGGTCAACTGGGTCGGCTCAGGTTAACTGGGCCGGTTCGGGTTAACTTTGTGTTGGTTTGATTTGGCTGGAGTTAAGTGAACCGGTTCAGTTTTTTATTTGTTGGACTGGTTCAGGTTTAAAAGAAAAACTCAATCTCTTTCTTGTTCTTCTCCAT
>CM039525.1:6098485-6182632 GCA_022433055.1 Begonia peltatifolia | reverse complement strand
GCTCTTCTAAAATTTTCCATAGAAAAGATCATGAATCTGACCTTCCAAATGGATAGATTCACAAACGCATAAGGTAGGAATCGATTTTCATATTGTTTATAGAATTGATTTCCTTAACGTTCACAAAATGGATAGAAATTATGGCTAAATTGGTATTGATTGAATTGAAATTGGGGATTAATTTAGTTGACCACTAATTATGGCTAATTTGTGATAAATAAAGTTTATTGAGTTGAAATTAAAAATTGATTAAATCTTTTTTATTTTATGACAACTATTTACATATTAATTAATTTTTAATTTAAATTTTTATAAAAATTAATCTTTAATTTGGATATATAATTTTGGGATGTTATAGCGCAACTTTTTAACTTGTAGAAATAATTGTGGATTGCATGCTTTTGTTGGTGATTCAAATGTTCATTTGAGTTCTATCCATCCCCTCTCTCTCTCGCTCTCCCTCTTATTGACAATCGACAACAAAGGTCGTTAAACCTTGAATTAGCATAAACTCATCCTACTTTCGTCAAGTTTTGCAAACTATGTGATGTTTCTGTTGCTTCAAATAGTTCTTATTTTGTAATATTTATTCTTTGGGAAAATCTCATGCTCTTCCATTTTCTGTTTCGTTCGCTATAGGTTCTTCTTTTGAGTTAATACATTTGAATGTATATACAAAGTCTTTCTGTTTCTTCAATTATTGGTGATTTTAGTAGATATAGTTGACTGATTTTTCTCGAATCTAAGAATAATGTGTTCAATGCCTTTCAAACATTCCATGTCATTGTTTTTTATCAATTTCAATCTCGTACTAAAATCTTCAATTCTACAGCGACGGCGAGTTCTTTGCCTTGTTACTCCTACTCAATAAACTTGGCATTAAACATCTAGTTTCTTGTCCATATACTGGCCATGTCGAAAGAAAAAACCGTCGAGAAAATGGGTCTTTGTCTGCTTTTTAATTCTCACATTTCAACGCTATATTGGCCATATAATTTTCAAACAACTTCATATATAATTAATCGCTTTCCTACTCCAATTCTCTATGTCAACTTTCCCTGTGCGATTTTATTAAAAACAACTCCAAAATATGCCCATCTCCATGTTTTTGGGTGCACCACTTTCCATTACTTAGACCTTATAATGCATATAAACTTCAATAGCGATTTGCCGAATGTGTCTTCCTTAATTACTACAGAAATTATTTATATCTTCAACAGCTTACCGGTCGGATATACATCTCTAGTAATCTATTGTTCAATGAATCAACATTCTCATCCTTCAAGTCAGCTTCTTCATTATAAAGGTGTCAAAAGATGGCCAAAATGGTTGGCACATTTTGAAAGACATCAAGGAATCCACGTCCAAGAATAATTTGACTAACATGCACCTCATGATCGATTCTAAAAGGCTTATTTAATCTATTATGTGCACTTCTTTATATTTGCATTTAAATACTGAACTTTATTTATTTTGTAACATTGATGGTGGGAACCATCTTAGGTGAAGGGAGAGACAAATGGCTTGGAAAAGCCAAAAGATATTTGACTTTCCTCTTCTAGCTCAGCATATTTTACCTTCTTTTAAATTTTTACTTGTTTTGTAAGGACTGTGGATGTAAACCTTAATTTTCTTCAGGGATGGTAATTAAACCACCCTTTTTACCTGTAATCTTCAGCAAATGTTGAACGAAAATTGTGTGGAAGTGTTTTTTCTTCAAACTTGAAGTTTCTTCAAGTTGCCGCCTCTCTCTTGGTGAGTCGAATTCGACGTGGCGTGTGTGAAAATAAAATCCATCGTTTGTGAGTGTAGGTAAATTTTCTTAACATTGTACCTCTCTCCTTCTCTTCCTAAGAGTTGAAAGCTTCAGCAAAGATATAGAAACTTTCAACCCCACCATTGAAGAATCATATGCTATGAAGCTCCACACTTGTCGTTGAGGTTGTTTCGTTCATAGTTGAGCAGTCACCACTCCAACATGCATATCTTTTCATCCCCATTGATCCAGTCCTTCATTTTTGGAGACATTCCTCTCCACATATCCGCCAGCATACTAGCCACAAATCATGTTCATATAACTTCACACGAGCGAGTTCTACCTTTCCAAATGAGACTTATTGTTCTCAGCTATAGCAGTATTCTGATCTTCCAGCAACCTCCACCATTTGCATCTCATCTCTTTATCCACAAAGCTTTTGACAGCAATACTTGGAGGGACTTTATTCCACCCTTGGAAGTTGCTACTGTCCCAATTTTAGACACAAATGCCAAGTGATCATCGACTTATGCATATTTGAAGTTGTTGCTTGTGTTGCCAAAATAGTTTAAAATTCGAGGCAACTTTGCTTTTCACCTTATCCATTTTGAAGCACGTCATTGTGTTCATCGGTTCATATCTTTTCCATCCCTCGAAATTTTATTCTAAAATTTTGGAGGAATATTCCTCATTTATGAGTGTTGATCCGTCTAGATTTCAATTCATGGTTCGTTGAAACACATCATCTATAGCGTGTTCGATCGCCACCCAAAGTTGTGAGAACTTTTCATTTAAGGAGTGCAATTCTCTAAAAGGAATTATATTGATTTCTCATGAACTAGCCATGTTTTGTCTTCTCTTTTTATTGCTCCTCTAATGGGAGTAAGTTCTATTGAGAATAGAATAAGTTCTACCAATGCTAATTGTCACGACCCAAAGGTGGACCTAACAGAATGTCAGGTCGGACCATCGGATTCTCGGGTCGTGACGCTCATCCTATGATCACACAGGACAAAACATGTATTTCTAAACCAATGACATTACTTCATTCTATTACTTCTTCTCTTCAACCACATACTTTTTTGCAAGCTAGCCTAGATCCTCATTGGCTTAAAGCCATGATGATAAGATAACAACTTGTGACCAATTGTGACCTGAAGCTTTAACTAACATTATTGCTTACAAGCTTATTTCTTTTGCAGGTAAAGACATCTTTGAAGGCTTGGAGTTGAAGCTTAAAGCACAATGAGCAATCTTAGCATGGAATTCTCAGGAGGAGGAAGCTTATCAAGCTCAAGAGAGAAAATTTGTCTTCCCTAAAGAAAATTGTAACTGAGTACCTTTATGTTTTATGATTTGAGCAAACACTTAGCCTTATTTGTATTTTGTTAGAAAATATTGGCCATGATGTAATTTTTATCATTGCATGCATACTTAGGCATTAGGATTAAATGAATGTTATGATAGATGGTGGCTTGGAATCGGCTTAACACTAAGTTGAAGAAACATGCAATGAATGCATGCATGAAGTTGCGTGCGCCAAAGGAGGATTCAGCTGAATGAGTCCCAAAATGAAGAGGGACCACTTTTTCTTTTTGGCAAAACCTCTTGCTACTGTTTGAAGATACTTGTTAGAGTTTCTCTTGCTAAAGACACATGGATGGATGACATGACAAAAGCTAGCATTTGGATCAAAATATTCTGCCAACATTTTGATCATCCAACCAAGTGTGCTACCATTTCACTTTGACCGAGCATAACGGCTCTTTGAGCCCCATTTTGAACCACCAACTTCAGCCACCTCTAGGTCTATTTAAGCATGGATATTGGTAATATTAAAAGGTGGTTGTTGAATGAAAAATCGGCTGTTTTGGCTGAAGAAAATCGAGAGAGGTTTTGTTACCTTCAAGGTAAGCCTCAGTTAGCAAAACTGAGAGAAGTTGCCCCTCCAACTTGCCCACAAGCTCATGGTTGCTTGCTGAGTAATTCTTCCATCATTTTCTCCACTCTTTCGAGAGTGAAAAATCATAAGAAGGTGGTTAAACTCAGCTCCCTAAGCTGTCATTTCTTTCCTTGGAAGAAAGAGTATGCCGAGAGCTCTAATATTTGCTCATTGGACAGCTTTGGGTGTGTTCTGCATAACTTCTTTTCCTGAATGTATTTTGCTTTAATATTTCAAGGATTATTTTTAACTCATAAGAATAGCTTCCCCTAAAATTTTAAGTGATTTGGAACTCATTTTCCATAAGAACTTTCTGCCCATTTTTGAGTCTCCTCGGCTTGGATGAGCACTTTTAGTGCTAACTATTTTGTGGGTGAAAACACGTCTTTTGCGGGCCATAAGCATGTCAGTTGTGGTCAAATCCCATCTCAAACATGTTCTTCTTAATTGGACTTGTTCCATGAATTGGTACAAACTCTTGAGAAAATCTATATTCAGGTAATATAATTGGTTACTAAGAAATGTATTTGACTAGACTTTTGCCCATTTAATATAATTCAAACAATGTCGAATCAATAAAAATAACAATACAAGACAAAGATAGATAACTATTACATGATCTTTAACTAAGAGTAATGTCAGGTTTTCATTATATACCATGACTTCCGTTCTATTGGAGAGGATTCCACAACTACTTGGCTTTGTTCAAAGATATTATGGTTAGAACATATTTTGTTTACTTGCCGACCTTTACTTTTTATTGATTAGAGTTTTTACCCATGAGATCCTCTTGCAAAGTTATTTGTAAGTGATAGACTTAGTGCTTGATTGTATATACGATCGTGTGATTAAGCTTCATGGTTGGGGTTAAAATGAAAACTATAACGGGTGACAAAACTCATGTTTGATTCCACCCCTAGTATGGGAGGTGTCAAAAACGTTAAACAAGTTGTGCATGAAATTCTACATTGCTGATGTAATGAAGCGAGGTGAACTAGATTTATGTATTAAATGAGTTAAATCAGCCGAGTTAGACTTGAAAAAAAAAAGTCAAAAAAGTCTTTTGCAAACCATGAATTGAATGACACTAAATTTTAGTACAACTTCAAGATATACATGCATACACACATAATAGTAATAATACAGAACGAAGTAATATCTTAATTGATCAAATGTTTAACCTTAGTCATTACTCGATTGAAAAGAGTTTATAAATATTATATATTAAAGAACAGTAATCATTACCATACATTGATCCCAAGTGACTGTCTATAGTCTCTTTTAATAATTTAAATATAGTTCCTTGCATAATTAGTTTATAAGATAAAATACAAATTAAATTTTGAGCTTTGAGATCTGTTTAACTTCAATTTAGAATATTTTTGAATAAATCTTGAAATATGTGATCTATGCAACTTAAACTCAAAACTTTTCTTTTTAAACAAAATGGAGTTTGAAGTTCGTATTGAACATAAATTAGACCCTAGTTTGGTAAGTGAACTAATTTTTCGTCTTGTTTCCGTTTTGTTTTTAGATACTTTTGATTTGGACTTGGTTTGGATTCGCTTTTAGGTCTATTTTAGTCTATTTAGGTTCAAATTTCTGGTTTGGTTCAATTTTTTGTATTTTTAAAAAATTAAAAAATATATAAATAGATAACAAGTTGTTATCGATACGGAAAATAAGGAGAATAGATTTTCTTTCAACGAAGACTTAAAAATAGATAACAAGTTGATGCAGCGACTCTGCTTCTTCAACTTCTTTAATTAACTAATCATTATTGAATAAGTAATTAGATAAATCAAAGGAAATTGAAGAATTAGTATAGCTACATCAAGTTATTTATTCTCATGGAAGATTTAGTAATGACGAGGATGTGTAAGAAAATATGAAAGTATGTACAAATGGAGTCTTGAACTGAATAAATTATTCTATTGACTCTAGTTGTAAGGTTCTATGGTTGTACAAAAGATGACAAACTTATGTTGCATCAAAAAGAGAATAAAACGAGTTTATACAACCTTGAAACTTGAAAATTGAAGGAGCTAAACAATTTTGTTCGTAGAATTGCTTTCACCTTTCGGGAGAGGTTTTTAGAATGTAATTTACATTTGAAAAATTGAGAATGTTATAATTTGATGATCACAAACAAATCTTTCTACGAAGACTTGAAAATAAATAACAACTTGCTGTAACTACAATAGTTCTTCAGCTTGCTTAGATTTATGTAATTACTTATTCAATAATGATTAGTTAATTAAAGAAGTTGAAGAAGCAGTGTCGCTACATCAACTTGTTATCTATTCTTAAGTCTTCATTGAAAGAAAGTCTATGCTCATTGTTATCCGTATAGTAAAACTTGTTGTCCGTATAATTTAGTTCCAGAAATTTGGGTAGGTAAGTCAAACTGTCGTGAGTGAATTTTGGTTAGAGTTTGAAACTTTTCAGAGTTGGAGGAGTTTTGGTTGAGATTTTAAATTGTCGAAATGATGAGTTTTAAATGGTAAGTTTAATATATATAATATATAATATTATATTTATATGTATTAATTTAATTTTTATTAAATATTTTTTTTTATTAGGAATGAAGGAAGTATCGCGAGGGAGGAAGTGATTCTTCTTTGCTCTACCATTTAATTCGCGTAGCCAATGTGTAGATCTTCAAGTCTTAACGTTGTTCTTCTAGGGGTAAGTCATTGTCTAGCTCGTTTTCATATTTTTGAGTTAATGTTTTTGTTAGTTTTGAATTCGAGCTTGGAAACTAGAATCATTTGGTTTATTCTAGCTTGTTTGGGTAGATTTAGAGTTTATGCAAAGTGTGTAGTCGATTGATTGTCGAAATTGGCTAGGGAGGCGAGTTTTTGCACTCTCCATTTACTGGATATTGATGCACCAGTCGACACTTTTCTTAAAGTGTCGACCGATGATAGACAGAGCCGAATAAGAGTCAACACCTTGGCCAAGGTCAACTATGACGCTGCTCAGAGGGTGCAAGTGTCGACCGGTCAGTGGACACTTGCTATACATAAGAGCTTCAAGTGTCGACTGATCGATGGACACTTATGACTAGCCAAACCATGAAGGCGTCGAATGATGCTATGAAATGTCGAATCCTGTTGTGTCTAATGTCGGGCTAATGGTCGACCCTTGCAGTGCATTCTATACACCACACTGATTTTATTTGTGAAAAACTTTATTACCGAGGCACGTTTCAAATGTGAATACTTTTGTGTGAGTTTCTAGTACCGGTTTAGGATGTACCTATTATTATCGCATTTGTGTATCGGTTAAGATTTCAATGTTGTTCCTCGTTAGTAGAGTTCCTAGCAAGATCTACTTTCTTTGCTAGTTCCTGTTTTCTTGTTTTCCAGTGCCTGATCCCGTTAGCATATGCAGTTGTCGTCGTCATCGAGATAAAAGTTTCTATATTGTATTGCATTTGAAATGCATAATTTTCAAAACCTTATTTTGGTGGATTGACACCTATTAAAACCATGATATGATCTGGTTCCTAGCACATAAGTTTTTACCTATATGTACAAATGTTTACACGTTTAAATTTCAAGTGCATAGTATTTCATTGTGAATTGTTACATATGCACGTCTGATGGCTAATTTTGATTGAGCCTGATTGAGCATTTTTCATATTAGTCTTTGGTTGTTTTCAGTTGTAACAGGCTGAGCAATCAAAACAATCGGAGTTAGATCTAATGATTTTTGGGGCAGATGGAGCTTTTTGATATCGATTTCTAGTTGTTTTGGGTTGTCTTGCTGATCAACCAGAGCAACCAAAGTCGGTTAGTATGTACCTTCAGCTACATGAAGGTTGTTGGTAATACGTTGCGAAAATGGGTGATAGGGCAATGATGACGCGCTCCTTGGATTTCGAATATTTAAACCTAGCAAGGTTCTTTTTGATTGATAATAATTTGCTAGTAGCGTCACTGCTTGGTTTTCGGATCGTTTGCAACCTTTTGATTTATAGGTTTTACCATTGCTCAGTTGTTTACCGCTGCTCTTGGTGACGTGGCTAGATCGTTGATTACGACACTTTTTAGCCTCTTCTAACTCATAAGGTGCAATTAGATCTATGGTTTGTCGTCTTTCTGTGATAGCGCGTTAGAGGGGTCCTTGAGTGAGCCTTCTTTTTCATTGAGATAATTTTCTAACAAAAATAATGGATGCTTACTTTATTTATAACTACCTAGGTATGTAGCAATGTCTTTGAATCTACCCCACTGATGGATCAAATAAGGATTTGAGATTAAAAGGAAAATATTTTTTTAATGTAAATTCATACACTGTATTTTTATAATTGCTTTTTGATTTTGAAAACAAATGATAAAACCAAGTTTACATATTCATTTGATTAAAGTGTAGGTCCCCCCAGGTTAATATTGTAGAGTCTGATGTTTTTAATGTTTATTGAGAAGTGGATTCTCTTCTTCATTCTTCTTTTTTGTTGTTTTCTCGACAATAATTCTTCGTCTCGGAGAAGAATTTCTTCGGTTGTATTATTTTCTTTCTTTAGTGTGCGTTAATTGTGGGTGTTTGGTATATTATTTTCTAGACATTATTTGTTGGATTTATTTGAGTTTTACTTTATCTTATTCTCATGCAATTGCTATGTGAATTTCGACTCATTCTTTATTGGTCAGTGCTCAATTTAGTTTAAAGTTTGTCGCTGTCAAACCTAGCTTTGAGCTATGTACTAGATCAACTTTCGGGTCGTGACATGTGTTAACACAGCTATAAAGGATGGCATGGGAAAGTTGATTTGGGAGGAGGTTTGAATTTGTGGACAAATACTCAATCACCCAGCAAGGATGATGTGCCACAAGAACAAAGTACAAGATCTTGAGCGAGCGAACTCTCTAACTTAGGACCAGAGAAATGATCTCATTGGCAATTCATTCCAGAGGAGTGGAAAAGAATATGCCCTCAAATTTAATGACTCCCCAAGAAGATTATAGTCAAGTAATAAAGTCTCATTACCTTTTACAAAGAGTAGTGGATCTTGTGTTGCTTTTTCCAGACTCTAAGAAACTAGCTTTATATGTTGCCTTCCATATGAAGTTAGTAGATATTAATGACTTCATCATAATGTAACTTCTCACTCTTATGTAACCACTTCATGTCCTCAATCTCCCTTTGCAACCTCTTCAAAACTAATGGTTCTAGTTTAGATATCACTTGTGACTTAAGGCCTTACTCTTCCTTTTTTCTTTAAGAATGTGGAATGACAAGTTGATGAAACTCCAAATTTAACATCAAAATTGTCAAAGTAATACTTTTTTGATGTGCCACCAAGATACCAAGTTTGAAAGTTGTCTCAGACTGAGTTTTCTTGACAGAAAACAGAGGATGTATTAGGAAAAATATAACTCGGCCAAAATGCATCTTCTTTGCATATAAAATTTGGAGAGTATCAACTTCAAGATGTGGACAGTTATCCTTCCAAAAAATCAAGGACTAATGCGATGGGAATTGAAAGATATGATGAAAACCAATTTGATCGCCGGAGATACTTCTCGATCGAGAAATTAGGGCTCACTTATAATGGTAATATCTTGTACAATATTGGTCTTATTGTCATGAGTTTTGAACAACACCTTACCTTGTACGTGAGGATGGCCTTATCCAAAGTTTGTGCTAAAAATAGTTATAAATGGAAGAATACAAATTGGTGAGAAAAAGTGCTTCAATGGCACCTTTCAACTCCTTTTACTTCCTTTGCAAAAATGTAGCTTTCCAACTTGCTTTAAGGATGTGAGATGGATACAACTTCACTAGGCGGTTCACTACATGTAGAAAAATAGGGAGGAAAATGCACTTGCAGGAGTGTTTGATCCAACTCACAAGATCACCCACAACGTGCACACAAGAACAAATGTTTACTTAAAACCGAGTGGTGTACTCGAATGGAAGACTTTCAAACAAATGTTTTAGGGTTTCTTACTGATCATAAATAGTTGTCATAGAAGCAATATGAGGTATTTAAACCCTTAAAAAATCTAGGGGAAGAGTCCTCGAGTGAAAGTCCAAAACTAACTTAAAACAAGGGTCCATGTGTTCGATTAGACAAACCCTAGCCGATTGACTATAATGTCTTCAAAAATAAAAGTTTAGCATAAAATATAAATAACACAACTAAAGTAACTTAAAATGATTTAGAAGCATACATAAAGGAAACCATATAATATCATCAAAAATGGTTGATATTCTTCTCTAAAGGGGAATGCCCGGGTTTCCACAAAAACATGGGCTTTGCATTTCTTAATCCTTCGGGCTTCTTTGAGTAAATCTTGTTCTAAAAAATATTTTCATCATGGCTCATGTGTCTATCGTTGACTTAATATGTATTAAGCTTAGTTGTTTTTATAATTGATATAAACAATGAAATATTAATTCTAAGTTAATGATAATTTTGCATTGATGAATATCATTACGTATGTTTATACTCTTATTGCAAATACACTTAATTGAAGAAAAATGATTAAGGTGTTGAAAGATCACTCTGTGCGTGTGCGTTGGGATGAAATGCAGATGCATAGTCTCTAGCTATATACAAAATGGCAGAACTCACAGAAGTTCGGTCTCGAGAGCTAGTTTGGTTGCAAACACCCACATATGAAGTTTGGTCTCGAACACAAACCATTTGAGAATAAAAGTACGAACGCCTGCACCAGATGCCTAGAGAAACTATTAAAGACCAATCTTGAGTCGTATTCAAAATGAAATTCAATTTTGGGACGCCTAGACACAAATGTGGACACCCTCCGCAAACACCTAAATGAACTTGTGGAAGTTTAGGCATAGAGACAAAAATTCAAATTGAAGTTTCATGTAGACGCTCGATCAAAGAAGTGTGGACGCTCGCCATGACAGCCCCAACTTAACTTGTAGAAGTTCATCGCCTTTTTGATGTCTCAGGTGGCTAAATCACAGTCGCCCAGATGAATAGTAGGCGACCACTGCTCGAAAATTTTGAAGACCTCTATAATTATAAGCTCACTATGTTGCACAAACGATCAAGAGTTCTATGCCAAAGTGTTGCACGTTCACTTGCTAATATCCAAGCTTTGAATTTCAAGTCAAATCTTATCTCTCCTATTAATGAGATTCTTCATCTTGAGAGAGTTAAAACATCTTGTACTTATATTCTTCCATCACTTTTATACTTTATAAAAATTAATAGGGAGGGCAACGCCCTTAAGAGTCAGTTAAGATTCGATTAAAACTCCCAAAACCAATAGAGAAAGCTGGTGACACTCGTTAAGAGTCATTGTAAGATTTTATTGACACATGAAAGTTTAATCTGTAATTACTGAAAGGGTTATAGTAGAAAGAATCTTCAAAAAATAACTTTTAAGTCTAGATGTAGGTAAGGTTGGTCAAACTGTGTTAACAAACTCTTTGTTGGCACATATTGCGATTTCTAGCTTATGCTCCTTGGCAGCTATTTGGCGTTGGGTGTATTGGGAGATAGAGATATTTTGTGATGAACATACAGCAAAAAATTTCTTTGGATTTACCAAAGATTTTTGGAATTTATTTATTTCTTGTCAGGATGCGTTAGTTTAGTGCATTTCATGTAACAAGATTATATGGTCCTAGAATATGGATGTCTGATCCTTATGGATTAATTAGAAGGGTACAATTTGTTAATCCATCGTGGGGTGTGGAAGGGTTTGATCCTTTTGTTCTATGAGGAAGTGTCTCTCGTCCTATTGCAGCAAGTACATTGGGTATATTAATGATCTTATTCCATCTTAGAGTCTGTCTGCCCTACCGTCCATACAAAAGATTACGTGCGGAAAATATTAAAATAGTCCTTTCCAATAGTATTGTTGTTGCTCACTAATATAGTGCTCTTGTGCCAAAGATGAATAGAGCTAAGCAATCTGTCGTAGTTGTGGGAGATAAAAATGCATCGGTAAGGGAGCGTCTTGCCATAGAGACAGGAGCAGTAGTTGTCGAAGCAAAAGCAAGAATGTTGACTTGAGTAACGCAAATATTGAGGAGAATCCAATGCCTAAAAAACCTAACGTTTCCTTCGCAAGGTTCATCCATGTAGGGTAAGTTAGGGCCTAAGATCATGCCAAAAGGTAAATGGTGTGACGACCCGAAAACTCTACCTGATTTTCGGTTCGCTACTGCTCTAATACCAGCTCTGTGTGTCTCCGGTCCACCTTGGACCGGGTTGCTATCTACTCCTTATTTTGCTCGTATCGTAAAATTTGCATAAAATTTTAAAACTTTTATTCCTCGACTTAAAATGACATTTTTTAAAATGTTTTAAACAGCATTGCAGCGAAAAACTCAATTAAAACCAATTTGGATAAAACTTCATTTTATGAAACGAGAAACAGAGACACCCGGTCGACACCTATAAGTATCGGTCGACACTTGAGTCGTCTCGAGCTTTTCATCGGTCGACACGTCAATTCTCTCTGTTTCCATCGGTCGACCACTACAGTCGACACCTCTACCATCCCTTCGTTCCTAGTCGACACCTACAGTCATAGGTCAACACTTTGATCTCCTCTGTCCGCGCAGGTCGATCTTCGCAATCGACACCTATATCCATGGGTCGACATTTAGTTCGGCTTTGCCCACGCAGATCGAACCCTGCAGTTGACACTCACCTTCCATTTTACACTGACCGGTCGACACATATCGACTTCGGTCGACACCTTACACTAGTATATATAAAAATAACACCAGTTCAGAGAAATACACGACAAACATTTTCACGATTAAATTCACGAAGTAAAATCTATATTTTTAAACATAATCTCTCCAAGTGATAAAAAAAAGACATAATCCTTACTCCAATCCCGACTATAATCGTACCACACGACCTGTATTCTCAAAAATCTATACACAGGTGTTTAACACAAAACACTTACAAAATTCCACCACCTATCCCAACATGGTCGTGTTGCCCCAATAAACTGCCTGCACCGGCATACGGCGTACGCCACCAATACCATCCTAGGCATACTCGTCACCTAGCAACTCACCGAAAAGCTCGTCGTCACCTACACCAAAGAACACAAAACGTAAGCCTAATGCTTAGCAAGTATGGAGCATGAATTAAAAATCAAGGCACAACTCAACCCCTAACAAATGCAGTTTCTACACTTTGTTTCGTTTTCATTTTTATTATTAACATCTTTCACTTTCACGTGTGAGTCATGTAGGCGCACATCCTATTCCACTCAGGACAGCCACACCATGACCCACGGAGAGAGATTAGAGACACATATCGTGATCACACACGGGACGGCCACACAAAATCCCCTCCCAACAGTGATCATATAACTCTCTAGTGCTTTCTCACTAGCACGTTAACAACGAGGCGTTCACAAATCGTGTCATCTTACGTACTTTCATCCATGGGAATCTCCCAGTGCTTTCTCACTAGCACGTTAACGACGAGGCGTTGCCCAAGCGTCGCATCTTTTCTTATCTGATTACATTTCATATGCACAATAAAAAACATGCTCAAAACTCGTTCTTTCGTAGTTCAAAACCATGATGCATGACAACACATATGCACAACCAACTAACCAAACAACAAAACAACAATCAAAACAAACAAATAATCCTACAAATCCATCAATTCTAACTCGTTAAATTCATAAATTCCTAGCTTGAAAGTCATAACTCATACCAAAACCAAAACTTCCCACTAAACCCGAAATCCCACTAAATTTCTTACCAACTTCAGAAATTCACAATTTCTCCAATACTCGTCCGAATTGGACGATTCAACGTGCTACAAACTCCACAGGACGTCTAGTTTTCAATGCTACCATCCATTTCTTAATTGGACATCCATAACTTGGTCGAACATGGCCGAAAGGACACTATTCCAAAATTCGTATATTCGGCTAACCACCCACTTAATCTTTCCCATCAAATCTCGTAATCTACTCTTATTTCTAGATTAGGTACCAACATGCAGATAAAAATCGACTCTACATTTAATTTCTCATATCTCCTTCCTAGGTTTTCACCAAATCACTAAATACCCTCACTAAATTCGGTTTTAACATTCGAAACGGCTAAAAGACTAACTAACTATTAGGAACTAACTAAAACATACCTTAGAATTCGAAGATTCACGGAAGAACGGAGGAGATTCGTCAAGGGCTTCACGCTGGAGAGGAGAAGAGCTGAAGGGTTGCGTTGGAGAATAACACCATAAGGTGTTTTAGCTTCTCTTCATCACTCTTTTTTTTAATAATAATAATAATAACTTAATTACTATTTCACCCTTAATTCTTAACCATTTAATAAATATGTTATACGGTTCGATTCCGGTCGAATTCTTAAATTTTTATATTCTTTATTAGCCTCAAAAAAATCTTCTATTTAAGGTCAGAAATTCTCCATTATCAATTCTGACAAAAACTCCGCCGATTATAATTATAAAAATATGAAATTAATTTAAACAAAAATTCTGGATACTACAAATGGGCTGTCGAGAATGCAGAGGAGGTAAGATGAGAAATTGGTCAAATCTAGTACATGGGTGGTAGTTGGAGTTGGCTGCTCCCTTAGGGTTCCCTCATCTGAGATCCCTTGGGAAGAGGATCAAGTTGGCACCAGCAAATAGCTTGATGCACTATCTCCCTACACCCTTTGAGCAAATGCACCAAAAGGAAGGAACTTTACAATATTATTTGTTCTTTCATATTATAATCGATTTATTTAATTAATAGAGAAAATATATATTGAGATAGCAAACGAAAGAGTAAATTTAATCACCGAAAAGTTTTAGTAAACCAAATTCACTCCACCGTCTCTTAGGTTAATATTGATCCAACATCTATAACTTTGTCTTCATCTCTTCTTCTCTAAATATTAAAGTTTCTCCTCCATAAAGATGTTTGTCCTGTGAGTCCCGATGAAGCAAGTTTTACCTTAAACTTATTTAGATTATCATTATATTCAAAGATCTTATCAACCTCTTCTTGACACTTTATATATTTATCATCCCAATTGGCTCCTCTAAGAGATGGAATAGAAATCTTCAAGTCTTCTTCTTCTTCATAAAAATCATTTCTACCTTATCGTCTTCTAGATGCAGTTGTTTGAGTACCACCTTTCATGTAGTCTTGCAAAGCCAAATGATTAACTAAGTCTTGAAAAACTTAAAATTATACCTTTGTATTTTTCAAACCTTCATCAGCATTCATCTTAAGATAAATAAACAACAAAATAAATCTCCAATAAAACAAATATTATTCCAAAGGATATAAAATAGACTCAGATACCAGATGACGTGAAAATTAAAAAATTAATGCCTAATGAAGTGAAAATTGATGTTCTTATACCAAATAATACGAACACGGAAGGTGAAGCATGAGTACGGATGACCCAAAGGAAAGCAAACGAAAGGTTTACGAAAACCTCTCGGGTTAGGAGCTTGGAATGAAGGGTGGACATTTAGTAAGCAAGAATAGAAAATATATCTCAAAAGCAAGTGGTCGAGTATGAGAACGAAAGTCCAGAAGAGACTTAGACTTTAAATAGGCACTAGAGCAGACAATCTCCAAATGCGAATGGGTGACTTATATGGATGACTGCGTAGAAATTGAGGACAACTAAAACTCAAAGAATTGCACTAGCACTAATTGAAAGGAAGTGGAAATATTGAACTTATTATTGATTCTAACTTGAAAAAGTTAGGCCAAGATACACTAGCCGCCACACTCAAACTTAGTACACTTGAATGTTAAGATAATCCTTCATCAAGAAGTTAAATTCAAGAGTCCACTAGCAAGAAATCTCTATTTTCTATCATCAATATTAAAAAAATACTTTTTTACCAAATAACTATAACCTAGTCTAATAGTTATCTTGCTATTGTCAAAACCGTAAATAAGTCAGTTTCAAATAAAACAAAATAACTTTACCTTAAAATAAAATAAAAAATACAAGAACTTAAAGAGTTGCCCAAGACTTGGGCCTTGAAAAATCACGTGGTAAGTGAAAAGATTTCATGTAATATGAAAATTTGCATGTGAAAAGACAGTACATATTATAGAGTATGAGAGATAAATTAAAAAAAAAAAAAAAACCAAGTGTGAAATATTGAACATAAAAATAATCCTTAACCTCTATTGGGTATGCTACCGTAAAGAGCTCAAAATCCTAAAATCCAATAGATGGGTCAACTCCATCACCTTCAACGATTTTACGTTTTTCATTGTAAGATCACGCCCTAATTTCTCCGATCAAAGAACCAATCATATCTATCTAAACCTTCAAATTTGATATCAAAACTTAAATTACTTCCAAGTTGTAGAATCACCTCTTTGAAATTCTAATTCCCTTCAACAGCCGCCTGTCTTCCAATATTCGCTTTCCAATATTTGCTAAGAAATCTCTAATTGTGACTTCAAAACTTTAATAGAACATATGTAACAAGCAGAACTTTTCGCTAAAACTAATTTTTCAGTTTTACGTAATTATAATCGACGGGGTTGTGAGTGGACTTAAGAGCGGAGAATCTCTACCATTAAGTATAAGATTATTTTGAGGTTAATGCAGAAGAGAAAATTTTAAGAATTAAACCGGGAACGAACCGAATAATAGATTCATTAAACGGTTAGGGGTTAAGGACGAAAAGATAATTTGGTTTAATTATCATAAAAAAAAAAAGGAAGAGTAGAAGCATAAAGTACTCTTCTCATCTTTCCTTCCCCGCGTGAAACCTCTTCTCTTCGGCGTTTTCCTTCATCCCAGTGACATTCAGCGACGATCCTCTTCCGTTCTCCTTCGATCTTCCGATTTAAGGTAAGTATTCAGTTAGTTCTTGATAGATAGTTAGTATTTTAGTTGTTTTGAGTGTTAAAAATAAAGTTAGAAAGGATATTTGGTGGTTTGGTGAAAACCTAGGAGGGAGCTATGGGAAATTGAAGTTAGAGTTGATTTCTATCAGTATGTTGGTGTTTAAACTAGAAGTAGGAGTAGGTTACGGGATTTTATGGGAAAGATTGAGCGTTTTGATAGCCGAGTACTAGAATGGTGGAACGGTTCCGTATGGCCACATTCGACCAAACTATAGGTGTTGGATTAAGAGTTTGTTTAGACCATTAGAAATTATACGTCCTCATAAGCCCGTAGCATTTCGAATCGTCCAAATCGGACAAGTATTGGAGAAGTTATGAATTTTCAAAGTTGGTCAGAAATTGAATTGGATTTCGGGTGTAGTAGAGAGTTTGGTTTTTGTACGAGTTATGACTTTCGAGATAGAAATTTATGAGTTGAACGAAGTAGAATTGATGAATGTGTGATTTTATAGGTATTCTAGTTAGCGAGCTAAGTACGAGTTTCGATATACGAATTGCTAAGGACGCCAGGTAAGTAATGTAATATGAGTTTTGCCTTAACGGCTACATCACAGTTCAGTAGGATGCATTGCACGTTTATTTTATGTTATGCTTTCATGGTTGTGTATCATTATTTTAAAGTAAAAGAACGAGACGAAAATGAATTTATATTTATTTATGAGACGAAAACAGTAGGATGTGAGTAGTGCAGAACGAAATTGAGAAAATACGTAAGTAGATAACGAATGTGGGGTTGAGTGGCATGATCCTATGAGGAGGGCTGTGAGGTATGTCATTTCTTCCCCCGCTTTACGTGGTGACCCTGGTCCTATGAGGGATATTGCAAAAAGTACCACTTTACTAAGCCAAGGTTGGCTTAGTCCTATAAGGGGGACTGTGAAATGGGTCACCTTGCTCTAGCGCGTAAAGAAAAATCCAGTAGTAAAAAGATAAAGAAAATGTAAGAAAGAAATGAAAACGAACGTAGAGGCGAAACTGTAGAAACTACATGTGTTAGGGGGTGTTTGATTTAGTGTGTATTTATGTGCATTACTTGCTTAGCATTAGACTAATAGTTGAGTTCAGTGATGTAGTGGACGAAGCGATAGCTGTTGAGTACTCAGAGCGAGCCCAGTATTAAGAGACAGTTGGAGGAGCACGCTAGTGGATGATCCGGCCGGCTGTTAGAAAAATTTTAACACGGTATTCATAGGTACGGGTATTGAGGTCGAGTCGAAGTCGTTTTGGGTCATTTTGTAAAGAAAATAGACTTCAAATGTTTTAGTAGTAGTCTGGATGTATTTAACGATTTTCAGTTGATTGTAAGGATGATGGTTTTGTTGTTTTTAACGTCGAGTCGAAATTAATTGGAATGGGAAAAATTGAGGTTTTATTGAAGTTCTGTGAGGGAAATGTCGACCGATAGATTTAGTGGTCGACCAGACCCTGCAAGTGTCAACCGCCAGGGTCGACCTGCACGAGTAGCGCCGAAGTAAGTGTCGACCTATGGTTGTAGGTGTCGACCGGTAGTGTGAAAAATGGCAGCAGTGTCGACCACGAGTGTCGACCTGCACAGACAGAGAGGATCAAGGTGTCGACCTACGTATGTAGGTGTCGACCAAAAATGAAGGAGATGGTGGAGGTGTCGACCGCGAGGGTTGACCAATGGAAACCGAGAGGATTGAAGTGTTGACCGCTAAAGAGAAGTGTTGACCGGTTTAAGGGTGAGTAGAAGGAGATTGACCGTAAGGGTCGAACTGTGCCGGCAGAGACGAACGAAGTGTCGACCGACGATGGCAGGGGTCGACCGAAAAGGGTCTGTTAATGTTTTAAAGACTTGATATTCTATTTAAAATAATTTTTAACCAAAAGTATTCCGCTGCGAGGTTTTCAGTCGATTTTAAAAGTGTTGTTTCAGGTCGAAAAACAGTTTTCAAATTTTTAAACGAATTTTATCGGTGGATCATGAGTAAGAGCAGTGAATAGTGGTGGTTAGCGAACTGGGAATCGTGGTGAGTTTTTGGGGCGTGACAATATATCACGTTATAATATGAATGACAACAAAAGTACTAAAAACAAAGGTTTAACCCAATATCCTACCTGGTTTTCGAAAGTCCCAGCTAAAAAAATTCAAGACCAAGGCACAAGTCGAATTTGTGTACTTGCTAGAGAAGACATTGGCTTTCTACGAACCCAATCATCAACGATTCGATGATCCTGAACAAGCCTCGTCGAGAGTCTCTTGCAACAAACACTAGAATGTAGATTAAAATTCCTTAAAAATAGAGGCCCAAACCCTGTCATTTCCTCTTTGATTTCGTAGCATGGAAATAGATGACCATCGATGGAGGCTTTGAGCACAAGGCATAGTGATGGAGGCCAGAATCTAAGCAAAAAAGTAAAAAAAATTATCAAACGGGTGAATCCAACTAAGCATCTACAATCAACTTTCAAAGTGAACAGTGGGTCCAATGATGATAAAAATGGAGAACAAGATGGAGATAAACTCACGATTGTAGAGCGGCTGCAGCAATCGATTGCTTGAATCGAGAAGCATTTTGTAAGATATCAACAAGAGAAAGAGAGAGATCAAGAAATTGCTATAAAGTTTTTCTTTTCCTCTCTATCTCACAAAAGTGAGAAAACAATATATATTTGTTCTCTCTTGAGAATCACTTTAAGGATCATCTCACATTGAAGAGAGAATCTGTCTTTCCAAAGACAAATCCTTGTAATCAAGTGTTTTGTGTATTTTTTTGTTTGTAGCCAATATTGGTTTTTTCTTATATTTTATAGCAAACATTAACATTTATGTTATTAAGCATACTTGCACAGTAGCTATTAGGTTAGCACGAGTGGCCTAGGTTTGGCACATACAATGGGTGTCTGACGCACATGGTCGAGAGATGGAGCACGAGGGGTCGATTGGCATGTGCAGAAGGATACAAGGTCGAACGTGCACGGATGGGTGACCTGGCCAGTATGGAGGATCACTGGCAAGCGTGTGCATAGATGGCTGAATTGGCCAGTGCCGTTGGCCGTTGATTAGCACGCGCAAGGACAGGCCACTTAGCCAAACGATGGCTGAATCTACACCAGCTCAGCCACATTCCAGCAATGACTAAGGACCAATGGAGGGATGCCAAATTGTTCATGGAAGGACATGCACGTCGGATGCAGAAGCAAGAAGGCGTGCGCCCGTGGCAGAGATTCAAGCCCAACGGCTCTTTTCCTTGATCTTCAGCCCATTACCTTTCTTTGTGGCCGAAACCCGAGTCATCCTTAAGAGATATTTAAGCACATTTTTCTGCATTATGAAGACAACTTTTGATTAATAGAAATATTGGAGTTTTTCCTTCAACTTCGAAGTGCTCTTCGGCCTTCAAGGTATTTGTCTCGGTGTGTGATATCCGAGTGGAGATTTGCCTCCATTGTCCTCCAAGTTCATGATTACTTGGTGACTCTTAGAAATATCTTTTCTCTCTAATATTTCAAGGGTTAGAAATTAGAAAAATGGTGGAAAACCAAGTCTAGTGTTCTGAATCATTCCTTCTTCCTTGAAGGTCTCATTATCCGAAGGTGCCATAAGTTGTCTATCTAACAGCTGCAAGTGTCCCTTGCGTAACTCATTAATCTTAATGATTTTTCAACTGAAATTTTGAGGGCTTACTCACTACTCACCAGGTAAGTTTCCCCTAAATTTTCATAGTACTTTTACTTAATTTGATAAAGTTGTGTAGGTTGTTTTGGGTTACTTCTTAGATTGAGCCGAGAGTACCCAATCTTGTATTTGTTGCTGCTTTAACTTGACTTTTGAAGGATTTAACATATATATATATATATATGTTAAATCCTTCAAAAGTCATATGGTGCAGCCCGAATTCTATATTGGTTATGCTGGTTAGGCTTATATTAGAAATCTCATTAGGATTTTATAAATTCATAAGTTAGAATCACAAAATTCATAATTGCATTTGGATCTTCATAGTACATTTGTTCATTTGCCCGTGATCTTATTTCGAAAAGATTTTTTCACGTAATGTAGTGTCCCACATCGTATTTTCTATTTCTTGTTATTGTTACATTTTCTAACAAATTGTTGAGAATCGAACAATAATAATCGGGAAAAGAAAAATAAATGCAAAAACATATGGACACCAAGATTTAGGTAGAAAACCCTTTACGGGAAAAAACTACCGGCAAAGGAGAAATTTACCAATAAGAAATCAAGGTGTAATTGTGTTTCGCGACTCAAACATCAATTAATAGAAAAACTACGAAAAAATAATATTGACTACGGGCACAGTTAGAATTCGGGTTATAGTAAATTTTAACAATCTCCACCTTGAGACGAATTTCACATGAAAGATCCAACAGGTTACTCGGCTTCATCCAAAACAAATCTAGAACACTAAACTCTGATAATCTTCATCTTCAAAAAAATTTTGGTCCAAGGAAACGAATATGCAAAACCTTATTAAAAATAACCTCATCTTCCACAAAAGCCCCTGTTGGGCCAGCTCAGCAGCTAATACCGATCAAGTTCAAGCGCTATTTAAACTTGAGAGATATACCCGAGAAGAAATTACATCTCCTCCTTCATGGTATCACTGAACTATCAGAGTGGTCACAACATGATGAAGACTCCACACAAGAATCATTACCCTTAAACACGATCAATGCATAACCCATAACTTTATCATATCGCCCAAAGAGCTTTAACATTTCTCTTGGTTCTACCTTTGATAATACCACTCTATCGTGAAACCGAAATTAGTAACTGAACATTTATAATAGACTAACTCATTGACTCTGATGTACCCTCAGATCACAACTAAACTATATTAAACTATATTAGAGAATAAGACTTCTTTTGAGTCTTTTTAGCCAATCTCTTAGAAGGAGAATTAAAAAATTTAACAACTTTATTACCAGTCACTGTAGAAACTTGTACTATATACAAATTTGTAGACCTCATGTGTACCTTTCTTTAACATGACGAGACCACCCCTAATGATCTTCATAATCAACCTACAACGCTGTACTTATATCCTTTCTCATTCATGGTGTTCAACGAGATCAAATTTTTCTTCAATTCGGGAACATGTCACACATTATTCAATGTCCTCACTGCTCCATCAAATATCTTGATTCTGATGGTACCACTCTCAGCTAGCTTACAAGGTATGTTATTACCCATTAACACAACACTTTCTGACACTATCTCGTATGTCGAAAACTAATTTCGATTGTAACTCATATGAAACGAATAAGCTGTATCCAGAATCTAATTATTGTTTGGATTTTAGTTTTCCTCTACAACTACAAGAAGATCTCCATAATTATAATTTTCTTCTGCGACAACAGCATCACCGGACGTCATCGATTGCTTCCCCTTCTCAGCAGCTCCCTTAACATTATGCAATTCCCATCACTCAAATTTAATATGTCATTTCTTCTTACGTAAGTAACAAGTTCTATCCTGATTCATTGACTTTGATCTGCTCTTCGGACCTTGAACACCATCACTGTCTTTGTTGTTTGACTTCCTTATTCTATCACGAATGACGAGTCCCTCTCTGCAAGACTCGGATCCAACAACAATTTGCTTCTTTTTCTCCTTTGATAACAAGGCGTAATAAACCTCTTTCAAATATAGAGTTTCCCTATTGTATAAGATCGTATCTCTGAAAGTACCGTATGAAGTAGTCAGCGAGCACAATAGACTCAACCCAAGATCCTCCTAATCGTATTTGCATCTCATAATCTTCAAATCTGAAACTGGTTCTTTGAACATGTTCAGGTATTCTTCAACTAAACTATCTTCCGTTAATTGACAAGAATATAAGTATTACTTCAAAAGAAACTTACTCGTCAAAGTTTTCTTAATATACAAGTGCTCCAATTTTACCCATAAATCTACGGTAGCGTTCAAAATGTCCTGCAAAATCTAATTTAACAAATGAATCGTATCGTAGATAGAGCTTTTCGATCATTCCAAATTTTCTCTTCTTCACTTAAAGACATGAGCATTTTATCGAGACCAAATAATGTGTCGTCTAATTCTATCTGTGCGAGCGAATCTCGCATCTTCACCTGCCATAGCTGAAATCTCATTTCCAATTCAACAATGGAATATCAAACTTGAACGAACCCATCGCTCAAAAATACAGCTTCAAAATATCTGACCCAAATTTTGAAACCCAACAATATCAATATGTCAAACAAAATAAACTCTCACAATCTCAGAATAAATCTCTCAAATAATTTCAGAATTTTCAACCCAAAATCCTCAATTTAATCACTAATTTCAATATTAAATGCTCCACAAAAAAATCACGTGGCCCAAAAATTAAAGCTCTTTCTTCGGTCCACCTTTCACGAAGAAGCTTCTTTGAGCACCAGAGATTTGCTGATGTTTGACGAAGATTGAACAGAACGCCGGAGACTCCCTTCACGGATGGCGGCTTCTATTTGCTTGGCAAGACGTTGGAGAACAGCGATCTCTGGTTCGAAGGGGTGGCCGGACAATTCTTTTAGGCAAACAGGTGTCATGGTTCTTCACTTTTTGGTGACAGATAGCAACAGACTCTTCTGAATGGAGTTGGCAAATCGAGGCTCGACTTAACAACTTCATTCCGTGCGTGCATGATGATCGTCTACGTAGGAGGCAGCAGCAGAGTTAAAGGACATTCTTCTCATTATTAAAGAAGGCACAACAGCAAGAGAGTTACTCTCTCTCTCTCTCTTCCTTCACAGCTTGAAATTTGGATGATGCAGCAACAAAGAAAATCAAATTTTTTTTTTAATTTTCCTTTTCCACAAAAAATTGCAATTTTAATTTCCAAATTTGCAAAACATCAAAATTCATTCGATCCAAGTACGAATTTCTCAACCTTGCTTTGAATTCTTGCAACCAAAGCTCTAATACCAATTGTTGAGAATCAAAAAATAATAATTGAGAAAAAAAATAGATGCGATAACATAGAAACATCAAGAATTATGTAGAAAACCTTAAAGAAAAAAAAACACGAGCATAGGAGAAATTTACTATAAGAAATTAACGTACAATTATGTTTTGCGACTCAAGTATCAATAAATAGAAAAACCACAAAACCCTAGTATTGACTACGAACCCAATCCGACCCAATTAAAATTCGGGTCAAACAAAATTCTAATAATATATATGTTTGGCAACTCTTCACTTAAAGGTTACAATTTCTAACCGTCCAATTTAACTGAGTAAATTAAATAAAAAAGTTTCAAATCTTTATTTTACACTTGTTCTTACATTCTTCCCCAATCAGAAAATTTGGTCCCCAAAGTTTATAGATGGGAAGTGTCTTGCATACTTCTGTGAGTCAATATTTTGACCAGGATAGTTAACACTATACTACGGTCAAATGTTCAAAAAAACTAAATCATTAGTTTCAATCTCAACGACTATTCGGAGGCTTGCATACAGTTTTTAGCTTGTCTTTAGAAATAGGAGCATTCACAATAGCCAGTTGAATTAAATATGATCACAGAATAATAGCTTTACAGCCTCAACCTATTTGATTTATCAACCTAAAACATGTATAGTACCTCGTAGAGTAGAAATATAATATTGGTATAACAACTATTAAAACAAATTCAATCATTAATAAATCATTCACCCAAATATCACCAAAAATCATGAATGAAGATCTCCAAATATCCTCAAGGATCTAGATTGTACGCTCAAACAGTGATGATGAAATGTAAAACTCAAGTTAATTTTAGTGACCAAAACTTTCAGCAAGGTTTTTCTATCGAATTCAACATTGGTCAGGACACGTGAATAATAACAATACTTTCCACAAAATTCACTCAACTCTATGAGAGAGTAATTCATTCATATCAAGACTAAAATGTGCAATTGTAATGACTTGAAAGATCATGAGTGCGATTGTAGGGCAAACTTCAGATTGTGAGACAAATCTCGAAGAAACCCAAGTATTGACAAATTCCAAATTTAAGTATAGGTAAATTTCATATCGTTACGAAAGGGGGATCGGGCGCAATCCCACATGGCTTGGTGGAAGATGGAAATAAAACATATATAAAAAATGTCTTCCCTAGAATCTAAGACGCGTTTTGAGAGCACAATGACATTGGATCTCATAATAACTTCGAAGTTAAGAGTGCTTCGTCGAGAGCAAGATCAAATTGGGTGATCATTTGCGCAGTTCTCGTTGAAAACAAATCCGTGAGGACATAAAATTAGCCAAAACAGACAATATCTTATAGGAATTAAGATATCGTTATTAATGGTATCAGAGTTTCTATCCAACATAAGATGTGGCCAACGAGAACGTTGAACTCCATGATGGGAGTGATTGTGACGACCTAAAAGATCATGAGTGCGATTGCGGGACAAACCTCAGAGAAACTAAAATATAGACAAATCCCAGATTCGAATATAGGTAAATCCCGGATCGTTACAAAATGAGGGTCGGGCGCAATCCAACATCGCTTGGAAGGAAGATAGAAATGAAATATATATAAAGAATGACTTCCTTAAAAAGTAAGACGCGTTTCTAAAGCACGATGACATCAAATCTCATAAGAACTCCGAAATTAAGAATGTTTCGGCGATATCAGTACCAAGTTGGGTAGCCACTTTGAAAGTTCTAGTTGAAAACAAATCCGTAAAAACATAAAGTTGCCCAAAACAAATAATATCTTATCGAGAATAAGAGGTTCGTTACAGCAAATTAGTTAATTAATCAAAAAACAACTCGAACAATAAATCTTTGCCCATATCTTAGTAATTCAATCACAAAATTTATGGTAATCCCATCTTATTTTCACTCTAGAAGAGGCAACGAGTGCAACATTCTAGTGGGCCACTATTGTTCAACCTCATTCTAATGATACGTCATGAATCTAAGCATATACAAAACCACATCATTCTTCAAAGTAGTATTCCATTACTAACTAACTTCAAAACATCATACATTAGGCACCATAACTCTGAGAGAAAACATAAATTTATCAATGAAATTTCATATTGTCATCTTGAGACCCATTTTGCAAATCTCTCTTTCAACTCAGTATCAAAATTTTGCATATTTTAACACGATACATGAGGCATAGGAGTCCTTACCAAATTATATGCACAAACTATATGATCGGTGATGTGATACTACAGTTTTTATTCATCAATGGATACCGATATATCCCATTAACCCAACACCAAACAAATTTATTAAGGTCGAGAGTCAGAATAATAGTTACATCTTTGGTCTTCCTAGGAATATATTTCAAAGTATAATCATAATCCTTAGTATAATACATGTTATTGTGTAAATGATTATTTCAAACTCTTACCATCAGAGAAATTCAAACTTCAAGCCATACTAATAACTTTCTCATTATCTCAAAGAAAAACGATCACTTTCGCAACTTTAAACATCTAACACATGCATTAGCACACACTCAAGTGCAATATTCCTCGTCAATATAAATCTAACATGACAGTCACCGTCAAACACTGTCAACATCAGTGCCATTGTCAACTTATGCTCCAGCTCCTCAACTGTAGACCAAAACTTCCCATTGCAAACAAATCTAACATCCTTTCTTGTTAATTGAGTTAACAGATTGACCAAAAAAGAAACTTTTCATTGCAACGACGATAATAACTAACCTCAGGAAACTCTAAACCTCATTAATGTTCCTAGTGGCTTCCAATCCAACACAGCCAAACCGAATTGGATCCAATGAAACATTGTCTCAAGGAACAAAATGCCCAAAGAATTTTTAGCCTTAGTTACCAAATACGATATTCTTTCCTTTTAACATACAAAAAATGATCTTGCAACATCTATAAACACAATCCCAGATAATATTTAGCCGAATGAAAAGTCTTCAAATAACCAATATGACATTAATGGATACTTTTACAAACTAATTTGATAGGATTTGTAGACTCACTTCATCATATTCTTAAGAAGCAGTTATGACATTCATCAACCTAAACAGCAAAACCTTCAACTTACAATGTCCATAAAAAACCCGAAAAGTAATTTTACATATATCCCTCCTTGTAGATCTTCAGCAGATGAGTATCCAATCTCAAATCAATCATGGCACAATACATCCATCCGCCCAATTAATTGAACATCTCATTATTCCTCAATAACATATAATTAATATTAATCATCATTTGATCTAACTTTTGGTAGTTAAACACACAAGTAAAACAAACCATCATCCTTCCTAGCAATTATCATCGATATCTCTAATTGCGAAACAAACCATCAAGCCCATAAATTTGAGAAATTGTTCAACCAATTTTCTATCATCCGTCTTGTTAATTCCCATATTTATTCATGACACAACCTAGAGGCGTATCCAGACAAAACACCAAGTCAAATGATTTGATATTCAGATAGCACTTGATCGGCTATGTCAAGATTTGGTTTGCCGCGAAAGAACCAAAAGTAAAGTCATAACCTACCGAAGATGGGTCAAAGTCTATATAATGATCACAAAATAATAAAATAATGTAGGAAAACGTTGTGTAAGAAATAAAACATATCACACCCAATATAATCATACAGATCAAGAAATGAAAGAAAGAAATAAAAGAATGGTCAACACAGGAAAAAATAAGAGAAATGAAAGGGAAGCCATAGATTGCAAATTTTCTTGGGCCGCTCATTGTTTTTCAAAATATAATGATAAAACTACTTTTTTTCATTCATTGAATGTAGCATAAGATTCACTGTTAAGTTAAATGTTCTCTCCAAAAGACTCTTTTTTTCTATTCTGGAATTTTATACTGTGGTAACTCCCAATTTTTACCAATTTGACCATTTGATTGAAAAAATATACGTGGTTGAATGTCAACAAATTACAATAATTCGAGTCAACAAGTAATAATTTAATATCTAATAATGTAAACAATTTATTCAAATATTTTATTACTATTAAATAGGAAGATTTTACAATACAAGTTAACAACACTAAACCCAATCCCATTTTTGTTCCCGACTACCCCCAAGCTGATCAAACCTCAGTCGATACCGGTTAGTCAATGCACCCTAAATTAGATAAAAATGGGGAAGCAAAATTTAAAATATGTTAAACGTGGACAGTCACATTATTTATCCCTGTAAATAAATCTTTACTTAAAGTTCTTGTTTTTGTCTCAAGTCTATGCATAACTAACTGCATAATATTTTGGATTTGCTCAAAATAAAGTTAAGCATGGTGGGTAGAAATGAATGAAGATGACAAACGTGGAGACCATTTCATTATATTAGTGAAAGGTAGATAGCTTCATTACCGTCATTTCTGTCTCTAAGACCATTTGAGGAGAGAAAGGGAGGGAGATGGCCTCTCTGAGCTCCCCAGACTCTCCTCCAAACCCATCTTTTGCATTAAGATCAGAAACAAGAACAACATCTACCAGATTTTACCGAAGCATTTCAACAAAAGACCCTTCCTTTTCAGATTTTCCCTTCACCCCTCCTCGCCTACACTCACCTTCTCTCCCACAAAGTCACCGTACTTCTCCAGTCTCCTCCCCTCTTCACCCATCATCGTCTCCCACCGCAGCCCTCAACGCCGCTCAAGTCGCCTGCAGATGCATATCTTCTGTTCTGAAAAAGGACGGACAGATCTTATCCATGGCTGCCCTCAACAACATAGTTTACACAGGCTCTGATACCAACATCATTAGGGTTTGGAAACTTCCTGAGTTTACAGAATGTGAACAGCTCAAAACGAAGGCTTCAATGGCGGTTGCCATCGAGGTTTCCGACGATAGAGTTTTTGCTGCTTATGGCGATGGGAAAATTCGGTTGTGGCGCAGAACATGGGAAAGATCATTGAAACATGTTAGGTTGACGACAATCCCAAAGACATCGAGCTATGTCCAAAGGTACATCGCCGGAAAAGAGAAGATGGTAAGTAATTTATATCCGTAGTCACTTTCATAATTTTAAGGTACCAACTGTATTGGGGTAGAACTCGCCCAATAAAATGGGCTTGCAAACAGTAAGTTATCTTCAACGAGCAGAACTTGAGCTAAGTTTGTATTAATCTGTCAGTTTACTATTACCATCCATCGAATCGACTCATGCACTGTTCACATCTATTTATTGATGACACATTAAAAGATTTAGAACAGTAAATTTATTCAAAAGAAATTGAAGGACCTAACAGATGATTTCAAAGATATTGATGAGGCTCTTTATGGCCATTATGGCAAAGGACTGGATCAGCTGAAGACAAGTTGCTTTACTGTATCATTCATTCCCTGCTGTTACTCCTATTAAAAAGTTTAACCAGCTATTTATTGCGTCTGCAGAATAATCTAAACTTGTGTCAAAACTTAAAAGAGTTTGATAAAATTCAGCAGATGAAGCATTTGGGGCTGATAACCTCGCTGGCAATTAGTCTGTCCGACGACATCTTATACTCCGCTTCAGTTGACAAAACAGTGAACACATGGAGAATTTCCGATTTTAAATGCATAGAAACAATCCAAGCACATTCAGAGCCGGTGAATGCGATCATCGCAGCCGACGATGGCCTACTCTACACAGCCTCCGATGATGCAACTGTTCGGGTCTGGCGGCAAAGCTTCTGCAGTGGAGAGAGGCCTCATTCTCTGATTGTGGCCCTCCCGGCTAAGCAGTCCCCAATTAAAACACTAAGCCTAACACCAGATGGTGCAGTCCTATACGGTGGATGCGCAGATGGGTACGTACATTACTGGCTTAAGGGTTGGTTTTCAGGCCAACTGCAATATGGAGGCGCCCTACAAGGCCATACACATGCAGTCATGTGCTTAGCTACCGCGGCCAACTATGTGGTCAGCGGCTCGGCAGACTCAACCTGTAGGGTCTGGACCAGAGACCGGAACTTTCAGCACATATGTCTGGCTGTATTGGTTGGCCATAGAGGGCCTATAAGATGTCTCACGATAGTTTCCAACCGCTCGGGGAATGACTCGACTAATGATGATGGCTGCACAATTTGCAGTGGGGGTCTTGATGGTGTCCTCAAAGTTTGGCGCATAGCCCCACAGAATGACGCAAATCTACATTCTACGCCAAGTGGATGTGAATATTTTGAATTGTAAAACGGAGTTTAATGATTTAATTCTACAGAGATGGGGAAAATTGGCAATTTTTTTTTA
Source organism: Begonia peltatifolia (assembly GCA_022433055.1). NCBI lineage: Eukaryota > Viridiplantae > Streptophyta > Magnoliopsida > Cucurbitales > Begoniaceae > Begonia > Begonia peltatifolia. The sequence goes on along the minus strand of CM039525.1, from coordinate 6,152,909 downwards.
TTTCTTCGCATCTTTTTGGGTCTAAAAATTAATAACTGGATGAAGATGACGATGGATTGATGATACCCACCAGATCAGTTCTCACGGAAAAACAGTGGCCGCCGACAAAAACATAAAACATCGCGTACACGCTCTCTCGGAGGATTCGTCGTTAATAAAAAAGGACTCAAGCAATGGAGACTTGCATGAACGAAACTTTAAGGTCTCCTTTTATGACAAAGGCAAAAGGACTCATGCAATGGAGGCTTGCGTGAACGAAACTTTAAGGTCTCCTTTTATGACAAAGGCGGCACCTACCTCAAAATGAGGAAAGTATTTCTTTGAAACCTAGATGATCCAGTATTCGAGAAAAAAAAAAAAAAAACTTCTTCCATGAAAAGAGAGTAAAAAAATAGGTAGTATTATGTTAGATGGAGAAAAAAGTAAGAAGTGTGCTTTTATACACATTATGAGTTTTAATAGTAGTGAATTTCTTTTGGTGAATATTTTCTAGAATTTTCGATTTCTAGAAGAATATTATAAATCTTATTTTTCATTCAGGCATCAAAAATATACTAATCCTATAACACCCCGAAAACCTACCTATTTTCGATTCGTTCACTGCTCCGCGCCATCGTCATCGTCATCCTCGATCAATGCAAAAACTCTCGGAGTAACCCTGTTCTGTTTCTTATCTGGCATCGAGCAATCCTTAACTTGATGACCTTTTTTATCACATTTGAAGCAACGCCCTGTAAGAAACTTGCATTCTCCAGAATGATTATTCTTGCACACAGGACATGTAGGAAGTTGATGAGCTCCATGCGGTCACTTTCCTTTCGCTTGATCAACAGTTGCTTCATTGGGCCTTTTTGTGCCCTTATTTTGTTGTTATTGTGGCTGTCACCCTCTATTCTGTTGTTATTGTAGAGGAATTTCTAGAAAAAACTTCTTGGAGGTTCCTGTTGCTTCTACAATTTCATTGTCATTTCCTCCATCTCTAGTATCTTGGCCACTACTTTAGAGTATGGCACATCATGAATGTCTGCTGTTTTAACTTCGACATAAATGTCCTTCTTCAATCCCTGAACGAACTGATAAACTTTCATCATTTTATGGATGTACTCAGCCACTGATCCATATTGTTGTAACTGAGCGAATTTCATCATTTTACTCATCCTTACGTTGCGGTTGAAATATTTCTCGCAGAACACTTTCTTAAACTAATTCCAGGTCATCTCTATTGTCGCAGTTGTTGTCTTTACGGTGTCCCATCAGTATCCTGCATCCTTTGTGAGATGGAACACTGCACAAGTAACTTTCTTGTTTTCCTCCATTTTAGCGAGTTGAAAATATTTTCTATTGCTCGGATCCAGTCTTCAGCATGTGTTGGCTCCATAGACTGTCCATCAAACATTGGCAGTCGGAGCCGTCTAAATCTCTCTCCACTTGTGTCATGTGAAGCATTGACATTGTTGTTGTTCTCATCTCCTTCTCTAGCCATCATCTATTCCATCATGCGAGATTGGGTACCAACTAATTTCGTCAACTGTCGGATAGCGTTGTCCCTTTCGTCCGCTTCTCTATGTCGTCCTCTCACCATTTTGTAAATCCTACATGTAGTTATAAACTTAATTCAATAAACTGAAACTTAAACTTAAACACTTACCGTTGATGGAGCGGTCTCATGTGGTGGATTGTGCAGTCAGGCAGTCTACAAAAATGATTTTTAAACTCGGGTGCTCTGATACCAACACTTGTAATGACCCCAAACAGGCTGCCACGATTCTTGACATGACTTACCTAATCTTTAAAGTAATTTGGACGTAAACAAACCACAAAAAGTGATTATCAGACATAAAGATAAACAATAGTGGAGAGAAAATGTGAGGAGATAGAGAAAGAGATATTCATGGGAGGATTGCTTTTTTTAACATGTTTTTACGTTTTCTTTCTTCTTAAGAAATTTTAATTTCATCGTCCTTTATTACACAATTTTCGCCTACGTGTTTACTTCATGTTTAAAATTGGGTTGAAAGGATGGTTAATCTAAGTCAAATCTATAGTTTTAATAAGATGTCTCGAAGTTTATGTGATACATTTGGAAGTTTGCTTTAAAACACTTCTAAGATTTTACAAGAATAAGAAAACATGGATCTATCGAAAACCTTTACTTTGAAAACTTTATTTTGATGAGATGTCACATATGGGAAACCTGATGGAGTTTGGTCACCAGCACATTCATTTTTTCATATATGTACATACGTTTTATACGTTTACCATTGATGCATGGATAAATCATCTTGATGTTTTGGACGGTTTCGATGATAAAGCATCAAGAGGCTATCCTCACACATCTTCCACTTTGTGAAAATTTTTTATTTGCATACTACGAAAAATAGGTAATAGAGCAGTGATGGCGTGCTCCTTGAATTTCAAATCCCTAAATTTGATAGAGATATTTTTGTTGATTATGGTTGACAGATGGTGATATCGCTAACATTGTTCGCCGGTCACCCAAGTAACACTACTGGATCTTTGGATCGCTGCCTTTCTATAATATTGTATTGGAGGAGTTCTTGAGTGATATTCATTTTTCACTCTAATTGATTTTAAAATTAAAGCACAATTATAATCTATTTTAGTATAGTTGTCTATGCATATAACAACGTTTTGAATAATGCCACATCGCTTGCTCGTGGAGCATGTTTTTTTTAAAATGAAGGATTATTTTCTTTTAAAAATGAATTTTTAAATTCATGTGCGACATCTTAACTCATGGTTTGAAAAAAAAAAATGAAAAACCAGTTTTATATACATTTGCATTTAGTATAAGTTTTCTATTGAGTTAGTCACTTATCCTAAATGACCTCCTTTTTTTCAAGGCAAAGATTGTAGCAATTAGTAGTTGAAGTTTGATAGGCGGTCCCTTGTTTACCTGTTTAGTGTCTATTTAGTTTCCTGGTGAGAATTTAACTTTATTGGGTCTGGATAAGAATGTTAACATGGGATGTTAATGTTGGACGATGTTGCATCGTTGTTTCTTTATTGCTCTAATATGTTTGTAATCACTACGTGGATTGTTGACTTTGATTTGTGTTATTTTTCCGCTGTGAATCAAACCTTGTACTAGTCAATTGGGTCTTCTTTGATAATAAGGTCGTTCAACCAGACATTTCTATTAGACAACCTCCGAGTCATGACATAACTCACACATTCATTGATGATTAATATTAAAATGTTTTTTCAAACATGTGTGAACTAACCAATAGACACAAAGTAAAAGACTCACGAATATATTATTCGAATTAAGTTTATTTTCAACACCATCCTTTAAACTTAATTTTCTCATAATTTCAAGCATCATCTTTCTTCCTCTTTGTTTATAGGGTGATGGCTAGAACTTGTTAAATCAGTGATGCCTTATTCATGTTGATTCTTTCTTCATCAGTTTGTAGGATAATCGGTTGTCAAATTTTGGACTTTTCAATCCTAGTCTAATTACAAAGAGTCAACCTCACGATAGTCTTTTAAATGTAGTTCTTTCAAAACTCTGTATCAATCAATCACTGCCAATGATGGCCTTGATATGCCTCAGAGATCTATAACAAGATCTCAAATCAAGACTCACTTATTATCTATTCTTGTTGCTAACGAGTTTACTATTCTTGCAAGAGATGAGCTTATTAACGACTTGGATTGGAATCCAGACACTCAGAACAAGGACAAGCTCATGCATGTGCTCGCTTACGATGTAAAAGCCAAGACTTGTCCTGAGGGAATTTGTCTTCTTAAAGACAAATCTGTGTAACCGATGAACTTTATATTTTTTGGTAAACATTGACCTTAGTTGTATTTTTATTAAACTTTATTATTCATGTAACACCCAAAATTTTGTACGTTTTGCCCTTAAAATATTTTGTATAGTACTTGGATCTTATGTAAAGTGCTTTTGGTGAATAATTAGATACATGTTATGATTTAACTCGATTAATTTTGATAGAAAAAAATAAGTTAAAGTATTAGTAAAGAATTAAAGAAATGGAGAAGGAAAATCACTCAAGTATTAAAAGGATTATGTGACAAGTTTGACAAAGTCAAACTTTCCAATTGTAGTGTGTTTAGCATTGGAGATAGAGGAGTCACGAAGGTGTATGACAAACTACAAGATTCAAGTGGGAAAACTACATGAATTTGGTTTAAAGGTCAAAATGGTAATTAGCAAAAGAAAAAGACAACTTGCTTTATAATAATGGTTTAACCCTCTCATTCTTCCCACAATTTTTGCTGCTGATTTTCCTCCGTTGATGCTCTTCATTTTCATGCCCTAGCTCCATTTTGGTTGAGGATTGAAGGTGAGTTTGGTTTTTAGTTATAAGTTACGCAATTTTTAGTGTTTATAAGTGATAAACTTTAAGTTTTTAAAGCTTTGTTGGAGTTTGTTTCAAAACCCTAAAACCTGCAAATTTCTCCCTCAAATTTGGTTATTTGATGAGTCAAAAGTGTTTAAATGACATTCAAAGGATTATGTTTGGATTGTATCAGAGATTGGTGCATGAGTTTGCAAAAAAGAGAAAATTGTTTTGAAGATTTTGAAAACAGAACAGATTCTGTTCTTGTGATATTCGGCAAAGTTTATTAGTTTTCTTTTGGTAAATGGTTTGCACCATTAGAGAGTAGACTCTTAGAAGAGTCCATAGCAATTAGAATTACTTGATTCCGAGTTATATTGAGAAAGTTATGGTCATTTGAAATTGGATAAAACTTTGAAGTGATTTCCGAAAACTTCACTAGGGCTGTTCGGTTTGCTTACTATTCTGCTATTTTGGTGAGTGGTTTTCTTAAATTAATTCCACCATCTTAAAGTAGACACTTTAAGGTTTCCAAAAAATGTTGAGTCATTGAATTCGAATAAAAATTGAGTATGATACGCTCAATTGAACTTTAGCCTATATTTAGTATAAGTCCGAGAATTTTGACTTTGTTTGAGTTAAGTTTCTAAATTGGATATTTTGTTAGGTTGTTTGAGATTGATAAGAATAAAGCAAACAGACTCCAAGTTTAATTGTGAAGGACCCGAGGTAAGTTTTCGTGATTTACTTGGCCGATTTGGCCTACATCACAAGAAATTATGTTTTCGAGCATCTAATGATTTATATTGTTTTAATGTAAATTAGATGGGTAGTTAGGTTGTTTAAATTATAGAATGTCTTGTATTTTTTTATTGATTGTTTTCTATGTTTTTATAAGTTTATGCATTATGAACTGTCCATGCATCACGTTTTTTTCAAAATTGCATGAAAACGAGTTTCTGTACATGTCTTATGAAAAGAAATGAATGCACTTAATCTCGGTCATGTTGGGGTGGGGTTCAGATAAGGCTGTCCTGTAGGTAGAGCATGTTTTCCCCCCAGTAGATGAGAAGGTTGTCTAACCGCTTGATGTGCCTTCTCTATCTGGTAGAGTAAACCCCCGGTGACATCCCGTTATGTAACGAAATGAAATGAAATAACTACATGTTTTATGAACTACATATGCACGGCATTCATTTACATTTACGTTGACTTATTGAGCCTTTAGCTCATAGATATCTCTATGGTGTAGGTGATTTAGAAGAAGGTGAGGATGTTTTATCTCAACCTGACGAGTGACGTAGTTGAAGAAGGATGGCCGTGGAAGGGCGTTTGTGGCTGTCTGAACGCATTTTGACCCGTGGGCAATGTACATGTGTTTTGGGGGTATGGTTAAGTGCATAGATTATAGAATGTAAGGTTTAAGAATTATAAAATATTTTGAAAATATTTTAATCATTTCGATAGAAGAAAATTAGTGGTTGAGATTAATTTGAAAGTTTTATGTTTTAGCATATACTGGAATTGCTTAGGAGTTTAATGATTTGAAATATAGATTCCGGATTAAGAAAATTTAAAGGTTATGCTGCCCGTTTTTATAAACAAAACGTGAATTTGGAGTTAGGTACGCTGCAGGTGTCCGTTAGAAGGTTTACGATATTTATGGTCGTTTTTAGAAAGTTTCAGTTAAGTTTCCTAGTAGTCAAGTGTTGACCGGAATCCCTATTTTACTGTTTTTAACACTCATAATGAAGTTTATTTTTATACTAAGGTTCCACGCAAGAATTGTTTTTCGCTGTAAACGGTTTAATATTTATACACGATGTTGTTTTAAGGCTATGAAAAAAAATTTATGAGATTTTTAAGAATAGTGTCTAGGAACGTTACAATTCAGCATACATACATTAGATGACTGATAGGATTAGCATGAGGGTTTGAGAATAAATCACAAGAGGCCACGATGGGTTTGCTTATGGACTCAAGGGATCACACTACTCAATCAGCCCACGGACTACTCAAATCAACCCGATGAGCTCTCTTTCAATTATATACCAACCAAAAGCGTTCAGCACCACTTTAGACCGAACCTAAGGAAGGCTCATGCAAATGCAAACACCCAAACACGGTAGACTTGAAACCTCGTTCACGGAAGATAGAGGCCTTACAACTATTTGGGGCCTTAATCATGGAGTTAACCTTGTAGCCGAGCCTTGTTGGAGTTTGCCGCTCAAATTGTCATACTTTCAGCTTTTCAAGCTCAAATTACCAGCTCATTCCTACCTCACAAGGACACCTAAACAACTTCCTTTCAAATGAAGATATTTTCCTTATGCTTGGATGAAAAAGACCGCGCGCTTGCAACGGCTAGGATCTCTTTTCACATATCAAAACTCTTCTCTTGATTATTTCCTTGGAACCTTTAGCTATAAACATCATGGCTATTGGACAATTTATGGACTTTTTGCATATCAATAGTAACGGCTCGTTTCTCCTAAAGTACCAAGAGCATAAGCTCTCAAGTTAGATTAGCATCGGTGGTTTTTTGACCAATCGGAGTTGTAGTCTCCATTACTTCAAGCTAATTGTTGGCTTGTAAGTTCTTAAAGACATCTTTCCTCTCTAAACCCTATAGGGTTGGAAAACAGTAGGAAATTTGAATACCATAACCCAAATACTGTTGTCATTTTTCTTGGAAAGTGTACATTCCCCAGAAGTGCTATAGATTGCTTACCAAACCGGTCACGAGATCTTCTTGCATAACTTTTCTGTTTCTTCTTAATTTTGTATGATCTTTTTAAAGCATATCATCAATTCATCTATTGAGATTTCCTCCAATTTTCATATCATTTTGACATTGTTTGGTATAGTTGCTTGCTGGATTGAGGTGCTTGTTGGATTTAGCCTAGAAGCACCGATCCTCTTAATTTTGATTTGTCTAACATATGATTTCCAGGTTAAATCTTATCACCTTCTCGCACTCATTCGTTAGGAAATTGAACTCGGACAACTCGCCAAATTTTGGAGAACAACGCGCTTTTCTTTTGGGTCTCAGATAATAATATTTCTACTTTAAAGAACACAATGTCTTTCTTTTGGGTCTTTGATAACTTCGAGCTTCCTAATGTCATTATCTCTCTTTTCACAAAATATCTTCTATGTCAAAGAAGCACCTTACTCGAATAATATTTTCATTTTCCATGGATGTAATTTAGCCCAAAGAGCATCTTCTTTTTCATATAAAATCACCTTGCTATAAAGTAACTTGATTATACAGTAATTTGGCTATGAAACTACGTTCCTCTCACATGACATAACCTAGCTCCACAACTATCTTTCCCTCAAACGACATCTCTAGCTCTAAAGTGCCCTGGCTCTGAAGTGTTTGGGCTCTCATGTATCTAGTTGCAGTATCATTTTATTTAAAAATATAAAGTGGAATATGCTCCTACACCAATTTATTGGAATGAGAAATATGTATTTTACAAAGGAAAGATAGACAAAGAGAGCGATAACAAAACAATTTCTTTCTTTCAATTCACTTGGATTTTGCTTTCTAGTACTTTAGTACCTCTTTGGAAGAATTCCATAGGAGTAAACAACTTTTCTAAACTAAGGACACATAATTTATTAGACTTCTAGGTACATATATAACACAATACATGAATCATCTAATAGATGAACTTATCAAATACATAATTCACACATACATAAATGAAATTTTTGTCTTTTCAAACACGCATGAACTAACCAAAGGACACAAACTAAAAGACTCATTAACTAAAAGACACATTCTTCGCATTAAGTTTATTTTCAACAAAGATAACATTTCTAGGAGGTCCACTCTACACAACTGCGATACCAATAAAACTTCAAAACAAGTTCTTGTGGTCTCCTTTTAGCCATCGCTAAGTGTATTAATGAAATGGTAAAATGGATATAGGTTTAGGAAAATCTTTATAAATTTGTTAGTCAGCTTCTTGTTCTTTTATTTGTCATTTTGTCATGGGGTGCAAAAAGGAGAAGGTACTGGCAAGAATAGGTAGTGGCAGTAATGGAGAAGATGAAGGCAGGAGTGGTTGAAGGTGGAATAAGTGCATTGGTTAAGGTTTACGAGTTAGCCAAAGTCGATGCTTAGGTGGTTATATGAGGAGAACTACCTCGGAGACCATACTTACATTATCAACATCGATAGCATTGATCTCAATCTTAGAGAAACATGGTGGCAGAAAACATTAGGGAAATAATTTCCAAAAAGGGAGTGGCTAAGGTCGAAGGTGGTGGAGAGAGAAGAACTAGGGTGAGAGGAAAATTCATTTCAGAATAGAGATGACAAAAGAGCGGGTTGGCACAGGTTGAAATTTTTTGGGGTTGGTTCGACTTAAAAATTATTTTAGGTTGCCTCGTTGGGTTCAACTCATTGGGCTCGTTAGCCTTGTTAGGATCAGTGAGTCAAACTTTATTAAGGTTAGCTCGACTCTACTTGACTCGGTCAACTCGTTTTTCACCTTAATTGCAAATGATTGATAATTAGATAGATGTCAATATAGTATATAATTTGTAATAATACAATTGTAAAATATTTATAATTGTATTTGTGTGACACTTTTTATTTGATCATCTTAAATAACTTTTCTTTAAATATGTGTCATTTTGTATATTAATAAAATAATTTTGTTAACTAAACAATTAATTATTATATTTTGACACTATAATGTTAAATAATTATTAGGAAAAAGTCCAATTTGAACCTCAAACTATGATGTGATGAACAAAATGAACTCTACACTATGTTTAGGTACAACTAAAACCTTAAACTATCTCAATCATACAAGTCAGCCATCACCATTAGGCGCTATTAAATACATTCGTTGTCGCCCGAGGTTTTAGTGTGGATGAACACGCTTCTCACGAGGGTGACCTCCGCGCTAGCCCGTGTTTTAAGTGAGATCACTCTCATTTTTATGCACTGTCGCCCTCATGCAAAACACAGGCAACCTAGCTTCTCTCTCCAGCGATTTTCCGCTCAATTCCAGCAAATTTCGACCTCCAATATCTAATTCTCCATCGATTTTGTTCGCAATTTTGATCTTCCATACTATTTCTTTGTTGTTTCGCCATAATTTTAGACCACCACATTAACCTACTGATCGATTTGCAAATCGCCATAATTTCATGGTTTTACCTTAATTTTGACTGCTCGAAAAATGAGGGTGACCTCGCCTAAACAAAGGCTACTACAGATGTTGCTCTCATTTAAATGCAGTCACCCGCACTTCAAAAGCGAGCGACCACGAGTGTATTTGACAGCGCCTAACGGCGAGAGCTAAGTTGTTCGATGAGAATAGTTTAAGGTTTTATTTGTACCCAAACATAGTATGGGGTTCAGTTTGTCCCTCACCCCATTGTTTGAGATTCAAATTGATCTTTTCATTAATTATTATAATTTCAATAAATAATTTTTTTTAGAAATATACATTACATTTATATGAATTGAAAATATTTATGTGTATTTAATTCGTTAGGCTCAATTTGTTAAGACTCTCTAAGCGCGTTTAACTAGATAGGCTCATGAAGGCTCGTTAGGCTCATTTAGCCTGTTTGGCTCAACTTATTTAACATCAACTCACGAGGTAGCTCAAGTTGAAATTTTTTTTTGTCCGACTCATTAGGTCAAATCTATTTTGGCTAAATTCGACTCAATCGGCTCTTTGTCATCTCTCTCATAGGCAATGGAGGGAAAAAGCACGAGAGAGAGAGAGAGAGCCAATGAGTGATCGCCATGTGGACCCACGTGCTTCTTTCATGGAGCTTTTTGACATTTGAGGACCACATTGCTCGAGGGCTATTTTTTCGATCCACTAAGGTCAAGGTCCGTTTAAAACTTTATCCAAGATAAAAACATAATCTATTACCTCATGACTCGAGTGGACTACAATTATCCATCCCATGTGTACATTCTTAAAGATGTTTCTCTCTTTCAAGAAAGAGATGACATATCATGCTATTGGAAAAAATAATGCTACAATTACTCTTTTAAAATACAAGTTAATGTATCAAATTATGATTAGTGTAATTAAAATATAATTAATATAATAAATTATAAATAATTAATTTATTACCATTATTATAAAAATAATTATTTAATACTTCAGCAAGGTAAATACAACATTATTCTATTGAAAAATACTTCATTTCATATCAAATCAAACTACCATAGCTTCAATGGCTTCCATCAATAATCTTATTCTTGCAACAAAATACTTAACAAGTAAGCTTTAGATCTGAGTTAGTTGATAGGCGCCTAGTATTCTTCTCAAAGTTTTTGCTATCCCCATCAGGACACTCGGTTTCGTAGTTTGTCTGTTAGTGTTGACCCAATAGAGTTCTTTCATTTTTTGTTTTGTTTTTGCTCAGATTTTTTCCTCCCACAAAAATATTGAAACTATGCAAGATTCAGATATGCATGCTTCTGATTGACACAGCAAGGTGTTTTGTACGTTGTTTGATATGCTGAGGATGGACCAATAATGGGCCCCATTGCAATGTCTTTCTGGACCACTTCACCGACTGCTTTAAACTCAAATGGCCCACTCCTCAATGTACCACGTGGCACCTACGTTCGTAGATATTAAGATGCCCCCCTATTACACACTCCTTCAACATGTTGTCAAGTATATTCTCAAACTAATTGATTTGTACTCTACTCAGTTCATATTCCTCCAACATTTTGGAGAAATTACGGCTTCTCCTGCGGTGGTAGACTGCCGTTGTTTGCGCCTTGCGATCAACTGCAAAACAAGAAGAAAACAATGGATACTTCTACAGTTATAACTCAGCATCCCACACCCTAGAAGATAAGTTTGATATGGACCAAACTACAATCATCAATCCATTTAAAAAATAAAGAATCAAATAAAGGTGGTTTTAACTCAACACTGTGTTGAAAAAAAAAAATCAAAATTTGAGCATCATCTGATATTACCCTGGCCATCATGCGCCGGAGCTAAAGTGAGTGACCTCTCATTCTCCTCCACCAAGATGAAACATTTGTGTGAGGCGTCGGAGGTGTGAGAAGGTCTAGCATAGTTTGCTTCTCTTTTGGCGTCATAGGAATTCCTCTTACCAAATTTAGAGCCATGATGTGAACATTAGTCTTCTGCTTGTGCTTGTTGTAAGCCCATACTCCAGCTGCGGCTCCTGCAACTAGGAGCTGTTACATAGATCGAGAAAGTTAAATTCAAAATCAGCAAGATGTTCAGAGAGTTTTTATAAGAAATTGGTGTGGTCTGACCGGTGATAGCCAAAAGGCTGCAGTTTGCATATCAAACTTTGGGGTATAAAGAACAGTCTCCCCATAGTCCTCTTCGAGCTTTTTGTAGATCTCTTTATCTGTTTTCCCAGAGTGTATCTCGTCACGAATTAACTAGAGTGATTCCACATGTACAAACAAAAAACAACCCATCTTAAGTGCATGGATCATAGGCAGTAAAATTCAATGTTAAGATTCAAAATCAGGTAAATTAGGCTTGTCTGCAGTCCATTGGATAGATTGAGCGATACTCAACAAGTCTTTCACCAGAACAAAAGATGTTTATCAAGATAGAATATAAAAAGGATTGAGGTGTATCGCAGATCTCATTTTCATAGAAACAATAAGTAAATAGATATTGATTAATGGTAATCAAAGAACTTCAACATTCGTAACATAAAAAAGCTATTTGTTCAATTTACTTAAGAACCATGACTCTAGGATGGATAAGTGCGTCCAGTGCATCAAAGTCCTACTTCTTGAGGTACAAAAAAGACCATGTGACACCCAAGATCAACATACTTTTATCTTGTTGAACTAAGTCAATGGCTCAAGCAAATCGACCACTTCATCTCTTTCAACAAAAGTCATAGTATATGACATTACATAGTTTTCTGAGTGTAGCTAGTAGTATCTACTCTTTAGAAATCCATATGTGCGCTTCTAACTTGAATGCCCTGACCACCAAATATCATGACAATTTCTAAGCAACGTCTCCTAGCTCATTGCCTTTGCGGATGTAAAGCCCATTTACCTATATCATCAACGTTATCTTAAGCCAAATTGACAAGTTTTCTCTTCTTGTGCAAGGTGCATGAGGTTGCTAGGGCATTCGCATAGTTGTCTTGGATGCAATCTTTAATTGAGCAGTTAATAATACGAGCTTGTAACTATATCAAAGATACATACTAGCATGTTCTGTTTTTCACTCCCGACGTCCTTCATTATGTTTGATTATCTTGATTTGTCCTCAAACTTAAAGTTGAATTTAGATATCAACTTAAGGATTTTTCATCCTTACATAGCTATGAGTTTGTTGTTGTCCGTGTTTAATCAACCACATTCAATGACGTGACCAAAACCCAATGCATTTTTTAGTCAAGGAACACTTCATGCTTCTTGAATATTGCATTGTAAACAATAATGTCATCAAGATAACAACTACAAATTTGTCAAGATACTAATGAAACACATGGTTTATAAGGGTCGATAATATACCAAGGCATTAGTCAATTCAAACGACCACACAGAATTCAAAGGACCTGTATCGGGTCAATAGGTGGTTCCCATCTATCTTTTTTAGTAATTCTTACTTGATATTATCCAAATATTAAATCTTGTTTGGTGAACTTTTAGTGCAGTATCTACCATAGCATCACTGGTTTAGAAAATCAATTTCGACATAAAGAAATATTTGTTCTGTACTCAAATACATTGAAATCAATTACAACAGTGTATATTGATTGCAATGTTTCGAGCACTTCATTAATTTCATGGCCATGATCACCCTTGCATTAATAGGCCTAGTTGTTCAAATACAAGCAAAACAACAGTATTGTTAATGCATGCGATCGTTATTAACTTAGTAGCCAAAATATGGATGACTTTATATTTCATCCCAAACAATAATACCGAGTCATCCATTTGAGTTACCACAAAGTAAATTGGACATTTCTAAGAACTGATTTGGGGATATTGCATTTTGCTTCATGAACTTAGCAACCAAAATATGGATGACTTTGTTTCGTCTCAAAGTATGACACTGAGTCATCAATCTGAGTCACCACAAAGTAAAATAGTTGTCCAAGTACTTTTTATTTGGTCTTTGGCATAAATTCTGTTTACAATTTTCATTTTTCCATAATTATTTTCTAGCATTAATTCTAAGCAGTGAGCTTCTCTTTTCATTACAAAGTTATGGGCAGCGCCACAGGATACCATCCTTGAAGAGTCTACATATATCAGTCTATTATCTGAAGTTTTCAACTCCTCCATTTTCTTTCAAATTATTAACAAAAGACTCGTGGTCCTCATCTCAGCGAGCTTTGTGAGTTCTTCATTTGCATCCTCAATATATATGTCCTTATGGACAGAAGCCTATAAGGATGTTATGCCAATTTATGTAGACTATTAGCTACCAGGTGATTCCCTCTACATGAAAGGCATAATATGAGTCTATTAGCTAGTCTATGATTTCCAGTGTGTTTATGAGCTTCAATGCTCAATCTCGAACCAAAGGATTTTGGATTTCTTCACCACAATCTCAATCTTAAGTCTAGATCGTAATGCCGATTCTTCTTCTAGCTTTTGCTCTCACTAGCATTCAGTCGTGGCCAGAGAACTCACTAACCTTTGCACTCTTTAATAACAGAATTTTTTTTTTAAATTATGTACTAAACAAATGACCTTTTTCCTACCCCAAAATTTTAATCGTTCAATAAAATTGAAGATCGTAACTTCCTCGATCATAAAAACTGAAAACTGTACACTAAACAATATTTGTTTTATTGAACTTGCAAAGCTCATCTTGAGCGTTGAATAGAACTTTTGTAACGCCCCATAATTTCATGGTATCGATTTTCGAGTTGTCTGGGTGATGATCGACGAGGTTCGGGTCAGAATAGAGAGCAGAAAATTTGTAAAGTTAGATGAGAGATTATTTCAAAACTAATGGAAAAGAAAAAATTTTAGAAATCCGGCCAGAAACGAATTAAATAGCCGTTTGATTAAAGGATTAAAGTGGTAGGGCAAAAAATAATTAGTTTTTTATTATTATTATTATTTTATTTTTGAAAAAAAATAGATAACAAAGAGGGAGAGGATCGTAAAGCATGGGAGTTTGGCTTGGAGATGGCACGGAGCGCAAACAAAATTAAGGTTGTCAATTCGGATGCACAGCCGATCAAAGGTACGACACAACCTTTTATACGTGTAGGGGAGTGGCAAAGAGAATGTCCACTCATGGTGGTTCCCCTAGACAACTTTGAGCTCATTCTGGGATTGGAGTTCTTTCGGCAAGCCAAGGCGATAGTTCTGCCCCATCTTGGCATTCTGATGATCCAAGACGACTCCGCACCATGCGTGGTGAAGAGTGAAACAAAAGGAGGTAATATGTTACTAAGATCTTTGCATGTGAAGGCGGGCCTAAGGAGAGGCGAGACCACCTTTCTGGCAACCTTGCGGGAGGTCAAAGGCGACCAGGTTAGTAATGTGCCAACAGAGGTTCTTCGGGTGCTCGAGGAGTACCGAGATGTGATGCCACCTGAGTTGCCAAAGAAGCTACCACCGAGGCGGGGAGTGGATCACAAAATAGAACTTGAACCAGGGGCGGTTCTACCAGCACCATACAGGATGGCACCCTCCGAGTTGGCGGAATTGAGGAAGCAGCTGGATGAGTTGTTAGAGGCAGGTTACATCCAACCATTCAAGGCATCGTATGGTGCACCAGTACTGTTTCAGCGCAAGACGGACGGTGCGCTACGGATGTGTGTCGACTACCGGGCATTGAATAGTGGGGGTGGATTGTCACGCCCCATTTATCATGGTGCATGAAGGCAAGGGCCAAGGGCCCAAAGGAGAGAAGGAGCCGGGCTACTCCTCGGGCGCGCGGCAGCAAGAGGGGCACGGCCTATACAGGCGCGCGGCAGCCTAAGGCACGTGGCCCCGCATCAGTTGGGCGCGCGGCCCACTAAGTCGCACCAAGTGCGCAATCCATGAGGCAGACATGGGCTGGAGGGTGGATCCTTGCAGTCGTGCGAGAAAATGCTGAAATGGCTAAGTGTTGGGCGAGGCATTTAGTGTGCGGCAGTTACACGCACACGGTGCGCACGCGGTACGCGCAGTCGGGGCGTTACACACCAGCAAGGCGCTGGAGTTATGAGGCTGGCAGCAGCGCTCGGGGTGTTACCCAATGAGATAAGTGTCCTAGTCTTTGTATTTTGAATAGAAAGAAGGTTTGAAGGTTTTACTCCCGTAAACACTTATCTCATTTCTAGTTATTTTCGCAAGCACCAACAAAGAGGAAGGCTGGTCAAGTCGGGCACTTGGCGTCGCACATCCCACCAAGGCGGCGAAAAATTCTAGGTGCGAATTCGGGGGTTTTATAACTGGTATCAGAGCTCAGTTAACCACAAAGATGGAATCTCTGGAGCAAGGAACCTTGGAGGCTATTCTTGCGAAGCTCAACGTGTTGGAGAGCTTTGTCGGTATATCAATGGCAACATCGGAGGATAGGCCATTGGTGGTGGACGTTCGGCTGATGAAAAAAAAAAGGGCAATTTCCAAGCATCGGTGGGGGCAGACAATTTGGCTATCGAACAATATGTCGCGGACACCGTTGATCGAATAGACAAGGAGCTTGCCAAGATAAGCAAGAATGCGGTTAGAGGAGCAAGCCGGCGGTTGGGAGCCTCGGCTATGCAATATAAGGTACCCGAACCTAAACCTTATACAGGCAACCGCAACGCAAAGGAGCTAGAGAACTTCCTTTGAGACATGATGCAGTACTTCAAGGCCACAGCTGTCGAGGAGGACAACCAGGTAATGATTGCAAGCATGTACCTAGACGGCGACGCAAAGTTATGGTGGCGACAAAACCAGGATCGGGAGTCACGCATAAACACTTTCAAGCTGCTCGAAAGTGAACTCAAAGACCGTTTCCTACCGCTGAATTCGGAATGGACCGCGAAGGAGGCATTGAGGAACTTACAACAAACGGGCACGGTACGTGACTATGTTAGAGAATATAGTTCACTTTTACTCGATATTTCAACTATGCATGAGAACGACAAGCTGTTCAATTTCATGACGGGACTTCAATCGTGAGCGCAAGCGGAATTGAGGCATCATGGTGTGAAAGATGTGCAAACAGCGATCTCTATAGCCGAGGCGCTTGTTGACTACAAGACCTTGGTCCCATCCGAGAAGCAGAGCGGGGAAGAGAGGCGCGCGGACAAGCGCAATGGTGCAAGCATAGCAAAGGGGAAAACATTCCAGGGGGCTTCTACATCCAAAGGACTTGATCACTCCCCAAAGGAGTCGGGATGTTTCATATGCAGTGCCCACATTTTGCGTGGGAGTGCCCGAACAAGGGAGTGGTTGCTTCCTTGCGCATCAAAGGGGAGGAGTCCGAAGAGGAAGACCAACCTCGGGTTAACCCTATCCAGCTCATCAATGCTCTTACAAGTGAGGAAGCGGGGCCTTCCCACAAGGGACTCATGTATGTCGAGGTTACCATCTAGGGGAGGAAGATATGTGCAATGTGGACACAAAAGCAACCAACAATCTTATCTCGGACAAGAAAGCGCAGGAGCTTGGCTTGGAGATAGCGCGGAGCACAAGCAGAATCAAGGCTGTCAATTCAGGTGCACAGCCAATCAAAGGTACGACACAACCTTTGATGCGCGTGGGGGAATGGCGACGGGAATGTCCATTGATGGTGGTCCCTCTAGACGATTTCGAACTCATATTGGAGCTTGAGTTCTTCCGGCAAGCCAAAGCGATGGTTTTGCCACATCTTGGAGTCATGGTGATCCAAGACGATTTCGCACCATGTATGGTCAAAAGTGAGACACACAGAGGTAATAATGTTTTGCTAACATCTCTTCAATTGAAGGCGGGCCAAAGGAGAGGCGAGACCACCTTCTTGGCAGCATTAAGAGAGGTCGAGTGTAATCAAGCTAGCAAGGGGCCAAAAGGAATTCTAAGTGTACTCGAGGAGTACAAAAAGGTGATGTCATCAAGGTTACCCAAGAAGCTTCCCCCAAAGCGAGGGGTGGATCACAAGATATAACTTGAACCAAGGGCGGTTCCACCGGCACGAGCGTCATATCAAATGGCACCTCCAGAGTTAACGGAATTGAGGGAGGCGGTACCCTCCGAACCCGTGTTGAAGTTGTCGAAAGTTGCAGCACCATGTGAGGTACGCTCTATATTTGTGGAGAAAACTAGGGCTATTACGAAGGGGGATCTAAAGTACATGCGGATGGCTAAACAAGTCGAGGAGGGCTTGATCCAATGGTATTGGCTAGATGATGGCCTATTGAGGAGCCGAGGCAACCGGGTGTTTGTTCCTAGTTGGGGCAATGTGCACCAACAAATCATGAGGGAGTCCCATAACACTCGATGGGCGGGCCATCCAAGCGGGGAGCGCATGGAGGCACTTTTGGCTTGCAAATATATGTGGCCAAGAATGAAGAAGGACGTAGAGCTACACGTCAAGACTTATCTCATTTGCTAAGGAGACAAGCCGGAGGGGAAGAAGCAAACGGCGCCTATCAACCTCTCCCCATTTCGGAGAAGCCGAGGACTCGGTTTCTAAGAATTTCATCAAGGGCCTTAGCGTCTATCGGGAGGATAGGAAATATTATGGTCGGGGTGGATCAGCCCTCAAAATATGCTATATTTGTGGGAGTGCCGAAGGAGTGCTCAGCGCATGGTGCGGCAGAATACTTTCCCAAGAGGCTTAGACTACATCCAACTTTCCATGTAAGTTTTCTTAAACCTTATCAACAAGGGGATCGGCCACAAGTGCAAAGGGCACCGCCCGGGATGCGAGTGGAGTTTGCTAGGAAGATAGCAAAAATTCTTGACCACCAGATCATGAAGGGCTGCAAGAAGGATGAGCGGCGGGAATTCTTAGCGCAATGGGAGAATGAAGAGGAGGCCACATAAGAGAGACACATCAACCTATGGCAATTCGAGGGGCAGATCACCGACTACCTATCTTGGGTGTCGACAAGGCCAAGGGCCCAAAAGAGAGGAGGAGCCGGGCTACTCCTCTGGCGCGCGGCAACAAAAGGGGCACGGCCCATGTGGGCGCATGGCAACCGAAGGCGCACGGCCTACGTTGGGCGCGCATCAATTGGGCACACGGCCCACTAAGGCGCACAAAGTGCGCAACCCATGAGACAGACATAGGCCGGAGGGTGGATCCATGCGGTCATATGAGAAAGTGCTAAAATGGCTAAGTGTTGGATAAGGCATTTAGTATGCGGCAGTTACCTGCACACGGGACGCACGCGGTGCACGGCTGGCGCACGCAGTGCGCGCAGTCGGGGCGGTACCCACCAGCAAGGCACTGAAGTTATGAGTCGAGCGGCAGCGCGCGGAGCGTTACCCAACGGTTGGCTGACGCAGCACGCGGTTTACAGCAGGCGCGCCCAGGCGTTATACGCGGTGCAGAGAGGGCGCACGGCAGTTTCATGCAGCATGCAGTAAATAGGCGCTGGCGTTACACACGGACAGCACACGGATTGCACACGGTGCGGGGCACCAGGTCGAGCCACGGCAGGGCGAGACAGCGTCTGGGCGCGAGAGCAAAACGCACCAGACACAAGCAGGGTGCGCACGCGGAACGAATCATGTGGCGCGCGAAACACGCACGCGGTGCGCGGGAGGCGACACGCAGCGCGCGGCAGGGCCAGGAGGCATTAAGGCATTGTGCATTGATGGCCGATCTTAATGATATGGTTAGGCTATGTTGTATATATAAACCTCTTGAGACACCAAGCTGAAGGTATCCGATAAAGGAGTTCCTTAAGCTATTGTGGTGTGTCTTGAGTGAGAGTCCTAGTCTTTGTATTTGAAATAGAAAAAAGGTTGGAAGGTTTTGCACCCGTAAACACTTGTCTCATTTCTAGTTATTTCCGCAAGCACCAACAAGGAGGAAGGCTGGTCAATTCGGGACTTGGCGCCACACATTCCACCAAAAAGGCGAAAAATTCTAGGTGCGAATTCGGGGGTGTGACAAGTAGCCTGGCTCCTCTCTTTAGAGACCTTGGTCCTTGTCTTCATGCACGATGGGAAATGAGGGGTGACAATCCACCCTCACCAATTGAAGTTGATGGCCTCGTCGACACTCAAGCTAGGTAGTCGGTGATCTGCCCCTCGAATTGTCATAGGTTGATGTCTCTCTCCCATGTGGCCACCTCTTTATTCTCTCATTGCACTAAAAATTCTCGCCGCTCATTCTTCTTGCAGCCCTTTATAGTCCGGTGGTCAAGAATTTTTGCTATCTTCGTAGCAAACTCCACCCGCACCCCGGGCGGTGCACTTTGCACTTGTGGTCGATCCCCCTGATGAAAAGGTTTAAGAAATCTTACATAAAAGGTCGAATGTAGCTGAGCCTCTCGGGGAGTTGCAATCAGTAGGCAACCGACCCAACCTGCTTAGTGACCACAAATGGCCCCTCGTACCTTGGAAGTAGCCCTTTGTGGAATCGCAGGTCTTTGACCTTCTTCCATAGTTGTGGAGTTAGTTTTAAGAAAACCATGTCTCCTTCTTTAAACTCCAACATACTCCTCATTGTATCGATATATTTCCTCATTAGCTGTTGAGCCTTAGCAAGGCTGTCTCGGGCCTGCTCGAGCAGATCCTTTCAGTCCAGCGCAAAGTGATATACCGCTGGGCAAGAACCCCGTCCTTCCCCCTGTTGCGCCATGTCCAACGGTGTGCTAGGCTGAAAGCCGAGCGTTAGGTACGCCGGGCTCATCTCAGTCGATGAGGACTTGTGAAGATTATAGGAGAATTGGGCCAACTCAAGTTGTTCGAGCCAATTCCGTTGTATCGCCGATACATAGTGCTGCAAGTACTTCTCGAGCAATGCGTTGATGTGCTCCGTCTGGCCATCAATTTGAGGATGGTTTGCGGTGGAGAATTTGAGCTTCGTCCCTAAATGTTTGAACAAGGCTGTCCAAAATTTGCCAGTAAATCTCGAATCTTGGTCGCTTAGATCTCACGGGGGAGGCCAAAATATTTCACCACGCCTTTGAAAAGGTGCTCGACCACCTCGTGCGCTGAACACCCCTTCGGAACTCCCATGAATACTGCATATTTAGAGAGCCGATCTACCACGACCATAATTGTGCCCATCCTCTCGATGGACGGTAGGCCCGTGATAAAGTCCATAGAAACTGAGTGCCATGACTTCTCCGGAATGGGAAAAATTGAATAATCCCCACTTGCTTCTTTCTCTCTGTCTTGTCCTCTTGATAAATGAGACAAGTCTTGACGTGCAGCTCCACGTCCTCCTTCATTTTGAGCCATATGTAGCTGTTACACCCCATTTTCTATGGTGCATAAAAGCTAGGGCCAAGTGGCCCAACGGAGAGGAGCAGCTGGGCTACTCCTCGGGTGCGCGGCAGCATGAAGCGCACAATGGGCGCGCGGCAGTGAGGCACGCGGCCCGCATTGGGCGCGGCAGATGGGCGCGCAGCCCACCAAGACGCACAAGGTGCGCAGGCCATGAAGCAGACATGGGCCAAAGGGCAGATCCGTGAAGCTATGCAAGTAAGTGCTAAATTGGCTAAGTGTTAGGCAGGACATTTACTGAGCAGGCAGTTACAAGCACGCGGGGTGCACACGGGGCGCACGCGGCGCGCGGGGGGCGCACGCGGTGCGCGCAGCCGGGGCGTTACGCTCCAGCAGGGCACTGCAGTTATGAGCACGCGCAGTTGGCACACACGGAGCGGACACGGACTTGACACGGCATGGGGATAGCCGTTGGTGAGGCGTTACACCTCGGCAGCTAGCCGTTGGCGCGAGACGTTACGAGCGCGCGCGGTACGCGGCAAGCACGCAGGACGGACACAGCGTGCCAGATGGGCGCTGGGCGCGGGATGCTACCTTCAGATGGGGCGCATTGGGCAGGCTGGCGACCGAGCCCTGGCGCACGCGGCATGCATTAATGGCGCGCACGCGGCAAGCATTGATGGCACACGGCATGCATTGATGGCGCGCAGCAGGCGCGCGGCAGGCATTCATGGTGCGCGCGGCCAGCTTTGAAGATGGGTATCCGATGGGCATTTAGTGTCCAATTAAAGACATGGCTCGGCCATGTGATGTATATAAGCCTCTTGAGACACCAAGCTAAAGGGATCCGACAAAGGAGTTCCTTACCTATTGTGGTGTGCCTTGAGTGAGTGTCCTAGTCTTTTTATTTGGAATAGAAAAGAGGGTTGGGAGGTTTTGCTCCCGTAAACACTTGTCTCTTGTGCAATTCGTTCCACAAGCACCGAAGGAGGAGGAAGGCTGGTCAAGTCGGGGACTTGGCGCCGCACAACCCACTGAGAAGGCGAAAAATTCTAGGTGCGAGAATTGGGGGTGTGAGAAAGTACTCGGCCGCATCGTGCGCTGAACACTCTTTCGGTACTCCCATGAACACTGCATATTTGGAGAACCGATCTACCACGACCATAATTGTGCCTATCCTCTCGATAGACGGTAGGCCCGTGATAAAGTCCATAGAAACCGAATCCCACGGCTTCTCCGGAATTGGAAGAGGTTGAAGTAGCCCCACTTGCTTCTTTCTCTCCGTTTTGTCCACTTGGCAAATGAGACAAGTCTTGACGTGCAGCTCCACGTCCTCCTTCATTTTGAGCCATATGTAGCTATGGCTCAAAAGTACCACCATGCGCTTCACGCTTGGATGGCCCGCCCATTGAGTGTCGTGGGTCTCCCTCAAGATTTTCTAGCACATCCTGCTTGCACTTGGAACAAATATACAGTTGCCTCGACCCCTCAATAGGCCGTCTTCAAGCCAATATCTCCGAATCAAGCCCTCTTCGACTTGTTTCGCCATCCAGATATAGTCTTGATCATCTTTTGTCGCTGCTCTAATCTCTTCAAAAAGTTAGAACGTACCTCGGTTAGCGCTGCCACTATCTCCTCACATGCCTTTCGGCTAAGCGCATCGGTCACCCTATTCTCGGTGCCCGGCTTGTGCGCCCATGTGAAGTCGTATTCGGCCAAGATTTCATGCCACCGTGCTTGTTTGGCTGACAACTTCTTTTGTGTTCGGAAATATATGTTGGCGACATTGACCGTTACCACTACGAACTTGGTTCCCAACAAATAGTGCCTCCATGTTGTAAGACAATAGATCACCACCACCATCTCTTTCTCGTGGGCCGAATACCTCTCTTCCACCCCTTGAACTTGCGGCTTTCATATGTCATTGGATGACCATCTTGTGTAAGGACCCCGCCAATCGCTCGGTTCGAAGCATCGGTATGCACCTCAAATGGTGCTGCAAAATCCGACAACTTTAGTACGGGTTCAGAGGAAACCGCCTCCTTTAACCGCACAAACGCTTCTTGGCATGCATCCGTCCAATGCCAAGTTTGTTCCTTCCGCAATAAGTCCGTCAATGGACTTACAATCTTTGAGTAGTCCGCAATAAACCTGTAGTAATAATTAGCTAGACCCAAAAAAGATTGTAGCTCGGGTACCTTTGTTGGCACAATCCATCCGTCGATTGCGGCCACTTTGTGACTGTCTCTGCGTATCGAGCCCTGCTTGATGTAATGGCCGAGGAAGTTGATCTCCTCCACCCCAAATTCGCATTTCTCCCTTTTGATATATAGAGAGTGCTGCTGCAGCCTATGTAGCACTTCCCGCAAGTGTCGTATGTGCTCCTCAAGTGACTCCGAATATATGACAATATCATCCAAGTACACCACTACATGATGATCCAAATAGTCAGAGTGCCTCGTTCATAAGGTTGCAAAAGGTGGCTGGTGCGTTGGTTAGCCCGAAGGGCATCACCAAAAACTCATGTGACCCATAGCGTGACACCATGGCCGTCTTTGCTTCATCACCGCGCGCAATGCGCACCTGCCAATAGTCCGATCGTAGATCCAGCTTGGTGAAGTAAGATGTCTTCGCCAATCTGTCGAACAAGTCACCCACGTGAGGAATAAGATATTTATTTTTGACAGTCACCTTGTTCAATGCCCGGTAGTCAATACACATCCGCAGCACCTCATCCTTCTTGTGCTGGAATAACACCGGTGCCCCATATGGTGCTTTGGACGGTTGGATGTAACCATAGCTTTGCATCGCCCCCCAAGTACATGCTTACAATCATGATTTGGCTCTCCTCCTCAATGCTAGAGGCCATGAAGTACTGCTTCATGTCCCAAAGAAAGTTCTCCAACTCCTTTGCATTGCGATTACCATTGTAAGATTTAGGCTCCGGTACCTTGAATTGTGCCGCCGAGGTAGCTAATCTCCGGCTTGAGCCCCCAACCGCATTCTTGCCTATCTTGGCAAGCTCCTTGTCTATCCGATCAACGGTGTCCGCGACATGTTGCTCGATAGCCAAATTGTCCGCCCCCACCAATGCTTGGAAATCGCTCATTTCCTTCTTCGTCAGTCGAAGGTCCACCACCAATGGCCTATCTTCCGAGGTTGCCATTGATATACCGACAAAGTTCTCCAACACGTCGAGCCTTGCAAGAATAGCCTCCAAAGTTCCTTGCTCCAGAGATTCCATTTTTGTAGTTCGACCGTGCTCTGATACCAGTTGTCAGACCTCCAATTCGCACCTAGAATTTTTGTCTTCTTGATGGGATGTGCGGCGCCAAGTCCCGACTTGACCCGCCTTCCTCCCCCGTTGGTGCTTGCAGAAATGAGTAGAATTGAGACAAGTGTTTACGAGAGCAAAACCTCTCAACCCTCTTTTCAATTCCAAATAAAAAGACTAGAAAACTCACTCAAGGCACACCACAATAGCTCTAGGAACTCCCTTATCGGATACATTTAACTTGGTGACTCATGAGGCTTATATACACAAAATGGCTCGGCCATAAGTTACAATGGACATCACAATGTGCCGTCCTCACTTATTATCCTCGGATGCCCTTCTTGAATGTCAGCCGCGTGCGCCTTGAATGTCCGCCGCCCACCTGGTGCGTGCAGCATTGATGTTCGCCGCGCGCCATCAATGTCTGCCGCGTGCGTCAAGGCTTGGTCACCAGTCTGCCCAGCGCGCCCCGACTGAAGAGTGCATCCTGCACCTAGCGCCCTGCGCCAGCGCTCATCCGGCACGCCGTGTCCGTCCCGCGTGCCTGCCACGTCTTGCGCGCGCTCGTAAAGCCCCGCGCCAACGACTAGTTGCCGAAGTGTAACTCCCCACCAACGGTCATGTCCAACGCTCTAACGCCCCAACAGCTATTCCCAAACCGTGTCCAGTCCGTGTGCGCCAACTGCGCGCTCTCATAACTCCGGTGCCCTGCAAGTGCATGACGCCCCGGCTGCGCGCACCGTGTACGCCAGCTGCTCGCGGCGTGCGCCCTGTGTGCGCACTGCGTGTGTGTAACTGTTGTCCACTAAATGTTCCGTCCAACACTTACCCATTTTAGCACTTACTTGCATTGCTTTACGGATCTGCCATTTGGCCCATGTTTGCTTCATGGATTGCGCACCCTGTGCGACTTGGTGGGCAGCGCGCCCCTTGTGGGTCGCGAGCCTCTTGTTGTCGCACTCCCGAGGAGTAGTCCGGCTGTTCCTCTCCTCTGGGCCCTTGGCCCTTGCCTTCATGCATCATGGGAAATAGGGCGTGACACTTGGCTCCTCCTCTCTTTTGGGCTCTTGGCCCTTGCCTTCATGCACCATGGGAAATGGGGTGTGACACTCACCCTAGAATGACTGCTGCAGCGTGTGTGTGATGGTGGGCAACTATGCCTTCGTTGCTGGAGAAACCGGAACGGTGACGACGTGTCAGGGGGTGGTGTGGCGAATGCATCCAACCTCACCCTAGAATGGTTACGGTACGTGGAGTGACGCGTGTTGTACGGTTTGAAGATCTCGTTAGTGGAGGAACCGAGACGATGGCAACGTGCAGAGTGTGAGGTAGCGAGAGAGAGTCCAGCCTCACCATGGTGCGACTGCACCACGCGGCACCGGTTGTGACAACGCGAGCTTGAGTGTAGAGAATGCATGTAATATGATTGCATTGTCGGTTTTACGTTTCATATTGCACTACTTACTGAGCGTTAGGCTTATGTTGTTTGTTCCGTGGTATAGGTGCAGAGATTCCAGCAGGTGAGTTACGAGAGCCCAGGCAGGATGAGTAGATAGTTGGAGGCGTGCTACCATGTGCCGGCAGGGGATGTTCGTCAAGGCAACCTGACCCGTGGAGCGAAGCTAGATGGTGGTCTTTTTCGGTTGTATTTTGTGAGGTATAAGTCAAGTGTATAGATTTTGAGGATATAGGTTCATTTGGCCCGATTATAGTCGGGATAGGTGTAAGATTGTGTTTTTGAAACTACTTGAAGAAATGTTGTCTTAAAAATACAGGTCTTTACTTCATGGTTTTAATCGTTGAAGTTTTTCGTCGTCCATTTTCTTTCGAACTGATGTTATTTTCATACTGCTAATGCAAAGTGTCGACCAAATTCCATAGGTATCAACCGGTCAATGTAAAATGGAATGTGAGTGTCGACCGCGGGATACGACCTGCACGGGTAGAGAGAAATGAGGTGTCGACCGGCGACTGTGGGTGTCGACCAGTTAGTGTAAAATCAGTGAGAGTGCCGACTGCAGAGTTCGACCTGCACGGGCAGAGAGAAATGAGGTGTCGACCGGCAACTGTGGGTATCGACCTGTTAGTATAAAATCAGTGAAAGTGTCGACCGCGGGGTTCGACCTGTGCAGGCAGAGAAAATTAAGGTGTCGACCGGCATTTACAATTGTCGACTGACGTTTACAGGTGTCGACCGTTTCCTTTATTTTTATGTTTTAAAAAGTTAAGTTTATTTAAACTGATTTTAAATTGAGCTTTCCGCTGCGACTTTCGCAAATATTTTTTTTAGGATGTTGTTTTGAGTCGAAGGACCAAAAGTTTTAAATTTTGTAAGAAATTTATCGAGGAAGTAAGTGTACGGCTTACGACCCGGGTCCGGGGACGACTAGAGGGCGTTACGGATATGGTGTCGGAGCGGTGAACAAACCGGAAACAGATAGGTTTTCGAGGCGTTACAACTTTTTTGAGAGAAAAAACTGATTCTCAAACTCCTTCCTGAGGTCATCCAATGTATAAATAAGCAAGCACTGTTATTTATAAGATTGTATATTGATTCCAACAAAGTTTTGCACATCAATAAGGTGCATTACGGCAAGGTCACGTTTGACTTCTCATCTGTTTTAGTCGCTTAACGAAGTGTTGCAAGTCAAGGTCGGCAAGATGTGTCCTAGACAAGGCACTAACAAGATGCTTATAGACTGTAAATAGAGTTAGTTAATAAAAAAAAAATCTCCTCTTAAAGAACATTATAGACGATGTCCACTATGCCATAGTGTACATGAGAGGATGAGAAGAAGTTATAATGACCAATTTACAATACAGATTGTTTGCAGTGGAATGTTAAAGCCTGTATACTTTGATGTATTAAAATCTCTCATAAAATGATCCCACTACATTAACTAAACCTAAGGAGTAGAATAGTACCTTTCTGAGAAGAATGGCAATATCTGCTTGAGAGTCTTCAATGGACTGACTCCCACACTCGGTGCAGCGAACATTATGACTGATGTTTCTGGCCCTAGCTTCCACTACCTGAATCTTCTTAACGGCATCATCATTGTTTTCCATAGTCTTCCACTAAGCATTTTATCAAACAGGAATTGTACCAATTATATTGACAGTATTCAGTGAGCAAACACTGAAATCAAATCAAACAACCAGAAAACTTGGTTCCCCTCATTAAACAAAACAGAAAAAATCAAATAAAAAATCCAAAAATTTCCTTAAATTCATAGATTGGAAAGTGTTTGAAAATGTGTCAGTACCAATCAAATTGAAACATGCAGCTGTCCAAGAACAAACTCTATTTAAAAACGGAAGATAAATTCATAAGAAAAGATGAAATTCCCCACACAGAAAAAAAAGACCAAGAACACCCGTGGGAAAAAAAAAAGAGTGAGAAAATTGGTGAGAAATGCTCGGCTTAACCCCAAACATAAGAAGTGATTAGCAGTATAAAAAAAAAAAAGAAGGAACAAAAATAACTGAAATACAAACCTTTGCGATCCACCTTAATATATACAAACCATTACCAGCGAAATGACGGAGCCCAGAAACGGATAAATAGAACAGAAAAAACGGCAAACAAAGAGTAGAGAATATATGTGAAAGATCTAACAGCGTCACAAAAGTAAATGAAAAGGAAACCAGCGGAACCACACTAATTACATCCGTAAAGAAAAAAAAACCCAGCAACTCACGTCTAGAGGGCATAAAAGATGCAAACGCTGGGAAAACATTCATAATTTTGAGCCAAAGAATAATGCACGTATGAGTTGTCGGACTCTCGCAATTCCCATTAAGTTGCTCCAAACGTTATGTCAATAAGATGAAACTAAAATTATCTACTCGTTAAATTCTCATTCTGAAAGAAACTAACACAATTACCCAATGCACAAAGGGAAACTTTGAGCATTATTTCCAATTGCAGTCAAATATGCCGCCCAAATGGTGACGTAAAAATAACATACCCAATCCCAATACACAACCAAAAACATAAAGAAATATCGACCGTCTACTACCCTAAGGAATCAAAACAGAAATGGTACACTTATCATACAATTTTCCTATTTCTAGGGTTTGGATAAACAAGAGGAAAAGTAGTGCTGCTGACAAAGGAGGTAAAGCAAAAGCACCTGGTTAATAACCAGAATTGGATGATTGGAAGCTACAGCACAGCGAGTAAACACCAAGACACCCAATTACCCTCACCAACGACTCCCCTAGGGCTTTGATGAGGACACAACTCTCAACGAAAGAAAAACAGAGTCGCAACAAAAAGTAGCACCTCCTCAAAAATGGCAGGCATGAAATACGTCGGCGAGACCTTGCTAAGCCCCCTTTCTCCAAATCATTGTACGTCACTTGGTCGGTCTCAGAGCTTGTCGAAGTGGATGGTGGGGGAACTAGGCGATATCTGCCCGTGATACTTGTGGAATGGGCTCGAGAAGACGAAGAAGAGGGCTTCATGAATTGGACATCCTCCGTTTTGGGCTTTTTTCTGTGAAACTTTAGTTTTCTCCTCGTTGTTAGAAAGAGGAAGATGTCGACCTTTTACATTATCTGTCACTATTGGCAAGATTATTATATCTTACCAACACAATGATATAATATTATGAATCCGCACAGATACAATTAATGTGCTGAATTTCAACCATTCTTGTCGGAAGCTTCTATTATAATATTTCTGTAATTTTTGGACTCTAGAAGTGATGTCAAAGGTATCAAACAAACAAGTTGAATCGCTAAGTTTAAAAAAGCCTTGTCCATCGAGCTAATGAGTCGAGTTGATTTTGTCACGACCAGAAGCGCACCTCACAAAAATGTTAAGTTAAACGACTTAATTCTTATAAATGACTCGATCGTCTATTTCAAAACTTGGTTCATAATAATAAATTTGAACACAAATCACAATCATAGATCAATATAGTGATTATAAACATAATAATGTGATAAGTAAAACAAACAGATCAACAAGACATCTCAGTTCAAATTTAGTTAATCTAGTACATGCTCAATAAAGAGAAATTTTTATTAGGAGAACAAAAAAAAGCAAAGAAAATGGGAAAGAGTAATTGAACCCCTAGCTACTTACTGCTTTCGAAGATTCCATCTCCTCCGCATGAGTGAAATGAGCAAGCTATAAAAAAAAACTCTTAACTCGGTTCGATTCATGATATATGAGTTATATGATGCACACTAAACTAGTCGAGGTTGATGTAAGTTTTATAAGTTATTAAATCTTTAGTAGATGTGTTAATTAACTAATTAATTTTACTTTTTATATCATTTGATAAGTTACGTGAAAAAAATATGATTAAACTCAATAAAATAAAAAGTTATTTGACTATGTATGCATTCTCTGTGAATATGTTAAGAAATTGATTTTATAGATTATGAAATTGAATATAATAGTGAGTGATTTATGTTATAGGTTTTAAAGTTTGCAAGATTAAGTGTTCAATTGAGATAAACTAGTTAAGGAATCTAGGTAAATAGTGTACACATGCGTGTTGCTTTCGGGCTTACATCACAAAACATTAGGGTTTATGTTGTATGTCTATGTGTGCTCTATTTATTCATGCATCATGTTTTTTTAAAGTGTACGAAAATGAATTTATGTATAAGTTTTCATGTACGAACTGAGGAAAATGATACGAACGAAACGTTACGAGCATGAATCTTTGAGAGAAGTAATTCGTCCTTCAAATGAGTATGAAAATTGTATGATTTGGAAAAATTGATCCGCTTCTCATCTAGTATAAGGATCATAACATGTCTTTGAGAGAAGTACTTCGCCCCTCAAATGAGTATGAGAATTATATGATTTGGAAAAATTTATCTGCTTTCCATCTACTATGAGAATCGTATGAAACGAGAACAAAAATGTAAACAAAATAATAAAATAGAAATTGCATGTGATAGGAGTTATGTGAACTGCTTTAATTCATTTCATTTAAGCACTACTTACTGAGCATTAGGTTTATAGTTTGTGTTTTGTGACGTAGGTGAAGAAAGACTAAATGGTGAGATTTTCGAACATGTACAGCATTAGTGGGTGCAGTTGGGCGGAGTACGTTCATGGCGACGATCAAGTTATTTGTTGGAGTGATTTTAACTGTGGTGTATATATCTATGTTTTGAATTAGTCGTACTTAGATAAACGTATAGGTCAAAATATTTTGGAGAATACGTTTTGATGTATGATTATTGGTTTAAATATTGTGACGAAACCTATTTTGATGTTTGATAGTAGTTTTAGGATGATTTTGTATGAAACTTGTATGTTTCGATGTTTTAAATTTACGAAAATGTTGAACAAGTTTTTTTTTTTAATTTTAAAAAAGAAAAAAAGGGAAGTTTTGATCGACTAGTAATTGCCGATCGATCGGCCCTTGTATGAAAAGTGAGGATCGGCCCTCCACACACACACACACACACACACACACACACACACACACACACACACACACACACACACACACACACACACACACACACACAAAACAATATCGTTTAAGTTTCACAGCGGAAGACCTGTTGTTTAAAACTCAACTTCAAACCTATAATCATACATCAAAACGTATTCCCCAAAATATTTATACCTATATGTTTATCTAAATATGACTAATTCAAAACATACATACATACACCATGGTTAAAATCACCCCCAACAAATAGTTTGATCGTTTATATGCCAATTGCACCCACTAATCTTGTACATGCTTGAGAATCTCACCGTTTAACTCTTCTTAACCTACATCACAAAACACAAACTATAAGTCTAATGCTTAATAAGTAGTGTTTAAATGAAATGAATTAAAACAGTCTGCATAACTCTTAACATGTGCAGTTTCTACTTTATTATTTCGTTTACGTTTTCGTTCTTGTTTCATACGATCCTCATACTAAATGAGAAGCATATCAGTTTTCCCAAATCATATAATTTTTATACTCATTTGAGGAGCGAATTACTTTCCTCAAAGACAAGTCGGGATCCTCATATTAGATAGGAAGTAGATTAGTTTTCCCAAATCATACAATTCTTATACTCATTTGAAGGGTGAATTATTTCACTCAAAGATTCATGCTCTTAACGTTTCGTTTGTATTATTTTCCTCAGTTCGTACATGAAAACTTATGTATAAATTCATTTTCGTACACTTTAAAAAACAGCATGATGCATGAATAAATAGACCATACATATACATACAACATAAACCCTAACGTTTTGTGATGTAGGTCCGAAGACAACACGCATGCGTACGCTACTTAACTGGATTCCTTAGCCACTTTATCTCAATCGAACATTTAATGTTGCAAACTTTAAAACCAATAACATAAACCACTCACTATTATCTTCAATTCGATAATCTATAAAATCAATTTTTTAACATATTCATAAAGAGTGCATACAAACATCTTTACTAATTCCAAGCATCTAATTCAAATATTTATGTATCAACTAACCATAAACTCAACCAAATTCTCGGAATTACCATACAATCATCTAACTTCAAAAATTCACAACAAATCATATACCTATTCAAATTTGATGATAAAAAAGTCTATAGAATCCTTAAGATGTCTAGTTTATCATGATAAAATCTATTTAACATACTAACATCAATAGTTTGGTCGAAATTTAGCAAAACCGAGCTTGCCCTATGCATAACCCAAATTTCAAATTTCTTCAAACTCTAAACCAATAGTCAAAACCTTTCCATAAAACCATCAATATGTTTACATATTTTAACTAAGCATCTAATAAAAGAGAAATACAGCAACCAAATCTCAAAATTTCGTGCATGCATAATTTTCCAAAACAAACCTTAAAAAAAACTCCATCACCCCTGCACTTTTGTACCCATAGTCAATATAGTTATCTAATTCTTAAATAAAATCACTTTACCTTGATTTTTCCTTGAGAGAGTTATGGTTTGCTTGGAAGAAAGTTGCAGAAAAATGGAGGAGAAGAGAAAGCTCATATGAGGAAGAAAGAGAAGGGAGATTTTACAAAAAAAAAAAAAAACTAACATCAATTAAGCTTAAGCGATAAGCTTGATTAAGAAGGGATGAGGTGACAATTATCATAAGGCCACCATTACACATTGATAAAAAGATTAGAATTCAACTTTCATTTAAACTCATCCACATGGAGAACCACAATCAAGAAACGAAAAATAAGGTTTGACTTTTCCTTACTATTTGCTTAATCTATTTCCTTTTCATTTATCTCTTTTTCTTCTTCTTTTTGTTTTTTGTTTTTTGTATTTTCCTCAACGTGAACGATCATTTAATTTCAACACTTATCTTCTCTTCTCAATTTGACATTTTGACTATAGAATAAAATGCATATATAAATATTTGACCAATAAAAGTTTCGTGTGTTACATTCCACCCTCCTTAAATAAAATTTTGTCCTCAAAATTTGCTTACTTGAATAATTCTATATATCGGCTTATCATGTCCTGCTACCTTTCCCATGTTGCTTCTTCCACGTTTGTGGTTATGCCATAAAACTTTTATCAATCGAATTTCTTTGTTGTATAGTACTTTTACTTATGATTCTAAGATTTTCACTGGTTTTTTCTTATAGGTCATCGTCAGTTGAATCTTGATATTTTGCTATTCCACAACATGATAAAGATCACGCAAACATTTCTTCAGCATAGAAACGTGAAATACATTATGAATTCCTTTCATTGAAGCTTATAATTGCAACTGGTAGGTTGTCTTTCCTATTCTTTTCGTGATTGGAAACGTCCCACATATTTAGGGTTTAACTTGCCCTTCTTTTCAAATCTCATAACTTCTTTGAATGGCAAAATCTTTAGGAATACTTCTTCATTCACATAAAATTTCAATTCCCTTAATCTTCTATCTGCATAGTTTTTCTGCCGGCTTTGAGCTGTTAAAATCTTTTGTCTGATAAGTGCAACTTTTTCTACTATTTATTGCAAAGTATCTGGACCAATCAATCTTGCTTCGCTGACTTCATCCCAATACAATGGAGATTTTCATTTCCTTCCATAAAGCGCTTCATAACTATTATTGTACGAAAACTCCACCAAAGATAAATATCTACTCCAAGAAGCTTGAAATTCTAG
This sequence comes from Begonia peltatifolia, assembly GCA_022433055.1. NCBI lineage: Eukaryota > Viridiplantae > Streptophyta > Magnoliopsida > Cucurbitales > Begoniaceae > Begonia > Begonia peltatifolia. The sequence goes on along the minus strand of CM039525.1, from coordinate 6,119,855 downwards.
CTCGCAAGCTTGAAGCATATCCTCTAATATCTGAATATTTTTTTTAGATTGTCCGTCCGTTTGAGGATGAAACGCCGTGCTGAAATTCAATTTCGTATCCATAATGTTTTGCAAACTTTCCAAAATCTCGAAGTAAACCTGGGCTCACGATCATAAACAATAAAAACTAAAATCCCATGAAATTTAATAATCTCCTAGATATAGAGTTCAACATATTGATTCATGGAAAAAGTCATCTTTACAGGCAGAAAATTGGCTGATTTCATCAATCTATCAACAATGACCCAAATACCATCATGTCCTTTATTTGTTCTTGCCAAACTGACGACGAAATCCATGGTTATATTTTTCCACTTCCATTCTAGAATCGGTACAGGTTGAAGAGTGTTTGTTGGTCTTTGATGTTATGCTTTAACCTGTTGGCATACCATACATAATTCTACATACTTGGCAATGTCTTTCTTCATATTTGGTTATCAAAAGTGTTACTTTAAATCTCTATACATCTTGGTACTACTAGGATGCACAGAAAAGGCTCAAGAATTAGCCTCAGATAATACTTCTCCTCACAAGACTGCATCACCAATGATATACCATATCTTCCTGAATTTCAATATGTCATCCTCAAAAAATTGAAATCGGAAGGATTGTCAGAAACCATGCTCAATTTGTAACTTTCATATCCTGGATCTCTCTTCTGAGCTTCTTTAATTCTATCGAGAATTGTCAACCGTAACGAGATCGCAGAAAGTATGGCTGTAAGTCCTATAACTATTTTCATATCAAATCTCTGAATTTCGAATTTCAACATTACTGGCATTGCTGAAACCTTAGATTGTGCTGATGTTGACACCTGGCTCAATCCGTCAGCTACTCTGTTTGCTTTCCTAGGGTGATATTTGATCTCAACGTCATAATCGTTAACATATTCTAACCACCACCTCTGCTGCATATTCAAATCCTTCTGCATGAATATGTACTTTAAACTCTTATGATCTGAAAATATCTTACACTGTTGCCCATATAAATAATGCTTCCATATTTTCGGTGCGAGGACAACGACTTCCAACTTGAGATCATGTGTGGGGTAATTCTGTTCATAATCCTTTAGCTGCCTTGAAGCATATGCAATAATCTTTCCATCTTGCATTAAAAAGCCACATAATCTAATATTTGAAGCATCACAATATATGCTAAATTTGCCATCATCAACTGGTAATGTTAAAACAGGAGCGATTGTTAATTTTTGTTTCAGCTTTTGGAAACTGTTTTCACAATCACCTGACCACTAGAACTTTACAGTCTTTCTTGTCAAGCGGGATATAGACATAGCTATTTTTTAGAACCTTTCTATGAATCTTCTATAATAACTTACTAATCCTAGAAAACTGCGTATTTCATTAGTATTCTTTGGTTGCGATCAATCTTTAACTGCTTGAATTTTGTTTGGATCAACAAAAATACCTTACATGATATAATATGACCCAGAAAATTAATTCTGTCCAGCCAAAACTCGCATTTAGAAAATTTAGCATATAGTTGGTGAAACTTCAAAGTTGTCATGACAATCTTCAAGTGCTCCTCATGTTCTTTCTTAGTTCGCTAGTAGACCAAAATATCATCGATGAAGACAATAACAAACTAGTCTAGATACTCTTGAAATGCTCAATTCATCGAATCCATTAAAACTACAAGAGCATTTGTTAAGTCGAAGAACATAACTAAGAATTCATAGTGCCCATATCTCGTTCTAAACGCGGTCTTAGGAATGTCCTCTGCCTTAACTTTCAACTGATAATAGCCAGAACGTAAATCAATCTTCAAAACAACTTTGCGCCTTGTGGTTGATAGAACAGATCATCAATCCGTGGTAATGGATATTTGTTTTTTATTCTTAACTTGTTCAATTTTCTGTAATCAATACGCATTCTTAATTATCCATCTTTCTTTTTCACAAATAGCACTGGTGATCCCTATATGAAAAGCAAGGTCGTATAAAGCTCTTGTCTACTAATTCTTCCAGTTGTTCTTTCAATTCCGTCGGTGCCAGTCTATACGGTTGTTTAGATACTGGTTCAGCTCCTGAATACACATCGATTACAAACTCGATCTCTCTATTTGGAGGTAATCCCGGCAAGTCATCCAGAAAGACTCTTGGAAAGTTCTGAACTTGTAGAATATCACAGAGATTTGCTCCACGCCGCAACTGTGTGTCGAACGCACGTGCTAGAAAACCCATACATCCATTCCTTATAAATTTTTGGACTCCCATGGAAGACACAATAGAGATCTTGCTTGAATTCTTCACTGCCTAAAAGGAATACTTTTCCCTGTTTGAGGGTTAAAAATATATTGTTCCAATTCTACAATCAATTGTAGCATAATGTCGGAACAACCAATCCATTCTCAGAATAACGTCATATCCCTTCATGTCTATTATGATGAAATCAGCATATAACTGACTATTCCTTACTGAAACAATATCACCTTGAACCACCTGATTTGAGTTCAAGCATTCTCCTAATGGTAACATTACGTCGTAGAAATGCTCAGATAGTTTGGGCAATATATTTATTTTAACTACAAATGTTGATGACACGAATGAATGGGTAACACCCCTGTTAATAACTGTGTAAGCAACAACATCAATAATAGAAATTATACCTGAGATCACTGAATGTTGGGCTACCTCATCAGATTCAATAAGGGCAAAGACTTTCAGTGTTACTCTTGTAGACATAGGACCTTATTTAATATTGGACAATTCTTAATGACATGACTGGTCTCGTTATAGTTAAAACACCAACTTTTCTTGGGTTTTGGGCAATCCTTGAGAAGATATCTGGTTTCATTATAGTTGAAGCATCTGCCTGAGCTCCATCTACACTCTCCCAGGTGTTGTTTCATGCATTTCAAGCACTGAGGATATTGCACAGGTCCTTGGGTGTGTTTGCCACCTCCCTAGTTACCCTGATCGTTGTCTGGCCTTTTTGTGCCTCTTGGTTGTTGCTGCCCTCCTCTATTCAGTTGGGGTATAATTTTTTTGAAAAACCTTCTTGAAGCTTCCCTATGTCTAATACATTTGACCTCTGCTTCTTCAACCTCCAATGCTTGGCCACCACTTTTGTATATGGCACGTTCTACGTCCTGACTATCTTTACGCCTTTATATATCTCCGGTTTCAGTCATTGAACAAACTGGAGGGATTTCTTGTCATTCCTGCTTATCAGATAGCTGACAAAATGAGACAATGACTCAAACTTCCGAACATACTCTGATACTGATCTGGTTTGCTTCAGTTGTAGAAACTCCATTATTTTTGTTGCCTAAACAGTGCTGTTAAAATATTTGTTATAAAATGCCTCCTTAAACTCCTTCCAAGTCATAACTCGCATGTCGGAGGTGCCCTTCATAGTATCCCACCAATAACGGGCATCATTTGCCAAGTGAAAAACTGCACAAGAGACCTTCTCCGCCTCCTGCACCTTGGCGTAATCAAACTTGTCTTCTATTGTCCGAATCCATTCTTCCGCAGAGGTTGGATCAGTTGATTATCCTTCAAACGTTGGAAGTCACAACCTGTGAATTCTCTCACCACTATGATCATTGGTAGAATTGGAACCAGTGTTCCTATGCCCTTCTCTGTTCAATAATATTCCCAATTGTTGGGACTGTTGGTTCACTAGCTCTGTTAATTGTCTGATTGAGTCATCCCTTTCATCCCTTGGTCGTCTTGGTTCCCTTGGCATTGTAAATCCTAAACAAATTATAAGCACACGTAAATATTTAATGACATTACTTAACTTAAACACTTACAGTTGATAAAACACTTCCATATGACGATCAACATTCTTAGATAATCTACAGAACGATTTTAACCTCGTGGCTCTGATTCCAACTCTTGTAAAAAAAATTTAAAACTTTATGAAAATTTTTACGTTCGGAATTTTAGGGTCGTGACACTTAACAGTTAAGACTTAGTTTTTCACACCAGACTACACTAACCTCCTTATCTTTGGTGTCTTCCAATCCTTAACAACCAACGTCCATTACGCCTCACAACATCTCTTCACCATCGGACTCTCATGGTACAGAAGAAAGATCGTTACATGACATCTATTATTGAATTCACCCAACTCGATAGGATCTTTTTTTGGAATGTTCAATGCCAATGTCACTGAATGTGTAAGTCGCCAATCCTTAAACCGAGCTATGGAATGTACTTTATCTGCTGAGTTACAGGTAGACATTTTTTTTAGAGATTTCTATGTATTAATCTACCATTGTTTAATTCCTATTGAAGCATATACTCGGGGGTGGGTGCAGGGTAGACGATTTCAAAGCGGACTCCCCATTCATTAGATAGAGAAGATCACCAAGATTTCGTGATTTGCTGCCGAAATTATTCCTTCCAATTCGACAAACATTGTTATTAATATCTATTTTCAACCATGTTTGTTGGAGAAGGTGAAGTCTTCCAAAGAATAGATTGATTCCAAAGGCTAATAATCGATTGATGGTGTATAGTGGATCAATTCCTTTCTTTTTCATGATGGTAGAGAGGAAGATGATCAATTGCGAAATCAATTCCTTTGCCTCTTCTAGTCTCAAATGACCTTGAGCCTTTGGGCATTACTATCATCATCTTTGTTTCAAATCCTTCAACCATCTTTAAGTGTTTTTAGAGGTATATGTCTACTCGGACGCAAAAAAATGATGGATCTGCTAGGCTTGAATCTTGATCAAGGTCAAGCCTCATTGGGCCTAACCTCAAGTTTGCCGTAGGCCAAGTCCAATCATGTTTGGTGATGAGGTTGAGTTCTAATATTTTACTAAAACAAGGATCTTTAGCCAATCAAGTATAACATTATTCTCTCCCTTCATCATATTCTTAGTATACTCATTTATAACAATAGAGATTTAACATATTGATAGATCATATTGCATAATAGGATCTAAACTAGTCAGCTTGTTTAATTTATTTATTAAGGTTTGGAAGCCCTAAAATGCATCAACTCAACTTGATTACTATAAATGTTCACCTAAAAGTTGAACTAATGTCATCCGGTGATGCTGACGTGTCTTCATAAGTACCCACCTCAATAGACTTATTGAACAGTGGCATTATCGGTATTTGAGTTTAGTGTCAGAGTATTTCTAATTGACATTTGTGTCATCGGTTTCATCGACCTCAAGTTGGACTCTGTTATAATCTCCGTCGTTCAACACCAACGCAGTGCCACTTTCCTTCAGAGAGTGAGAGAGATGATGAAGCTCTCGTGTAATGCGGCGGATCAAATCCAAACCCTAGCTCAATGCAGATTACTGACCTCAGCCAAACCCAATTCTTTCACTGTCCGGCGGACTGCCGTTCTTTGGGCTGCTCCGGTCAGATCTCCGGTTATCGCAGCCGTTGTCTCTGACCGCGATGGTGTTGCCTCGAAAGGTGGGAAGCACCGGATCCAGACTGGTTCGGGGAGCCTGGCTGACCGGTTGCGGCTAGGGACATTGACAGAGGACGGATATTCCTACAAGGAAAAGTTTATTGTCAGATGCTACGAAGTTGGAATTAACAAGACTGCAACTGTCGAAACCATTGCCAATCTTTTGCAGGTTGATTTGGTTAAATTTAATATGCCTCGCTTTATTGGATTTGCGACGTTCATGCTTGATTGAATACTAATGAGTTTTTTGCTAGAATTCTCCTTTTAAACTTCAATGTCCAATATTTATAGCATCTACGCTTGGTTGTTTCTTATAATTCACTTTTCTTCTCATTTGGTGCGCTCAGCTGGACTTCGTTATCTCCTCTGACATTTCTTTGCGGTATTTTAAGTTCTAAACTCTTTCTGGGGATTTGAATTTCCTATAATTGGCATGCGAAATAATTTTGTTTAGATTCATATAACGACCCCAAAAATTTATTTTCGTTTTTCCTCAATTTGAAACCTTAAGGTTTTTTCCAAAACAATTTACAAATTAAGTTAAATTGGATTTTTATAAAAGTTTAATTTTCTAAATTCAAAACTCTTGAAAATAGTGAAAATTATTTATTCGGTGGAAAATTTGAAAACAACTATAAATAAATATTTAGAAAAATTTAATACTAAACGAACATTAAATAAAATCTCATTTATTAGAAATAATAATGTAGTTAATTGAAAAATTCAACTGCTGATGAAATAAATCATCTAAACTGAAATTAAATGCAACTAAATATGAAATATCGTTATTAAACGAAATAAAATCATAACTTTAAATTATTATTCGGAACCAACGACAATATCTTCCTCTATATGTTCGCTCATCTCTGAAAAATTCTTAATCAATATCAGTTCATTTTCAGATAAAAACTTACCTACATCACAAAATTAATGCATGAGATAAACTCAGTAAGTGAAAATACGTGCACGTGATTTTAAATGTATATTATCAAATTTCATGCTTTAAAAGTTACATACGGGATGAAACTCATTTTCAATTTTTACTATGCGTTCAGATTTTCAGAAATTTAGCGGTTTCTTACCCTCATAAAGTTTCATCAGCCATTTCAATTTATAACCATGCTTTCAGACTTTTATTAGTTATCTCATGCATTTAGACTCTCATTAACCTTTTCATTCTTTTTGTCAATTCTATTCATTTTCATGCATTTCATACTCGCATATATTATGTCATAGTATTTTTATATTTCTACATTCCTATGTCAAATGTTTATAAATGCGTGTTCAAATAAAATCATAATTAAATAATAAAATACTTTAAAGAAAATAATTTAATAAATATTTTGTGATGTAGAACTTACGACCAAAATATTGAAAACCTAGTGTTTTATTTACCTGAATTAGGTATTTTTACCGAGCGTTGGATTGATCTTCTTTACCGAGAAATTAAGGAGATTTAAGCTTATTCGTTCATACTAAAATAATCATTTTGAAAATAATAAGGGTATGAAATTCTTTACCAATAAAATCATAATGTTGGATTTCGGATCGATTTGGAAGTCTTAAACGATCCAAAAGTATTCGATTTGATAGGAATGAGTTTGGGTCAATCGGCCAGTTCTGGTCAACATGGCTGGTTCAGGCTTGTCTCGATATCTGGTTCAGTTCAGAATACAAATTCTGAACCAAACTTCTTCGTTCTTCCCTTCGACCACAAGCATTCTGTCGAGAGAGAGTAAGAGTGTGTAAGAGAGGCAGTGTGAGAGAGAGATTTTTACGCTGATGGTGATTGTCGACGAAGGTTGAGAGGGAATCTGTCCACGCAAAGATGGATCCGGCCAAGAGAGAAAGTCCGTCGGTGGAATTGCTCAGCTGAGAGAGGAAGTTCGTCGATGGAGTGTGGAGTTGAACGAAGTTGCGATTCTTCTTCCTCAGAAATTTTGGTTGTGGCTGAGTGGTTTGCGGTGGTTGGAGGTTTGGCGAGGCAAGAACTCCAATTGTTCTTTGGTTTTCAGATCTTTAGAGAAATTTATTTGTGTAGGTGTGATTTTTCTTCATCACAGAGCACTCAATAATAGGGTAGTTCTCCCAATTCTTTCCTTTGATAACGGAGTACGAATCTAACTACTGAATCAGTAGGATTCGTCGACAAATAGGTAGGAGAGACTTTCTGCATATGTTTCCATATTTTGCATTGGATCAATTTCTTTATGTAGAAGAAGCATCTTCAATTTAGGCTTGTTAATTGAGGAAAAGATTTTTCCTTATTAGGGCTAATTTGAATTAATCGTAAAAAAATTGAATTCTAATTTAGACTAATTTTTGGTATGTTACAATTAATTTGTTTTGTTCTTAGTGTATCAAATTTTTTATTTTTTCTAGTTGATAGCTGGGTTTATGAGATCCTTTCGCTTCTTCCGTTTTTTCTTTTTAAGGTTTGCCTTCTTCAATTTGATTATCTTTAACATATTTTATTACTCTGTCAAGAATTATGGAATAATCTCTTCTGGAGATTTTAGTTTCTTGTTATTTGCATGTCAGTGAGATTGATTTGGATTACCGTTTTTGGTTCCAAGTGCACCGAAGGTTTGAATTCCTTTACTGATAGAGTACAACAGATTCTTACAGTTTCAACATCTTTCTTCTGTCTTAAATTTTTAGGCCTTCCACTTGACAATGTTCAAATTGTTTTGAAGATTTGTTGAATATTTTAGTTTTATTGCATTAAAGTTGGTTGCATGCTTTGTTGTTAGTTGTGATCAAGTTGGCTTACTTTCTTATGTTCTTGTTTTGGGTAGAAAATGCGCCTAAAGAACCAAAATATGGTTTATTCAGAGGCACATTTTATCTGAAAGGATCAAGAGAATAATCAAATATTTTTGGAAAAGAAATTACAATTATCACTGAGCAGGAAAGGAAAAATAATTTCTTTATTTATGGTCTGATATTTGTTTCTTTCTTGTGACGAATGCAATAAAATTTATCTTGCAGGAGGTTGGCTGCAACCATGCACAAAGTGTTGGGTTTTCAACAGATGGTTTCGCCACAACGACCACTATGCGAAAATTACATCTCATTTGGGTGACTGCTCGAATGCATATAGAAATTTATAAATACCCGGCATGGTGAGTTTTTCTATACAAAAAAATTAGTGTTTGGTTTTGAATTTAAATGCCAAACGGCTTTTGGCATATGTTACAGGAGTGATGTAGTTGAGATAGAAACATGGTGTCAAGGAGAAGGACGAATTGGAACTAGACGAGACTGGATATTGAAAGACTACGCCACCGATGAAGTCATTGGAAGAGCGACGAGGTAGTTGTGCATCCTTATATGTTATAATTTGGTGGTGTGTTGTATGGTAGAACATCTACGATTTGTATATTTTTGTTTGTTTGTCAATGTGTATATGAATTTTCTCTGTATGCGTTCATGTTTTTTTTTTTACCATGCCAAACCCAACAGAAAATGCCTTTTACTTTCTCATTCACTAGCATTGCCTCTGTGAAAAGGTTCAAGGGGTGTCTCTGGGTCCCTCCCAATAGTCAGGTTTGCATGTAGGCTAGAGTGTACCACAGGAACAAGAGAATTAAAGGCCGCTACTATCAACATCTATTTTGCTATGTTGTCTTCATGCCTGACACAAACTGTTTAAGATCAAAAATGTGTATTCTTAAATGTTCTTTTCTTTGTTAAACTTAAACTTATTTTTTCTCACAAAACAATCATGTATGGATAACGATATAGCATCATTTTCTGATAGTCGAAATTAAAACTGTTTTCTCTCAACTGTATTTACTCCGCACCATAGTTAAAATAAAGTTGTATGTAGTATAATAGAAGAAGAAAGCTGACATACGAAAGTCATTTCAGCAAGTGGGTGATGATGAACCAAGATACAAGACGACTTCAAAAAGTCAGCGATGATGTTAGAGAGGAATATTTGGTTTTCTGCCCGCGAAAACTTAGGCAAGTTCCTTTTTTTCTCTCTTAAAATGAATCTTTCTTATGTTAGTTTTCCTCAGTTCATAAGCATGCATCCCGATGGCTATGGACTCGATGTCATTGGACGAGATGGTGTTGACCAGTACCAATATATATCACATGACTAATTCCAATTTTATGCTTGCCACTTTTTTCTATTTGGGCCTTTAAATATTTATATCTCTGCGACATCTAGGAAAATTAATGTGTGATGTGTTCTGGATCATAGGAATCCACCATAAGCTGAACGACCTAGTGGTAAAAGTTATTGAACATGAAAATCAGATCAAATTATCACATCAAATTTGTTGCAAAGAAAGCATCAATAATCACAGTGTTTTACTATGAAAATTACTGAAGCTTATTATTTCGTATTAACTTCTTTCGACTCTCTTAAAATACTTTGATCCTCAGGAACTTTTTTATAAGGTTTGGAGATATTTGGAATGAAGGATTCTTCTTTTTTGTGCATTGCTTTTGCCATTGTAGGTTATCATTTCCTGAGGAGAATAATAAAAGCTTAAAGAAAATACCAAAATTGGAAGATCCTGCCCAATATGCCAAATTGGGGCTTAAGGTGGGATGTGGTTGGTTTTCTTAAAAATTCTTTGAATGTTCTTCTCATTGATTTTAAAAAATGCCTTTGAAATTTGCAGCCAAGGAGAGCTGATCTAGACATGAATCAGCATGTTAACAACGTGACCTACATTGGATGGGTTCTAGAGGTGCGGTTGCTCACGTTCTTGTTTTTTTGTCTCATCATCATATTTTTGTTCATTTTGATATAGGCACACTAGTTTCTCGTAGAATTACAATTCTCTGGAGTAGAACCAGATTAACCATGTCATTATTTACTAAGCTACTATGCTCACTAAGTATGTTTAACAAGATTTACCTATTGAATTATGAATAATGCTACATGTATTTTCTTGTTTTACTCTCGTGAAAAACTTATTGATGTGTCAAATAATTATTAATATAATTAATGTAATAAATTATTTTTTTATAATTTATTACATTAATTGTACAATAATTATTTCACATATCAAAGAAAGTAAAACAAAAGAGTAAACGTAACATTGTTTTTAAATTATTATTTCATTTTTACAATTAAACAGACGCTAATAATTGGGAATAAGTTGGATGACAAGGATAGAACTCCATCACATCAAAATAAACGATAATAGAAAATGAACAAGAACCCAAAAACCTAACCACAAGTCGAAGCAACCATGCTTGACTTAAAAAACCCTAATAATTAGGATAAAATTCGCATCAATATTCATAATCTTCATCTCATTCTGTCGTTTATTTATAATAATTTTCTGTACTATTAATTCTTGAATTACCCTTATAATTATTTCTCAATGATCTTTTTCTCTTTGAAATCGATCTTGTTCTCAAGGTTGTGCATTGTACGGTTTCTTCGAAGTCCCTCTACTATTAATTCCTTAATTACCTTTATAATTGATTCCTAATAATATTCTCTTGTTCGAAATCGACCTTGTTCTCAAGGTTGTGAATTGTACAGTTTCTTCGAAGTCCATGCAAAATAATATTTGATTCATCTCACTTGGTGATCCGACCTCAAACCCTCGGAATAAAGCATGTATGCCTCCATAGTTTGATTGACTCCATTCAGAGTACAGGCCTACCCTAGTCAAAAGAATCTTCTGCTCATTTTTTATTCCAGCTCAGTCGCAGATAGCCAACTACATTAACTAATTTTTCTGCCCATTTTTCCTACACCATTATTAGCTCATATGCGTAATATCATTACTTTGTATTCTATTAGGATTCATAATCAAAAGTGCAAAAGACTCTAGCATTTAATGAGGCTTGCTCATTAGTTCACTTGCTTGCTTGGGAAGATTATGCTTCCATTAGAACTATGTTGCCAGAGGAAGAATTAGTGGAAAAATGATCAGGGAACATTTCTATTTTAAAGTTGTTATTGACGAGCTTTACTTTTTTCTTTTTTTTTTGAAATATTGTCCGGCACTGAGCTTCTTTATCATTAGTTCACTCTTTTCCTTATCTTTTTCTTCATAATTGATTAATTGTGCAACGGTTCAAACTTTTGCCGTCTTCTTTGAGCCTCGTCAACATTTACATGTTTCCCTTACAGAGTATGCCTCAAGAAGTTCTTGACAGCTATGAATTACAGACTATAACCTTGGATTACAGACGTGAATGCCAACAGGATGACAGAGTGGATTCTCTTACAAGTGTGGAGGCAGTCGATGACATGGAGGCAGTCTCTAATTCGGATGGAACTAACAGTTCAGCTGTAGCGAGTGCAGAAAGAAACTTCATGCATTTGTTGAGGTTGTCAGGTGATGCCCTTGAAATAAACAGGGGGCGCACAGAGTGGAGAAAGAAAAAAGTGAGATGATTAAATAGTTTGGGGGTGAGTCTCTTGTTTCCTGTCATTTTTACAAGTCTACTGGATGATGTAGAACTGCATAGTATGAGATTGATATTTATCTCATATTCACGCCATTAAAATATGAGATAGGTAATTGTATCATGTTGATGAGAACACTTCTCAGTCATTAATATATCTTACCATTATCATGCTTTAGTGCTAATAATGTTCTATGTTTTTATATACCTTTCGTGGTGCTCATGCCATATCGATTTTGTTGCTAGGAACTAGAATGACGATGGCAAATGGAGCTTTAGACACACCTGAGGCGTGAGCCTGTCTCCTTTCCCATGTTTGTTTTTATTTTTTGGCTTGGTTTGAGTATTTCTGGTTCTCCCCCACTTTGTAGAGCTGTTTGTGTTCTAGTTATTTCAGGACAGTCGTTTATTAGTAATATTGTTTTGGCTAAGACAGCATACATTCCTGCAATTTGACATCCATTTCCTTCCGCATCGTGAATTTTGGGCTGATATGAAAAGAATGGGCTTTTGTTCTTGTGGTATTATTAGAATTATTCATTCACCATTGTAAGGATTATAGGCCTCGAGAAGAGCCAAAGATTTTTAAGATACATCAATGGGCATATGCAATGCAAATGAGTTGTGCCAAATGAAAAACATTGCCATGACAATTTTTACCAAAACAACAGCATCGGCAAACCGGGTGTGTGTGCTGTTTGATCGGCATTTTGACGATGATAGTACATGATTTATATATCACAAGGCTTCAATTCAAACAAATAGAAACTTTAAGAGATACACAAGAATTGAGAATGATATGAATACAAAATACTACAGGGTAAGTGACATACTCCACTGCCCAACAGCCTTCACGCTTTCTTCCATTTCATTTTCTACTCCACACGAAGCAGCAACACTAAATTAAAAGAATAAATTGTCATATCCATTAAAACTCAAACAGTCTGTAAGTCGTTTCATCTCTACTTACCATATCACAATAAGTATGCTTCCTCACAATACCGAGATTATTGATAATTTGTAAGTATGAATTATTTATAACAACAATGTGAGCCCATGGATCGGAAATTACCTTGGCACTGTCGTCAGCCCGTTGGTTTTTTATATTGTAAGATGGGGGAGGTGTGGCTGGGACCTTTCCCATTCCCAACTGCCTTTCCTCTCTCACTATGTTAAAAATTCCAGTAAAACCTTCAGCTGCTGCCGGGTCTCTTTCATCCCATTCACCAAACTTTGGAACTGCAGCACCCCAGTCAACCTGTATTGGGACAGGAGCATTTTACATTATTACCTCAATTGTGCATTCTGCTCATAAGAAGAAATTACCATATAGAGCCAAAAAAACACAAAATAATCTCCACAAAAAGAAAAAAATGTGTTAACCACAAGCATGCACTTCAAATAACTTTGTACTTTGAAATTCTTGCAACAAAGATAGGCATTGAGCCAACTTACAGTTTCATCGCGTGGCCCAACTGGCTTCATTCTGGATCTTCCTGGAGTACCATGACTACTATCGTATGAACACTTTCCTTCCCTGGATGGACTATCTCGTCCTGAGACTTTCGCCTGGCGATGGAGTGGAGACTGTTCAATGCTATTCCCAGGCGACACTACTGGTCTCTTGTGGGTTTCACCAGAACCCCCATTGGCCTGATGACTTGGATAGTCAGCAGCATGGCCTAGGCTACCATCTTCTTTGCTTTTTCTTCTTTCATGCATTGGTCCAACTGGTCTTGTTGACTCCCCTGGTTGAGCTTTCATAGCAGGAGCTCCATGGGAAGATGAATTATCAGATACTACGTCCGGGTTCTCTTCAGGATCATTTGGATTAATCATCTTGGTTCCAGTTTTACCCTTCCGAGCTTTGTCAAAATATACCGTGTAAGGAACACTGTCTCCACTTTCCCAATTGCCAAACTTTGGTACATGTGAATGCTGCTGCCATATTAAATCACACGACATTTTTGTTAGTCTCATTTATGATCAACAAACACGGCCAGGTTTATCGCTTACTTTAGCAAATAAAGACTAAATTCGGAAAGCTTCAAAGATAATAGAATTCTTCTTGAAACCCTTCTGTAGAGAACAGCAGAGTTTGTTTAGTACAAAGAATGTGAGACACTGATGAACCTTGAACTGATGTCCATATATTTTAGCGATTTAACCCATGTCCTAGCTAGTACAACTTAGTTCTGATTCGCTCTGACCATGTTGCCTGCTTGGTTTTCTTTCAAAACAACTTTAATGAACTTATGACAGAGTCAACCATAAGCGCAAATAGTATCTTAGTTGTGGGGAGGCCTAAAACACATGGAAGGGGAAAAAAACTTGTTGGAAATGGCTTCAAAGAAATTAGTTACAAATAATCGATAAGACATGATTAAGGCATTTCATATGGGCTAGATCAGTGTCTATAGTTCTTCTCATAATATATATATAGGCGAGTTACTGTTACAGTAGTAACGAACAATATATTCTCTCCTAAAAGAAAAGAAGACCATCAAGTTTGTCATTAAAGAACCATAATTCGAGGAGGTGTCTACAGATGTGGGAGCATAAGCTATGAAACGAAATTCAAGAGAATTTACAGAAAGGTAGATAAGTCCTCCAGAAGTCGATATAACATCGTAAACGATATATTTGTCTGATGAAAAATAACCAAAAAGAATGAAAAAGTCCTCGAATATCCAAAACTAAAACACACGTCTACCAAAACTCATCTAATCTAGCTACAAAAACAATTTGATCTCCCATATTAAGACATGAATAAATTGTTTATCCAACTGAAAAATAAAATAAAACATCAGTTGGAAAGCATAAATATCAGATTTTCTCTGAGAAAATCAATTTGTAGTTGTTGTGTTCTTACATTACTTAAGCCAACTAAATAGAACAATTGACGAACGCTCTCTCTACAAAAGAGAAAGACGACTATATACAAATACAAATAACTATCTATTTGTATCAATCAGAGACAGAGCAAATAACACATGATACTTGACATAGCAGACACTAAGTACCATTAAATCAATTTATATTTCAATTTCTACATCCTATCTGAAACTTCTTAGGGTCCTGCAACTGGATTTAAAAATGGGGGAAAAGAAAGTTGAATTCAGAAGTGAATGAAACATGAAAACGAGGGTCAAACAATAGTCAACAGCGATTAACTTTCAACTGCAGATCCATCAATCAAGCAACTACACAACATAAATTTTGAAAAACAAAAGATCATTTCCTTTAATAGTTTTCTCAGGAAATGAAACCAAAAAGAAACGCAATAAAAAGAGGATTCTCTTACTGTCATCTCTTCGTATCCTCCAAACTCAAAATGGGAACGATTGAGAAGGGATAAGCCGGCGTTCAACAGAGTTGAGCTCAAGGGGATTAAACCCACAACAAGACTGAGACTAATTCAAAAGAGCGAGTCTTTGTTTTTCAATGAAACCGCAGGAGAGTTTGAAGGAGCGAGAGGCGAAGAAGACCATTGACGGGGACAACCAAAGATGTTTGACTACTCTCTGTTTCTCTCTCCTGCTTTCTTGGACACCGTCAGGCCTCTCACTCCCACCAAATACATCTTATATTTATATCTAACGTTATATTTTTTTTAGGTGACATTTAGATTTCATTTATTTATAAATAGTTTTTTTAATTATGCCATATTATATTCATGAACTAGATTATAAGACAAAGGTATATAATTATATCCATAATTAATTTTTTATTTTACAATATAACTATATAATGATTTGGCATTTTTATTTGAAATCTATTGCCTCTTATAGAATGTCACGTGGCAGTGTAAAAAGCTTCTAATATTCTTTTATAATCTATACCGTCCTATTACTTGTCGTGATATTTTTGTTCTTCCCCCTTTCTACGAAAAGCTTAAAAGTTGACTGGGTATCATGGTGATATGGTCTCTTGGAGCTGGGATTCTTCTAGAGTTACTGTTCCACAGTCGCCAACCTCGTTTTTCTTCCCATACTTTTCGTCTCATAGCCAGGATCTTACGGTCAAACTATCATCTTCTAATTATCTGGTGTGGAAGAACCACGTTCTGGACGGAGTTATCACGAATTAACGAATGGGGTCGAGTGCTTTTTTGGATGTTTTTTTATTCCTTTCCCCAAAAATTCTGAGACCACATCACGTTCACTCTAATTACCTATGACAAAATGCTGGTCATGTGTTGATTGTATCTCTCACTCTCTAACTCTATTCTTGCTCAGATCGCCCGGCTACTCGTCCTCTGCTCATATATGGGTTGTTGTAGCTCACTTGTATTCTACCTCCCTAGCTCCATCAAAAGGTTATGCAGTCAACAGATTCTTTTAAATTTCAACTTATTGAATTCACTCGATTGATTTTTCGGACGTCAATCAATGATTTACAAGACTCTTGTTCAGAGAGTCACTCTTTATACATTCACAAATAATAATGAGATTGAAATATTGATAAATACAAATCTCATACACTCTCAATATATACAATTTTAAGTTGATGAACTAGCAGAGGTGATAGAGCTTAGCACGCCAAGTAAGTAATGCATGCATGCGTTTTGCCCAGTAGGGCCTACACCGTGGAATGTTAGGATTTATGTGGTGTGCGTGTGTATTGTTTGACATGCATCATGTTTTGAAAAGGGAACAAAAATGATTTTTGAGCATATTTTGAGTAAGTGATGGTGAGACGCGTGACGGTGATATCACGGATCCTGCTCGGGGAGTGGGCCGGTGCGTAACCAACGCGAATTTCGCTCGAAAAGTGGGCCGGTTGGGCAGTCACGCGGCGTGTATGATGGACAGTGGCGCCGCGGATCCTGCTCGGAGAGTGGGCTGGTGCATCACCAATCGCGGATTCCGCTAGGGGAGTGGGCCGGCTGGACTGTCGCGAAATGTGTATGTGTGGCAACTATGTCCCGGTTGCTGGGGAGTCTGGGACAGTGGTGACGCATCAGGGTGTAATGTGGCGTGAGGTTCACCCTCACCATGGTGTGGTTGCTATGAGGTAGTGCATGTGTGTGGTTTGTGGACCTCGTTGCTGGGGAATCCGAGACCGTGGCGACGTGTTAGAGTGTAGCGTGGCGCGAGGTTTACCCTCATCCTAGCACAGCTTCACTACGCGTCACAGATTGTGACAACATAAGCGTGAGTGTAGAGACTGCGCGTGATAGGATTGCATTATCGATTTTTACTTTCATACTGCACTACTTACTGAGTGTTAGGTTTATGATGTGTATTCTATGGTGTAGGTGTAGACATTGTCGCTGGTGAGCCTAAGAGCCTAGTCCTGAGGCGTCGGATGGTTGACGGCGTACAACCGAGGCACCGGACGGCGGACTGTTAGGGCGACTCGACCCGACCCGTGGAGGTGGTGAGTTTCGGTGAGGTGTGCGGGGTTTCCCTTGTGATATTTTGGGGACCATTCAGTTTTACATGATGTATAGTGTATAGACGTAGATTTTCTTGATTTTTGGGTAATTTTGAGGTCACGTGTGTATATTATATATGTACGAGCATTGTGTTGCTCTATATTGTCGATTTTCTTCATCGATAGTTTTTATATTTATTTCCTTCTGCTTTGTTTTTCCTTCGTTGATTTCTGGATGAATTTGGTTAATGTACTTTGAAGATTATATGGTATATTTGTTGTAAGTTGGTGTCAATAAGTACACGCATTACTCTGCCAAATTTTTGAGAGAAAAGTCGGGGAGTCGAGATGGTACGGAATAGGTCAGGTACGCGGGAGCGTGGCGTGACCACAGGCGCGCAAAGGCACGTGACCCTGCAAATGCGCGCGGGTCGCGTGACGTTAGGCGAGGGCATGTGCGCGGACGCACAACGCGGAGGCAGGGTGCGTGGGGCATGCAGCGTTGTGGGCATGTGCGTGACGCAGCGGCGTCGAGTTGGTGCGCGCGTGGCGAGGTGGGTGCACGGGTAAGGTAGAGTCAGCCGTGGGAGCAATGCGTACAATGCTGGGAGGACGCACGCTCCGCGCTAAGGCGAGGGTGTGGGCGCGCGGGGCCGATTGGGGTGTGCGTGCGGGGTGCACGGCACCATGTCGAGGGCGCGCAGCGTCGTGTTGGCCACGTGCAGGGGTCGCGTCACCGTTGCTGTGGTCTGCGTGGGGTCATAAGTGGGCACACGGCGCCGTGTTGGGGGCGCGCAGTACCGAGCCTTGTGCGCGCGGCGCCGGACTTCGGGCGCACAACGCGGGACTTGAGAGGCGCACGAGGCGTGTGTCGGATTCCTTCCCAAAATTTTAAGTCTTGTCATTTTATTTTTAAAACTCCTTTAAATTGTCCTTTTTCGGGGCGTAAGTCGTTTTCGAATCGAGTTAAAAAATTTTATAATTACAAATGTTCTTTTGAATATTAATTTGAAAATGAAAGTGGTATTAAATTGAGTGAGTTCGCATTGAATTTCTGAATATCATAGTGTGTAGTAGTAGTGAGCGTACCGAGAAATGTGTGGATTCTCGGAGTGTGACACATTCAATGTAACAATCACCCTAAACAATAGGTTGACCAAACGCAAGAAAGATCAAAGATTTCAAGTTTTCAAGCTCGAAATCCAAATCTAACAAGGAAACCTTGAACGCAAAAACAAAAGAAACCCGACTTAGGAATCAACTTACCTTTGAAGTTCATTGCTAAATTTTGAAGATCGACCCTTCAGTTGCATGAAATTGACATCAAAATGGGAGAACCACTTGCCACTCTCTCTCCCTATTTCATTTCTTAGAACGACCCCAAAATTTATTTTTATTTTTTCTCAAATTTGAAATCTTAAAATTTTTTTCAAATTGATTTGTAAATTGTGTTAAATTGGATTGTTATAAAACTTTAATTTTTCTTAATTTGAATCCTTGAAGATAGCAGAAATCATTTATTAGACAAAATATTTGAAATAACTATCAATAAATATTTAAAAAAATTAAATACTAAATAAACATTATTTATTAATTCTAAAACAACACTCTAGTTAATTAAAAATTCAACACCTGATGAAATAATTTATCCAAATAGAAAGCAAATGCAATTGAATACATAATATCATTTTAAACGATATAAAACCATACTTTAAAAATTTTGTTCATAACCAACAACATCGTCTTCTGTATGCTCGTCCGCCTCTAAAAAATTCTCGAACAGCGTTAGTTCATTCTCAAATAAAAACTCACCTACATCGCAAAACTATTAATGAGAAATAATCTCAGCAAGTAAAACGCGTGAAGATGAAAATTAATGTCATGCATTATCAAATTCAGACTTAACAATTACATACTGGTTGAAACTTATTTTCTAACATTCGTTAAGACTTAGTAATCTCATTGTCGTTCAGAGTTTGTCATCTTACTTTCGTTCAATTATAGACATCTCATTGTCATTTAGGCATAACCATTTTATTTCATGCTTAGCCATCTCATTGTTGTTCAGGCTCTCATCAGCTTTTTCGTGATATTCGTCAATCCATTTGTTTTCATACATTTCATACTCGCATACATTATATCCTATAATTTTTATCTTTCTACATTTTTATGTCAATGCCTATATATGCATATCCAAGTAATAACATAACTGAATAATAAAATATATTAACTAAAATAATATAATAAATATTATATTATTATATTATCCGTTCGTCCAAAAATAATCCTTTTGAAAGTAATTAGGGTATTAATCCCTTACTAATTGTAGAGACCCGGGAACCCACACGGTTTTCGGTACGCTCACTAATACTACTCACGGCTCTGATATAATCTCTGTAGTGTCCCCGAGTCGTCTCCGGACCCAGGTCGCTAACTCATACACATACACTCGGGTAAAATTCGTGTAAAAATTTAAAACTTTGTTCCTCGACTTACGACATTTTTTAAAACGTTTAAAATCGTCGTAGCGGAAGACTTTGATCAAAATCAGTTTAAATAAAATTTCAAGCTTTTAAAACATTAAAAGACATTTTCGGTCGACACCTGCAGGCTGCGGTCGACACTTGACCCATGCTGCACCCAAGGGGTCGACACCTATACTCATCGGTCGGCACTTCATTTGCCTTTGTTTACATTGGTCGACCCTAGCGGTCGACACCTTTCTGCTCATCCCGCTAACCGGTCGACACTTGTATGCACAGGTCGACACCTTAAGACTCTCTGTCCGCCCTAGTCGAACCTTGCGGCCGACACTATTACCATTTTTACACTGATCGGTTGACATCTCTACACACAGGTTGACGCCTGATGTGGTTCTGTCTCCGTAGGTCGACCCTCGCAGTCGACTCCTACCAAGTTCGGTCGACCACTAAGTCTATTGGTCGACACTTCCTTCCCAGAATTTGCATAAGAACCTTAAACCTTTCAAATACAAACTGAGTTTCCGACTCTACGCTAAAATTAGCAAGAACGTGCACTTCTCAATCAATTCAAAATCATTATATACATCAAGACGACTATTAAAATATTGAAATTCCTCTACATTTCAAAACGACTCAAAACGACTCCGACTAACTCCAAAATCTTACACACGCCAACTTTCGTCAAAACGCCCTAACAGCTAGCCGGATCGTCCACGAGCGCACTCCTCCAACTGCCTCTTAGTTCTTGGCACGCTATGAGTACTCACCAGGTATCGCTTCGTCACCTACATCACAAAACTCATCTATTAGCCTAATGCTAACTAAGTAATGCACAAAACATAAACATTGAAATAAAAACATATCCTATCATATGCAGCTTCTCCAGTTTCGTCTTTACTTTTGTTTTCGTCTTTTTTTTACATCTTCTTTATCATACTACTGGGTTCTTTTTTACGTGTTAGATCAAGGTAACACACCTCGCGGTCCACCTCACTGGACAAGGCCAATCTCGATCTAATGAAGTGACACACCTCGCGGTTCACCTCTCGGGACAAGGCCACCATATAAAATGGGGAAGAAGTGATACACCTCGCGGTGCACCTCACGGGACAGTTTCGTCTCTATTTTCATTTTCGTCTTTTTTTTTAATAATAATAATAATAATCTAATTACGAAACCGCTCTCAACCTTTAACCGTTTAATTAAACCGTTATTCAGTTTGTTTACGGTCGGAATCTTATAATTTTCTCTTGTCCATTATCCTCAAAATAATCTTTTACCTAACCGGCTAAATTTTCTGCCATTAATTCTGACTATAATTTTGTCGTTTACCATTACGTAAACCCGAAAATTATTAACAGAAAATTTTGAGCGTTACACTAATAAATTTCTAGCATTGAATTTTCAGATCGATTTGGGCATCCTTGACAATAAAAAAATATTAGGTTGAACGGTTTGGGGTTTGGGCCAGTTCGGGTCAACGGGTCAGTTCGGATCAACAGGTGGGTCTAATTCTGGCCTGTGATCTGGTTTGGTTTAGAATAAACTTTCTGAACCAATCCTCTTTCTTTCTTCTCCTTTGTACGAGCATCTGAGAGAGAGAGAGAGAGAGAGAGAGAGAGAGAGAGTGTGTGTGTGTGTGTGTGTGTGTGTGTGTGTGTGTGTGTGTGTGTG
>CM039525.1:6043493-6098475 GCA_022433055.1 Begonia peltatifolia | reverse complement strand
GTGTGTGTGTGTGTGTGTGTGTGTGTGTGTGTGTGTGTGTGTGTGTGTGTGTGTGTGTGTGTGTTCCAAATGACAGATTTTAGTAACGAAAGGAAAAAGAAAATTATTTCATTTTCTTAAATTGTAAATAGAAATCCCTAATTAGGTGTTAATTGAGTTGAAATTAAAAAATTAATTTAATTTGTTGATTAAGGTTATATTGAATTAATATGCTAAAATTGAAAATCCTAGATTAACTTTATTTGGGGAAAAATTTGACATTTTACACTTCTCTCGACCGACAAGAAAAAGGGTATACTCCCTTTTCTTAAAAAAAAAAATCTCTTCATTAAATTATTTATTAATTTAATATATATAATATAACCTAATATGTTATATATATTAAACAAATCTTTAAATTTTTATTCGCCTAAAACCCAAAATTTATCCAAAACCCTATCAAAGGTAATTCCAATTTATCAAATATGATTTTCTTGAATTATTAACTATGTGAGAACTCTTAAATTCTATCAAATTGATCAATTGACCAAAAAATCACAAGGGATCAAACATTAAAGATTTATAATAATTTTAATCAACACAGAACAATTTGACTTTGAATAATGCAAAAGACTATCTTTAAAATTTTCTTTAATATAAAACTTGTAGATATAACAAAAACATTCTGTCTTTCTTCATCAATATCTACACGATAACATGTCTTCTATCATATTGAAGTAAGAAACTACAATACTTCATGTGAACTGTGTAATTTTTTTTTCTAAGAGTTGTTTCAAGTTCAAAATATTGCTCTTCATACTCAGAACATACTAAATATTGTTAATATATTATCTCCAAATTGAATTTGTATTTTGCCTTCAATTTGAAATTTGAAGTTATCTCCAAATGTGACTAATTCGATCATCGAGTTGTCAGATTTTGTTATGAGTAAGAATTGAAATAGATTTTTCCTTAAAGAGTTTAAAGTATATTCATATTGTGGAGAAAGAAACTTCAATGAGCGATTCTGTTTTGAGCGATTCACTGGAATCCTAGGTCTAAATCGCGTACGTGGGTCTTCGTGTAACATTATTTATGAATGAACTTCAAAGATTAGTAAGTTTCTTTTCATCACTTTAAGGTTCAAAGTTTAGGATTTGTATGGATAACGGATTCAAGCTCGGAAACTCGAATCCGTGAGTTGTTTTCAGTTTATATGAATAAGTTTAAAGTTCAGATAAATTTATTTGTTGTTTGGAAGTGATAAACGGCGATGGAGGACATTTTCAAAACTTCTCTATCCTTGGAAATCACCCACCAACCGCTGTGGAAGTCACTCGACACTTCAAATTTTGATGAAAACAGAGAGTTAAAGGTGTCGACCGTTTGAGGGAAGTGTCGTATAACGACCCCTTTTCTTAGTAAGATATTGTCTGCTCTGGAGATTGCACCGTTGCCCAATATTGTCCCTTCACGGATTTGTTTGGCGAAGACTTCCCAGTCAGTCGCCAACATGGTACTGCTCTCGCCGGAGCACTTTTAACTTCGAGTTCTTGTGAGATTCGTTGCCAATTGTGCTAAAAAATGCGTCTTACTATCTTGGGAGAGTTTCCTTACATATGTTTCATTTTCATATGCCTCTCCAAGCGATGTGGGATTGTTACGACCCTCTTTTCCACGACCTAGGATTTGCATATACTCGAGTCCGAGATTTGCCTACACTTGGCTTATCTCCAGAAATATGCCCTGCAACCCGAGGTTTGCTCTGCAGTCGTCCTCATACATACACATTTGGGTCATCACAATCACCTCTTTTGGGGGCTTAACGTATTCGTTGGGCACATTTTCGATTGGGTACAAGCTCTGATACCATTTGTAACGATCATTTTTCCCAGTAAGATATTGTCCACTCTGGAGATTGGGTCGTAGCCCAATATCCTCCCCTCATGAATTTGTTTGGGAAATACTTCACAGTCGGTCACCCAACATGGTACTACTCTCGCCGGAGTATTCTTAACTTCGGAGTTCTTATGGGATCTATTGTCAATTGTGTTATAAAATGCGTCTTACTATCTTGGGAGGGTTTCTTTACATATGTTTCATTTTCATATACTTCCCCAAGCGATGTAGGATTGTGACGACCCCCTTTTCCACAACTCGGGATTTGCCTACACTCGGCTTACGTCCCGATGTTTGCCGCGTAGTCGTTCTCATACGTACACATTCGGGTCATCATATGTCAACCACATACCTTTTATTTTGCAATAGATGTCGACACTTTAGAAGAAAATGTCAACTGTTAGTACATTCTGGGAAAAACCCGAGAGGTGTGAAGTGTCGACCTCTAAGATGAAGTGTCGACCACTAGGCCATTTAATAATTTAACTCGAGAGCTATGAGGTGTCCACCAATAGGATGAACTGTCGATCGTAGCCAAACCTGAGTATTCTAAGTGTCGACCAGTGGGTCGATCTCCACTTATAAGCATGTACCGATACCTTCCAAAGTGTTGACCGCACAATTTTTAATTAAAGGAAATTTTGTCGTCTCGGCAAAGCGCAACCATCTATTGTGTTATGGATTGAGTTTCTAGCCCTGGCTTGAGACCATCCTTATTTGTTCTCTTAGTGTTAAGTGAAACAATCATAATTTTGATTTTTTTTACTCAGACGACTTTGAGGATTTGAATCTAGTTGCTAAAGTAGTGCCTCTAGTTGGAAGAAGGAGTGCTCGACACAAAGGTAGATGGTTTATATTATTTACACTACATTTGCATAATTGTTTTCTAAAATCCTATTTTAGTGAGTTGTCACCAATTGAAAACCTGACGTGGTTTGGTTGCCAGCACATCGATATTTTTACCTGTATGTATGTACGATTTATGCATTTATTATTGACGAATGATTTTATTATTATTGTGATGTAGAATTGTTCCTCGTGATGCTTTGGACGGTCTTTGCGTCAAAGTATTAAGAGGACATCCTAGTACACCTTATGTTACGTGAAGGTTGTCGTGTTTGCACGTTACAAAATAGGTATTAGGGTGGTGCTGACACGCTGCTTGGATTTTGAATCTCTAAACATGATTAGGGTATTATTTGTTGATTATTGTTTCTATGACTCGCTTCGTAGATGACCATTATTCACCGAAAACCCGGGTAATGGGGTTGGAACTTCGGATCACACATTGCTTGTTCTTTTTTCTGGCTCATGAGGTGTTGCTAAATTCCAGTCACTGCCTTTCTATGTTTACGTGCCAGAGGGGTTCTTGAATGACCATCATTTTTAACTGAGGTCATTTTTATATGATAAGTACGATGTGTAACACCCCGAGAAACCCCGCGTTCCCGGTGCACTACAGTACATCTACACACTACACACACACTAACACTTGACATAACTCACTCAATTTAATACCCCTTTCGTTTTTCAAATCATTCTCAAAAGAACATTTGTGAGTATGAAAAAAACATTTTCGACTCGATTCGAAAATAACTCGCGTCCCAAAGAGGGAACACGAAATTCTTAATATAAAAATACGCAGCGGAAAAGAAAACCATTTAAAACAGTTTAAGATAAAACGATAAGACTTGAAATCCTAGGAAAGAATCCAATGCACCCCTCGAACTACACAATCCGGTACCGCGCGCTCACGTCCCCACTCTGACACCCCGCACGCACTCTCGCAGTGCCGCATGTGCCAACTCCACGTCACTGTGTCTCGCGCACGCTCACAGCGCCGCGTGCCCCATGCACCCTGCCACTGTACAGCACGTCTGCGCGCACGCCCTCACTCGGCGCCGCACGAACCGTGAGCACCCGCAGGGCTGCGTGCTCCGCGCACCTGCGATCACGCCGCACTCCCACGCTCATCTACCCTCCTCTAGCATTCACTGCTCACATCTCAACCCATTCCATATCCCCTCGACTCCCAACCTCTCTCCCGAAATTTTGGCAGAATAACGGCTAAAAACTGACTATCCCAAAAATTTAAAAACCCTGCACACAGCTCACCAAACTAACAGTGTCTATCTATCCATCATCCAGAAAAATCACCATAATCAAATCAGAGTATGAAGACAATGAAAATCCATCAAATACAAATGAAGAAAGTCTCCAGTATAGAGTAATATCATACTCTAACATGAAAAATATCTGCGTACATCACCAAAATCACACACACTCCATATACCTATACACTGACACATATACACCTCATTTCATCGACTGTACATAATCATCACAAAAGAATAAAACCTCCAAAACCAACCATGCCACAACCTACCAGCTCCACGGGTCGGGTCGCCCTAACAAAAATCCGCCATCCGGTGCTGCGGTCGCATGCCGCCAACCATTCTACGCCTCTGGACTAGGCACTCGAGGCTCACCAATAGTATCGTCAGCACCTACACCACAGAACACACAACACAAGCCTAACGCTCAGTAAATAGTGCGATATGAAAGTAAAAGTCAACAATGCAATCCTAGCACATGCAGTCTCTACACTCACACTCATGTTGTCACATCTGCGACGCGTAGTGCAGCCGCACCAGGGTAAGGACGAACCTCACGCCACCCTACACCCTGGCACGTCGCCACCGTTCCGGACTCCCCAGCAACGAGGCCCACAAGCTACACACACGCATCACCAAACGGCAACCACATCAGGGTAAGGGTGTACCTCGCGTCACTCTACACCCTGACACGTCGCCCTCATCCCAGCCTCCCTAGAACGAGGCCACAGTTGCCACACACACACGTTTCGCAACAGCCCAGCCGGCCCACCCCTCGAGTAGGATCCGCGACTGGTGTTGCACCGGCCTACACACTAGTAGGATCCGCGGTACCACTGCCCATATCCTCACCGTCAACACATTCACGCCGCACGACGTCCAGCCGGCCCACCCCTCGAGTAGAATCCGCGACTGGTGAAGCACTAGCCTGCACACTAGCGGGATCCGCGGTACCACCGCCACACGTCTCACCTCATACATCAAAACATGCTAAAAAAATCATTTTCGTTCAAGTTTTAAAAAAATATGATGCATGTCAAACAATACACACGCACACCACAATCAATCACATAAACCCTAAAGTTCTACAATGTAGACCCACTTGGGCAAAACACATGCATACACTACTTACCTGGCGTCCTACGCTCGCTTAATGCACAGCTTCGCCAAAAATGTCTCAACCTAAAACACAAACAACCATTCATTAATATTTATCTCAAAATCCACCAAATAGCTAAAAATCACCTTCCTTAACTACACTCATGAAATTCCAACTAAAACGGTCCATGGGTTTGGTTTGGCCGAAAACCAGCCCAAAGTTTGGACGCGCATAACTTTTGCGTCCGTCAACGGAATCGAACGATTCAATTGGCTAAACGTCCCCTTAGGAACCTAGTCTAACATACCAAGATGGATTTTAAAACGATAAGCCACAGACAGGCAAAAAATGCCAAAAACTGAATCTGCCATTTTTTATAAAATCTAA
Organism: Begonia peltatifolia; assembly: GCA_022433055.1. Classification (NCBI taxonomy): domain Eukaryota; kingdom Viridiplantae; phylum Streptophyta; class Magnoliopsida; order Cucurbitales; family Begoniaceae; genus Begonia; species Begonia peltatifolia. The sequence continues at coordinate 6,092,997 of CM039525.1, read as the reverse complement.
ACCTTTGTCTTTCTTCAACCAAAACTCACTCAATTCAGCATTACGCACCAAAAAAAATAGACATGCCACTATCACATGTCGAAATTCCACGAAAAACGCTCACTAATTTGACTTGGACCAAAATTCGGCATAAACTTCCTCGCGCATAACTTTTGCGTCGGATACCGGAATCGAACTATTCCAGCGGCTGTACGTCTCTTTAATAACCTATTTTATTCCACAAAAACAGAATTGAAAACGATCAACCGAAGCAAAGCCAAAATGGCTAAAAACCAAACTGCCCCTGCATGAACAATGGTTGATTTTTGATTTCAAACTTCAATTTACGAACTTCCACACACAACTAGCCCTATTTCGTCCATATCTCTTGGCCAAGCTCACCGCAAATGCAAGGAGGCCGAGCACTAAGCTCGGCCGAAACAGGAAACCGACAGGGCTCACCTTCGGTTTCCTTAAACCCGCGGCATCACTCTCGCGCTACACTACAACTTGCAGCCAAATTCCATCAATGCCGAAAGCAGGCCGAGCACTAAGCTCGGCCAAACCAAAAATAACGAGACGGGCAGCAAAAGAAAAGGACTTACCGTTGCGTTGCTGTGCGCTCGGTCGAAGGGAGGGCAATGCACTGCCGAACACTCAGTCCCGGCGGTCTCCCCCACGCTCACTCGCGTCGGCCGAAGAATCGGAGCTTGAGGATTTTCCTCCCCTCTCCCGCGTCTCTCTCTCGGCTCTCTCGGGAACTCGAGCTGCTGAAACCGAACAGCTTCGGTTCGTCGGGACAGCAGCACCTGCTCGCAACTCACACCTTGCACCTCGCACCCACGCTCGTCGGCCGTCGATCACAGCTCCGCACACGATCGCCTCCTCTCGGCACTCGGGTGCTCTGGAGAAATCGGCCGAATGGCTTCTTCCCGAAACCATTCGGGCGATTTTATCTTTTTTTTATTTTTTTATTTTTATAAATTACAAAACTGCCCTCACGTGTTTTAATCTTCCGTGATTTCGTTAATTTCTCGACCTCCCAACTTTAAATTCTGAAAACCATCGCAAAAGTAGGCTCCGAGTCTTATAATTCAAATTTTTCCCGTTGAAATATTCCTCAAAACTCCGACCGAGATTAAATTAAAATTTCGAAAATTAAGATAATAATAATAAAAATATCAAAAATTTTCGGGTTATTACACGATGATAGTGTATTTTCGTATAATCGTATATGTATACAATTTAATTGATTGCCTCATTGGTGGTTCGTTGAGCCTATTTTCTTTTAATGATGTAAATGAGTTTTCATAAAACGATGTTTTGAAAACCATTTTATTTTCTCATCATGTTTTGAAAAGAAAGGTAAAAAACAATTTTCAAGCATTTATTATAACACTTCTACTGAGTAAGTCTCTCACCTTAAACGACCTCCTCCTTTTCCAAAAAAGAACAAGACCAGTGAGTAGTTGAGATTCTGAGATCACGTTATATTTATATTTCTGTATTTAAGTGTTTCTAACTTCCTGGTGAGGACTTATCTCTCATTTGAGTCTGTATAAGATCAATTGTTTGGAAATAGATATTTAGATCTAGTTGAAGTGCTTTACTTTATCCATATTATATTTGTGATCCTTGTGTAGATCTTGGCTTTTGATTAATGTTAAAGTCTTCCGTTGCGAACCAATCTTTAGGCTGGGTGATCGGGACCTCTTCCAAGATCGTGTTGCCTAACTCGACATTTTGTTAGGCCCGCCTCTGTGTCATGACACTTATCACTAAACATTTGAAATACATATGCCGAACATGAAATTTTGTTCAACCTTTGGTACAATCTTCTTTAAGCATTAGGCTTCACTCTACATGATTGAGACAACGTTTAATAAGGGGTGGTAAAAATTAAGCTTACATTCCAAAATAATTGCAATCACATGAAAAGAATAGATGTATACCTTCTATTAATCAGAGATGAACGTCCATCAAATCATGAACGTTATTACCAAGAACACTAATTGTCGTAAGTGGTTACCTTAGGTACTGGCTCTTCAAATCACATTCATTTAAACTAATAATTGGTATATACCTTATTACAAGCTATATGGATCTAACCATATATAAAGACTCTTAGTAATGGCTTTCCTTGCTGTTGATTCTACGTTCGGGATGATGTTTGTACTATGCAAACAACAACATACAGTCAAATAACACAACACACACTATTAATTCATATGCAAAACCAACTTAATGTTAGGTATAATATGTCCAACAAGCAAATATTATTAATATTTTTTATTACATGTAATTGATAAATAATTGTTATGATTAATTTTCATGTTTGCATTATACGATATGCTTTATAAATTCAAAGAAAAATCATTGATTATTTGTGTAATTTTAAATTTACATATATGTTGATATATGTGGAATTAAATTTAAAAAGAAATAATCACATTAGTCCATAATTTATATTTGAAGTATAGATTCTTCAAATTAATAAAGTCATAAATATAGTTCACTTCGTTGACAACCTATAGTAATATTCTGACTATATATGTAATGACATAAAGTGATTGTATTTTATATAATATGATTATATAGGACTAGACCAGATTAAATTATATTGTTCTTATAATATCCGTTAAATGAAGAACGATTAATTTTATCATAATGATGGTCATGTATATATGATCTTAATTTATTGTATTTATTAAACTCCTATTTCATTTCAATTTATTTTTTGATCTGCTCGATATGGTTTTGTACGAGGTACAGTACACAAATATTGTATTTTGGGAATAAATTAAATGAGTAGTTGAAAATGCTAACATTGATACAATGAAATCCATAATATAAGATTTCATTGTTTGTTAGTTCAGAAATTAAATAATTAGCATGCAAATTCATAAATATTATGAATTAATTATTCAATTAAGAACTAATGATAGTCAAGGATAAAGATGTAATATGAGAGGTTAACAAATTTTATATCTACCTCTATTACGAATTTTAATGAATAATTAATACATATGTAATAACTATGTCAATGGATATTACTTTGAGTAAATATACTCTACAGTTCTAATAGTGCAACTCTAGATATTTAGTGAAATTACACTAGAGTTAATAATTGTATTAATCAATATAAATAGTTTTTATTAATTAAAAAATATTATTAGAGTTTAGTACTATAGGTCTATCCGTTTTCTTGTCATCTTATATCACTATACAAATTTTTTTGTTACAAATAAATATATGAATGATTAATTATGATTAATCAATTATAAACACTCAAAAGAATGCATTATCATTCAAAATATATAAATAATTTTTATATTTTGAATTTAAAATAAAATATCTCATTAGATAAGATTATTTTAAGGGATTTAAATTAAATTTGGAAAATCTCGCCAGATGAAATTTTATTTTTAAATTTAAATTGAAGTTTATTATCTAACAAACTGTCAAATCAAATTTTTAAAATTTGATTTAAAAAGTAGATTTGAAAAAAATTTGATCAGTGAGATTTGATTAAATAAAATTTATTTTTAAAATTTATTTTTACTAAAATAAATCTAAAAAATTATTTTTTAAATAAATCTATAAAAAAATGTCAAAAATTGAGTTTTGAAAAAAAAAATAATAAAGAAAGAGATATAATTCCTTTGGTAGAAAATGTATGACATTTCCCGTATTCGTTTTTCGAAAAATATTTTCTAAAAACGAATAGAAATGTCTTATGTTTTGAGAACACGTCTCTTCACAAATATAAAAATGTATTATTCTCATAAGTTTGATGCACACACGTCAAAAATTTAAGTGAAAAGATTTCAGAGAAAACTCAACGGTTTTAAAGTTTTCGAAAATACTTGATGCTGGATTAAGTCTGTTAAGATCAAACAGGAATACCTATGTAAAAGCGTTTCTCAAAATATATTTTTCTTTTGCATATTTTTCAAAACTATTTTCTTTTAGACTAACGATTCAATTTATGGTTATATGTGATTTTTAAAATCACAAGGGTAACACATATCACTGTTATTATGAATAACATTGAATTCCGTCATGCGTGAGAACCATCAAAACCAACAATTGGTATCAGAGACATTGTTTTATTAGTTTAAAAATATTTTTGATGATACAATTTAACATAAATCGTGATATATGTTAGAAATGCTTTATATATATTACTAGTGTATATTTGCATGAAATGAAATAGTAATCAAAATTAAGTCAGTTATTTGTGTTATGATTTATTTAAATTACGAATTTTTCATTGTAATCTTATAATGGAGATCTAAACTACGAGGCTATGGATGGAGTATTTGTTACAGATTTGATCCATTGACGAAAACAAATGGTGGTGCACAAACGAATGTGTCACACCCCGAGGATTCACACGTTCCCGGTATGCTCACTACTATTACACAATATGACATCTAGAAACTCAATATGAACTCACTCAATTTAAGACCACTTTTATTTCCAAATCATATTCAAAAGAATATTTGTGAGTATAAAATTTTTTTCGACTCAATTTGAAAGCGACTCGCGTACGGAAGAAGGAACACGTAAATACTCAATATAAAATACACAGCGAAAAAGGACAATTTAAAAGAGTTTTAAGTTAAAATGACGAGACCTGAAATTTCGGGAAGGAGTCCAACACACCCCTCGCACGCCTCTCAGCGCACCACAGCAGCAGCAGCGCCGCGTGCCCCCACTCGACTCCACGCACACATCTCCACTTTGGCGCCACGCGCACGCCCTCCCGGTGCTGCGCACACCAACTCGACGCCGCTGCATCACGCGCACGCCCTCAGCGCCGCGTGCCCCACGTACCCTACCTCAGCGCTGCGCGTCTGCATGCACGTCCTCGCCCGACACCGCGCGATCCGCGTGCACTTGTAGGACCGCGTGCCCCGTGCGCCTGCCGTCACGCCACGCTCCCATGCACACCACCACTCCCTTCGCGCCTCATCGTGCGCACCCCGACTATTTCATACCCTCTCGACTCCCCGACTTTTCTCCCGAAAATTCGGCAGACTAACGCCTAAAAACTGACTATCCCAAAAACTCTAATCCTGCACACAGTTCACCAAACAATTGCAAAAGTATCTATCCAATTTTTATCCAGAAAATCACCAAAGGAAACACAAAGTGGATGAAAATAAATTTAACGACTATCGATGAAGAAAATCTAAAGTACCGAGAAACACAATGCTCAAACATATAATATATATGCACGTGCCCTTAAAACTATTCCAACAACAGGATAGATCCACCTCTACACACTATACATCACGAAAACCAAAACCTCGTACGCTTCACCCAAAACTCACCACGTCCACGGGTCAGGTCGCCCTAATAGTCCGCCGTCTAATGCCTCTGTCGCACGCCACCAACCGTCTTACACCTCAAGACTAGGCTGGCTCACCAGCAACAATGTCTGCACGTACACCATAGAACACACATCATAAGTCTAACGCTTAGTAAGTAGTGCGATATGAAAGTAAAAAGCGATAATGTAATCTTATCACATGCAGTCTCTACACTCAAGCTCATGTTGTCACCATTTCGCAACGCGTTGTGCAGCCGGGTCAGGGAGAGGGTGAACCTTGCGTCACGCTACACCCTTACACGTCGCCATCGTCCCGCACTGCCCAGCAACGGGGCCCACAAGCCACACACGAACCACACGATGGCTCAGCCGGCCGACTCTCCGAGCAGAATTCGCGACTGGTGATGCACTGGCCCACTCCCCGAGCAGGATCTGCGTCGCTACCGTCTATCATTTCGCGACAGCCCAGCCGATCCATTCCTCGAGCGAAATTCATAACTGGTAATGCACCAGCCCACTCTGTGGCAGGATCCGCGGCGCCACTGTCCATCATCCTCACCGTCAACACATACATACCGCGTATCGGCCCAACCGGCTCACTCCCCGAGCAAAATCTGCGGTTGGTTACGCTCCGGCCCACTCCCCGAGCAGGATTCGCGGTACCACCGCCACGCGTCTCACCATCACTTACTCAAAACAATGCTTAAAACCATTTTCGTTCTTTTTTTTTTTAAAATATGATGCATGTCAAACAATACACACGCACATCACAATCAAACAACATAAATTCTAAAGTTCCACGGTGTAGGCTCACCTGAGAAAAACATATGCATACACTACTTACCTGGTGTCCTAAACTTTCCCGGTGCACGTTTTTACCAAAAATCTTGTTCAACCTAGACATAAACAATCACACATCAATTTACGCATCAAAATTCACTAAATATGCTAAAAATCACATCTATCAACTAAATCCATGAAAGTCTAACTAAAACGGGTCACTAATTCAGTTCGGCTTAAAACCGGCCTAAACTTCGGACGCGCATAACTTTTGCGTCCGTTATCGGAATCGAACGATTCAAGAGGCTAAATGCTCTTTTAGGAACCTAGTTTAACATGTTAAAACAGATTTTAAAACGATAAGTCGCAGCTAGGTGAAAATCACAAAAAATCAAATCTATCCTTTACCCAAAAATTTCACATCTTCGCTTCTTCAACAAAACTCATTCAAAACTCACCTTACGTACTAAAATCTTCAACATTTACATCACATGTCACAATTTTTACCAAAAACGCTACTAACCCAGCTCAGCTCAAAACTTGACTTAACCTTCCGACATGCATAATTTTTGCGTTGGTTATCGAAATCGAACAATTCCAGCGGCCAAACGTTTCTCTAACAATCTAATTTATCCCACTAAAACAGAATTTAAAACGAATAACCGAAATCGAGACAAAAATACTAAAACAGATTCTGTTTTCAAAAAAACTTAAAATCCACATTCTCGGTTTCAACTCCAATTCACCAATTTGATTCACCAATAAGCTACATTCTAACCTATTAACCATAATCTAACAATAATTTAAAGTTTCCAAATGCTAAAATTCGAATTGCACAGTCAACATTCTTGGGTTTTCCTCCAAACCGGAGCACTCGGTCAATCAACGATTAAACACCGTTGATGCCCCTTCTAAACACTCTAATTACACGCTCGAACTTCAACAGTCTAGCTCAAAGCATACCGATCACAATTAGTCACCAAAAACATAAAGGCAAACTAGGGGAAGGCTACCTTTTTTCGGCCAGTTCTAGCGCGGAAACGTTGAGCCACCAACTGGTTTCAGTTAGTCGGAGTACTTTGTACACGGGCGTCTCTCCCTCGGCAGTCGATCGTTGGCAGCTCCCTCTCCCGGTCTCTCTCTCGCTCTCTCAGATGCTCGGGAAGAACCAAACAGCTGAAGGGCTTCCTCGCGAAGCCGTTTAGCTGTTTTATTATATATATTTTTTTAATTTTAAATAAATCAAATTACTAAATCGCCCTCACGTATTTAGAACCTCTGTGTTTTCATTAAATTGGCGTCCTCTCAACTTCAAAATTTTCTAATTTGTCTATGAATTAAATTTCAAGTTTCATAGAATACATTTCCCGCTAAAAACTTCCTGAAAATCTTAATAGGAAAAAGAATTTAAATTCTGGAAATTTTTGTGTTATTACATCTCTCACCTTAGAAAAATTTTGTCTTCAAAATTTATTTACCAAATTAGTTGGGATACTGGCGCTCCATGTCCTCACGCCGCTCCCAAATAGTCTCTTCCACTCCATGATTGTGTCACAATACCTTGACCAAAGGAATCTCCTTGTTGCGTAACACCTTTATGGCCAACTCTAGGATCCTCACTGGCTTCTGCTCATACGTTAGCGTCGGCAGGATCTTAATATCCTACTGTAGCACCACTTGAGAAGGATCGCACATCACTTCCTCAGCATCGAGACATGGAAAACATCGTGGATGACATCCATCGAAGGGGACAACTGAAGCTGGTACGCAGTCTTCCCAATCCTCTTGACAATCAGGAACGGCTCCACAAATCGAGGGTTGAGCTTTCCTCGCTTCCCGAACCTGACCACCTCTTTAAATGGCGAGATTTTCAGAAATACCTCATCACCCACGCTGAACTCCAGCTCTCGCCACCTCTGATCTGCATAACTCTTCTGTCGACTCTGAGCTGCTTTAATCCTATTTCGTATCACGGCAACCTTGTTGATAGTCTACTGTAAAATCTTAGGACCTATCAATCGGGATTCTCCAACCTCGTCCCAATATAACGGTGACCTGCACTTCTTCCCGTAGAGAGCCTCGTACGGTGCCATACCAATGGTGGACTAGTAACTGTTATTATACGAGAACTCGACCAACAGTAAAAACTTGCTCCAAGCTGCCTGAAACTCCAATACACAGGCTCTGAGCATATCCTCCAAAATCTGTATGGTCCGCTCTGACTGCCCATCTATCTGAGGGTGAAAGGTCGTACTGAAATCTAATCTGGTACCCATGGCCTTATGCAGACTTCTCCAAAACTTGGACGTGAACCTAGGGTCTTGGTCCGACACATTTGACATTGGAATCCCATGAAGGCTGACTATCTCTTGAATATATAACTGGGCAAACGTATCCATGGTATAAGTCATCCTCACAAGCAAGAAGTGAGATGACTTCATCAATCTATCTACAATCACTCAGATTGCGTCGTGGCCCTTGGTAGTCCTTGGCAATCCAACCACAAAGTCCATAGTGATACGCTCCCATTTTTACTCCAGCATGGGCAGTGGTTAGAGCATACCTGATGGTCGCTGATGCTCTGCCTTTACTTGCTGGTAGACTACACAGGTCTCAATATACTCAGCCACTGGTGGCTTCATATTAGGCCACCAGTAATCCTGCTTCAGATTCTTGTATATCTTGGTGCTCCCAGGATGCCTAGAGAAAGTAGATGACTGAGCCTCTGATAGGATGTCCCTCCTCAGCTCCTCAACCTTCGAGACATACCACCTATCCTGAAATTTCAGAATTCCGTCCTCTGAATAACTGAGCTATGAACTAGGACTGGCCTCCTACTCGCCTTCAGCTCGCTACACTCCGAGTCAGTCTCCTGAGTCTACCTAATCCTGTCCAGAATAGTCGGCGTCAACGACAAGGCCGAAAGAGTGGCTGTTAAGTCAAAACTACCTCCAGGCCCAAACTCTGCATCTCAGTCATCAACTCAACTGGCATTGTCGAAGTCATGGCAGAAGTTGAAGCTCCCACTCGGCTTAAGGCGTCTCCTACCACATTCGCCTTTTCTGGGTAGTACTTGATCTCCACATCGTAATCCTTGAACAGTTCAAGTCATCTCCTCTATCTCAAGTTCAGCTTCTTCTGCGTGAAAATGTACCTAAAGCTCTGGTGATCTAAGAAAATCTCGCACTGTTGCCCATATAGATAATACCTCCAAATCTTGAGTGCGAATACAATTGCCGCCAACTCCAAATCATAAGTGGGATAATTCTGCTTATAAAGTCTTCAACTGCCTAGAGACATAGGCAATGACTCTCCCACTTTGCATCAAAACACACCCCAAGCCAATTTTGGAGACGTCACAGTAAATGCAGAACTTCTCCCCTTCCATGGGCAGCATCAGTATAGGAGCTGCAGTCAATCTATGCTTCAACGTCTGAAAGCTGTCCTCACACTTGTCAGTCCATTCGTACTTTACATTCTTTCGGGTCAGCCGAGTCAAAGAAGCTGAAATCTTGGAGAACCCCTCAATAAATTTCCGATAGTATCCAACCAACCTCAGAAAACTGCGTATCTCACTAGCACTGGTCGGTCGCGGCCACTCCTTCACAGCTGAACCTTCACTGGATCAACTGAAATGCCCTCAAAGGAGATAACATACCACAAGAAGTGGATCTTGTCCAGCCAAAACTCGCACTTAGAGAACTTAGCATACAATTGATGCTGGCTCAACATAGTTAGTACAATCTTCAAGTGCTCTTTGTGCTCCTCCTCACTCTGCGAGTAAATCAGGATGTCGTCGATGAACACTATCACAAATCTTTCTAAGTCCGCCCTGAATACTCGGTTCATAAGATCCATGAAGGCTGCCAGGGCATTGGTTAGCCGAATGACAATACCAAAAACTCGTAGTATCCATACCTCGTAGGGAAGGCAGTCTTCGGGATGTCTTCCTCTCTAACTTTCAACTTGTAGTAGCCGGACCTCAAATCAATCTTAGAGAACACTCGGGCACCCTGTAACTGGTCAAACAAATCATCTATCCTCGGTAGCGAGTACCTGTTCTTCACGGTCAACTTATTTAGCTCCCGGTAATCCACATATATACATAGGGACCCGTCCTTCTTCTTGACAAACAATACCGGCGCACCCTAAAGGCGAAAAGCTAGGGCGTATGAAGCCCTTATCTGTCGACTCCTCGAGTTGCGCCTTCAACTCTGTAGGTGCTAACCTTTACGGGTTCTTGCACACTGACTCAGCTCCAGGGTACACATCAATGACGAACTTGATCTCCCGGTCAGAAGGTAGACCAGGTAGATCCTCTAGAATGTAACGCCTAGAGAACCCACATGTTCCTGGTGCGCTACAGTATGTCTACTTATACGCACTATGACACACTAAAACTTGACACAATTCACCCAGTTTAATACCACTTTTGTTTTCAAATCATTTTCAAAAAAACATTTGCAAGTATGAAAAATTTTCGACTAGATTCAGAAATAACCCGCGCCCCGAAGAGGGAACGCGAGATCCTCAATATAAAAATACGCAGCGGAAAAGAATCCAATTTAAAATAGTTTAAAATAAACTGACAAAACTCGAAATCCTAGGAAAGAGTCTAATGCACCCCTAGAACTACACAAATCTGGTGCTGCGCACCCACATCCCCCATTTCGACGCTCTGCGCACACTCTCACGGTACCGCACGCGCCAACTCAATATCACCGCGTCTCGCGCACGCACACAGCACCGCGTGCCCCGCGCACCCTGCCTCTATACAGTACGTCCGCGCGCACTCCCTCAACAGGAGCCGAACGAATCGTGAAAACCCGCAGGGCTGCGTGCCCCTCGCACCTGTGATCACGCCGCACTCCCACGCTCATCTACACTTCTCTAGCACGCGCTGTACACATCCCGACCTATTCCATATCCTTTCGACTCCGAACCACTCCCCCGAAATTTCGGCAGAGTAACGCCTGAAAACTGGCTATCCCAAAAAATTTAAAACCCTGCACACAGTTCACTAAAAACTAACAGTATTTATTTATCAACCATCCAGAGAATCTCCATAACAAAATCAGAGTTAAAGACAACGAAAATCCATCAAATACAAATGAAGAAAGTCCACAGTGTAGAGCAATATCATACTCTAACATATAAAAATACGTACGCGTCCCCAAAACACTACAACCACTCTATACAATCCTGTACAACCGACGTCTATACGAACTCCTCTATCCGCATAAATACCCGACACAAAATAACAACCCAACGAATCTCACCATCACCTACCACTACCACGGGTCTGGTCGCCGTAACAAAATCCGCGGTCCGATGCCTCGGTCACACGCCGCCAACCGTCCTATGCTTCAGGACTAGGCTCTCGAGGCTCACCAGCAATATCGTCAGCACCTACACCATAGAACACACAACATAAGCCTAACGCTCAGTAAGTAGTACAATATGAAAGTAAAAGCTGACAATGCAATCCTATCACATGCAGTCTCTACACTCATACTCATGTTGTCACATCTGTGACACGTAGTGTAACCGCACCAGGGTAAGGAGGAGCCCAACGCTACCCTACACCCTGACACGTAGCCACCGTCCCAGACTTCCCAACAACGAGGCCCATCAGCTACATACACGCATCACCACACGGCAACCACATCAGCGTGAGGGTGTACCTCGCGCCATACTACACCCTGACACGTCGCCCCCGTCCCAACCTCCCCAACACGGGGCCACAGTTGCCACACACAAGTTTCGCGACAGCCCAGCCGGCCCACTCCTCGAGCGGAATCCGCGACTGGTGTTGCACCGGCCTACACGCTAGTAGGATTTCACGGTACCACTGCCCACCATCCTCACCGTCAACACATTCACGCTGCGTGACGGCCCAGCCGGCCCACTCCTCGAGCGAAATCCGCGGTTGGTTACGCACCGGCCCACACACTAGCAGGATCCGCGGGACCACCGCCACGTGTCTCACCACTTACTCAAAACATGCTCAAAACTATTTTCGTTCCCGTTTTAAAAAATGATGCATGTCAAACAATACGTACGCATACCACAATCAATCACATAAATCCTAAAGTTCTACGGTGTAGGCCCACTTGGGCAAAACGCATGCATGCACTACTTACCTAATGTCCTAAGCTCACTCGACGCACATGTTCGCCAAAAGTGCCTCAACCTAAAACACAAACAATCACTCATCAATTTTCGCTTTAAAATTCAACAGATAAGTTAAAAATAACATTCCTTAACTAAACCCATGATATTACAACTAAAACGGGTCACCAATGTGGTTCGGCCGAATATTAGCCTAAAGTTCGGACGAGCATAACTTTTGCGTCCGTCAACGCAATCGAACGATTCAAGTGGCTAAACGTCCCCTTAGGAACCTAGTTTAACACACTAAAATGGATTTTAAAACGGTAAACCGCAATTAGGTGGAAAAATCCCGAAACCAAATCTGTCCCTTTTTATCAAATTTCACATTTTTGTTTTCTTCAACCAAAACTCATTCAAAACTAGTATTACGCATCAAAAACGGCCATGCCACTATCACACGTCACAATCCTACGAAAAACGCTCACTAATTTGAGTCGGACCAAAATCCGAAATAAACTTCCGACGCGCATAACTTTTGCGTCGGATATCGGAATCGAACGATTCCAGCGGTCATACGTTCCTCTAACCATCTCTTTTAACCCACTAAAACAGAATTTAAAACGATTAACCGTAGCCCCGTCAAAATCCCCAAAAACAGAACTGTTTTTACACAAAAAATTTGAAATCTCAACTTCGGTCCAATTTCTTCACCGAATATCCACATTTTGGTTCACCAATGCATACATTAACAAATTTGGTGGTTCCTAATTAGAAAACAGCAATGGCAGCACAAAATTCTCAGGGTTCTCTTCCCAAAATTTTGCATTTCTCAATCGACTCATTGAACCATTAAGTTCACCTCTATTTCTGGTAAATTTTAGCACAAAATCCCTGAAACTTAGAAGCAAAGCAGGACAAGACCGAAAGAGAAAACTCCCTGTTTCTCATTCGATTCTGTCGCGGGAAGGCCGAGCCACACACACACTCACTAGGTTCTAAAAAACCCCACAAAAACAAGCTCTAACCATCGGAATTTCAAGAAGGACTGAGCTTCCAAGTTCGATCAACAGAAACCAAAACAGGGGAGAACTCACCTGTGTTTTCAGCTCGAGAAGAACCCACTCACGCCGAGTTTTTGTCTCGCCGGAACCGTCTAGCGTATCACGTCTAGCCAGGCAGTGGTCGATCGCGGGCAGTTTGCTCCCTCCCTGATCACTCTCTCGCTCGCGTCTCTCTCTCGGGCGTTCGGCTCGCAGAACACCGAAGTGGAATGGCTTCTTCGTGAAGTCATTCCACTTATTATATATTTTATTTATTTTTTTTGTTTTAATTAATTAAATTATCAAAATACCCTCACGTGCTTTTATCGTCTGTAACTTCGTTAAATTCTCGTCCTACTGACTTTAAAATTTCAAAAATCATTACTAGAATTAGATTCTAAGCTCTATGACTTAATTTACCTATTAAAATATTTTTCGAAACTCCAACCGAGATTAAATTAAAAATTTCAGAAATTAGCTTTAAAAATCCAAAATTTTCCAGTTTATTACATAGAAACACTTGCAGAAACTCCCGCACCACAAAAATATCCTGAAACTGAACCACACCCTGTAACTGTACATTTATTGCGCTGGCCAAGAAACCCATACATCCACCACGTAATAACTGCTGGGCTCTCAAAGCAGACACAATTGGAATCCTTCTCAGACCTTTCCCTACCTGGAATGAATAGCTCTCCTCACTCGGAAGTTGGAAGTGAATCTCTCTGGTGTCGCAGTCTATCGTGGCAAAGTGTCTAAACAGGCAATCCATTCCCAAAATCATTTCATACCCCTTCATGTCGAGTATGATCAGGTCTGCATATAGCTGCCTTCCTCTCACAGTCACCACATCTCCCCAAACCACCTGATCAGAATACAGCTGCTCTCCTGACGGCAGTAGTACATCGTAAAATTGTCCCGAGGAATTAGGCTCCAGGTTCGCTTTGACTACGAAGGCGGTAGACACAAACGAGTGCGTAGCACCCGTATCAACAAGTGTATAAGCAGTCATGCCTGATATAAGAATGCCACTTGAAATGACTGATGGCTGGGAGGCATTATCTTGCTGAAAAAGGGCAAAGACCCTCGGTGTAACTCTCGTTGTCGTCTTGCTCACAGTCGGACATCTGTTTGCAATGTCCCACCTCATTGCAGTTGAAACAACGGTCCTGATGCGGCTTTTGGCACTTTCTAAACATCTGGCCCATCTCGCCACAGTTGAAATACCACTCTGAGCCCACCCTGTACTCACCAGGTGACTCCTCTGACACTTAAGGCACATTGGATACTGTCTCGACCCCTGTGGCCTCTTGTTGGTCCCTTGGCTGCTAGAACTGTCAATAGGCCTTTTCAGGCCTTTATGAAGGGACGGCCCCTCCCCACTCGACTGGGACAGCGACTCCCTGAACGACCTCCGAGGCTTCTCCTTAGGTACCTCTCAATAACTGGGAAGCTTCACCCGAGCCTCAATATCCAAGGCCTTCGCTACCACCTCCTCATACGGCATTCCTCGAGTTCTTGCAATCCACATGCCCATATAAATATCTAGCTTCAGGCCCTGCACAAATTGATGTACCTTATTCTCATCGAGGCTCACCAAATGCCCTGCAAACCGCAACAAGGCCTCAAACTGTCGGACATACTCAGCCACGGTGCCTGTCTGCCTCAGCTATGCAAACTCCACCATCTTCCGTGTCTTGATAGAGTGGCTGAAATACTTACCAAAGAACACTATCTTGAATTCCTCCCAGGTCATGGCCCCCACATCTCTTGTAGCCACCATCCTATTCCACCAATAGCTAGCATACTTGGCCAGATAGGATGTCGCACTAGACACCTTCTTCTGCTCCTCCACTTTAACATAACTCATCATCCTCTCCATGCTCTGTATCCACTTCTCAGTACTGAGAGGATCCGGAGATGACCCGTCAAAAGTCGGGGGTCTAAATCTATGCAGTCTATCACCCCTCTGTCTGACGAACCCTGGGCACTAGACTGACTCTGGTTATCTCTGCTCATAAATCTCTTTAAATGCTGAGACTGGCGGTGGACTAACTCGGTAAACTGCCAGACGGTATCATCCATGTCGCCCACAGCTCTATGCATCTCCCGTCGTGGTCGACCTCTTCCTCTAGCTTGTCCAGACATTTTCTACCTTTAAAATATACAAAACTCGCATTAGCCTTAACAATAAAAATTAAATCTAAACATTTACAGTTGGTGGATCGCTCCCGTGCAGCGGCTGGCATGGGAGCACTCAACCAACTGTAAGTGTTAGGTAATCCTCTGAATGACGTCGACTCTGTGGCTCTTATACCATAAAACTGTCACAACCCGAGGATCCACACGTTCCCAGTACGCTCACTACTATTACACACTATGACATCTAGAAACTCAACGTGAACTCACTTAATTTAACACCACTTTCATTTCCAAATCATATTCAAAAGAACATTTTTTAGTATAAAATTTCTTTCGACTCAATTCGAAAGCGACGCGAGTCTTGAAGAGGGAACACGTAAATCGTCAATATAAAATACGCAGCGGAAAATGACAATTTAAAAGAGTTTTAAGTTAAAACGACGAGACTTGAAATTCTGAGAAGGAGTCCGACACACACCTCGCATGCCATTCAGGTCCGGCGCTGTGCACCCACAGCACCTCGTGCGCAACACAGCAACAGCAGCGCCGCACGCTCCGTACGCACGCCTGACATGGCACCACATGCCCCCACTAAACTCTGCGCGCCCTGCACCCACACATCTCCACTTCGACGCTGCGCGCACCAACTCGACACCACCGCATCACGCACACGCCCACAGCGCCACGTGCCCCATGCACCCTGCCTCCGCACTACGCGTCCGCACACACGTCTTTACCTAACGCTGCTCGACTGGTGTGCACTTGTAGGGCCGCGTGCCCTGCACGCCTGCAGTCACGCCACGCTCCTGCGCACACCACCACGCCTTCCGCGCCTTATCGCCTGCACCCTGACCTACTCCGTACCATCCCGACTCCCCGACTTTTCTCCCAAAAATTCGATAAAGTAACGCTTAAAAACTAACTATCTCAAAAGCTCTAACCGTGCACACAGTTCACCAGACAATTCCAAGACTATCCATCCAATTTTTATCAAGAAAATCACCAAAGGAAAAACAGAGTGGAAGAAAATAAATTTAACGACTATCGATGAAGAAAATCTACAGTACAGAGCAACACAATGCTCAAACATATAATATATATACACGTGTCCTCCAAACTGTCCCAACAACAGGATAGATCCACCTCTACACACTATACATTATGAAAATCAAAACCCCATACACCTCATCCCAAAACTCACCACCTCCACGGGTTGGGTCGCCCTAATAGTCCGTCGTCCGGAGCCTCGGTCGCACGCCACCAATCGTCCTACGCCTCATGACTAGGCTCTCGGGGCTCACCAGCAACAATGTCTGGACGTACACCATAGAACACACATCATAAGCATAATGCTCAGTAAGTAGTGCGATATGAAAGTAAAAACCGATAATGCAATCCTATCACATGCAGTCTTTACATTCAAGCTTATGTTGTCACCATTCCACGACGTATTGTGCAACCGGGCCAGGATGAGGGTGAACCTCACGTCACCCTACACCCTGACACGTCGCCATTATCCTGGATTCCCCAGCAACGAGGCCCACAAGCCACAAACACGAGCCACGCGACGGCCCACTCCCCGAGCAGAATTCGCGGCTGGTGATGCACCGGCCCACTCCTCGAGCATGATCTGCGGCACCACTGTCCATCATTTCGCGACAGTCGGCCAGCCCACTCCCCGAGCGGAATTCGCGACTCGTGATGCAAGTGCCAACTCCGCAAGCAAGATCCGCGGCGCCACTGTCCATCATCTTCACCGTCAACACATACACGCCGCGTGTCGGCCCAACCGACTTACTCCCCGAGTGGAATCCAGGGTTGGTTACGCACCAGTCCATTCCCCGAGCAGGATTCGTGGTACCACTGCCACGCGTCTCACCACCACTTACTCAAAACATGCTCAAAACCATTTTCATTCCTTTTTTTTAAAAACATGATGCATTTGAAACAATATATAGGCACATCACAATCAAACAACATATATCCTAAAGTTCCACGGTGTAGGCTGACCTGGGCAAAACACATTCATACACTACTTACCTGGCGTCCTAAGCTTTCCTGCTGCATGTTTTCATCAAAAATTTTGTTCAACCTAGACATAAACAATCACACATCAATCTACTCATCAAAATTCACTACATATGCTAAAAATCACATCACTCAACTATATCCATGAAAGTCCAACTAAAACGGGTCACTAATTTGGTTCGGTCGAAAACCGGTATAAACTTCGAACGCTCATAACTTTTGCGTCCGTTATTGGAATCGAACGATTCAAGAGGTTAAATGCTCCTTTAGGAACCTAGTTAACATACTAAAACGGATTTTAAAACGATAAGTCCCAGTTAGGTGAAAATCACCAAAAACCGAATCTGCCCTTTACCCAAAAATTTTACATCTTCGGTTATTCAACAAAACTCACCTTACGCACTAAAATCATCAACATTAACATCACATGTCACAATTTTTACCAAAAACGTTACTAACCCAGCTCGGCTCAAAACTTGACTTAACCTTCCGACGAGCATAACGTTTTCGTCGGTTATCGGAATCCAACAATTCCAGCAGCCAAACGTTTCTCTAACAACCTAATTTATCCCACTAAAACAGAATTTAAAATGAATAACCGAAACCGAGCCAAAAACACTAAAACAGATTCTGTTTTCAAAAAAACTTAAAATCCACATTCCCAGTTTCAACTCCAATTCACCAATTTCCTTCATTAATAAGCCACATTCTAGCATATTAACCATAATCTAACAACAATTTAAAGTTTCCAAACGTGAAGATCCAAATTGCACAGTCAACATTCTCGAGTTTTCCTCCAAATCCGAGCACTCGGTCAATCAACTGTTAAACACCGTTGATGCCCCTTATAAACGCTCTAATTACACGCTCGAACTTCAAAAGTGCAGCTCAAAGCATACCGATAACAATCGGTCACAAAAAATATAAAGGCAAAACAAGGGAAGGCTACCTGTTTTTCGGTCAGTTCTAGCACGGAAACGTCGAGCCACCAGCTGGCTTCAGTTAGTCGGAGTACCTTGCACACGGGCGACACTCCCTCAGCGATCGATCGTCGGCAGCTCCCCCTCCCGGTCTCTCTCTCGTTCTCTCGGGTGCTCGGGAAGAACCGAACAGCTGAATGGCTTCCTCGCGAAGCCGTTCAGCCGTTTTATTATATATTTTTTTAATTTTAAATAATCAAATTACTAAATCGGCCTCACGTATTTTGAACCTCCATGTTTTCGTTAAATTCACGTGCTCCCGACTTCAAAATTCTCAAATTTTTCTACAAATTAAATTTCAAGCTTTATAGAATAAATTTCCTGCTAAAACCTTCTCAAAAATCTTAATCGCAAAAAGAATTTAAATTCTGAAAATTTATGGGTTATTACAGAATGTGAATTCAAAATTTTGATTTGTGAAATTTTGACGATGATCACTTGAATGATGCAGTTTCAATGAAGACAACGATTTAGAATCTTAGTTTTATTTTTATTTTTATTTTTGAATTGTAATTTTAAAAATACTCAAAGGTCAACCCGGTAACTATTTTATTTATTTTTTCATGTTGATAAAATTTGTTATATATTATTATACATTCACATGTCATATAGATTTTGCATGTTTATGTTTATTTTATACTTTTTCCATGTTATGCAATATATTAAATTGCATGTTAATTTTATAAGGAGCTTATTAAATGAATTGTTTTTAATTTGATTAAAACTAATATTGATTCATTTAATTAATTATGTGAGAATGTAAAATAAAATAATTTTTAAGTTGTTAAAAATTTACTTTATTTTGTAAAAAAATTAAATAATTTGATTATTTGAAATTTTTAATTTTATAATATAATTATAAGATTAATTTTATAATATGATTAATTTATCGTTATAAGGGAATATTTGACATTCCATAATTTTTAATTCAAAATAATGAGTGGGAGCATCAAGTTAGGCGTAACATCACATGGTCTGCACTGTTAGCACAACATCGTAAGATCTAACTGGGGCTCCGAGATGACTTTGATTATTATCCTCCATAAGAAAAATGTTCACTTAGGTCAATACCAAGGTTGGTCTTCTAAAGATAGGATATGTGAAATGTATTTTAGGGTTGTTTGACCCTAAGGCGGGCTATAAGTGAAGTTTTATAAATCCAAAACAGTGGGTTACACTCATGAGATATATAGCTAAAAGTATTAGTTATATTTTGACCAAAATTTTTGGTAAGTTAGTAAATTTTTAAAATATGAGATATTTTGAGTAAATTTATTAATAAATAATATTTCTACTCTTAGAAGATTTATTATTTTATCGAGATTATACTATCATTTATATATTTTTGTTATTAGCATGTTCATGCATCTTACTAACATGTCATAATATTTTCAATTTTAAAACATAAAATTGATTGTAATTTTATTTATTTATTACAACATCATGTCTCAATTAATGGTAAATTTGCTTGCAACTGAAAATTTAGATGACGATAATTTTGGTAAGTGGAAAACGAATATGAATCGGATTCTCGTGCATGACAACTTAAAATTTGTATTGATGGAGAAATGTCCTACTCTTGCAACTAATGCCCAACGAACTCTGAAAGATGCTTATGATACATAGACTAAAGCAAATATTAAATCCCGTGGTTTTTTTGTTCGCAACCATGTCTAATGTTCTCAGTGTAAAATTGAGAATTGTGAGACTGCCTATGAGATAATGGAGTCTATTCAAGACATATTTGGCAAATCATCTGTACAAGCCTATTATGAAGCAATAAAGAGAGTTATGAACTTTAAGATGAAAGTAGGAGTCCCCGTTAGAGATGTTAAATAGGCGCACTGGCTCGCCAACCCGCCCGCTCGGCTTGTTACTGTAGCGGGTCGAGCCAAGCTGGACCTGCTACAGTAACGAGCAGGTTTGCCTTGAGCCAAACAGACGGATCGAGCTGATCTCGACCATCCGGGCTCGCAAGCTCATCGATGACAGGGTCAACGAGCCTGCTTACGAGCAGCTCGGTGCTCGGGGCCCTGTCTGCCTGCCGTCTCCGAAACCCAGACGCCTAAAAATTGGCCAGCTCGATGGTAGAGCCGATCAATCGCGGATGAGGGCGATCAATCGACCATGCCTCTGCCATCAACAAAATTGTATAAAGGGAAGGGCGATCGATCGCAGTTTTGCTGCGATGGATCGGCGATGGTTGTGGTAGAGGCGATTGATCAACCCCACTGGAGGCGATCCATCGCCCCTACTAGCTTTAGCTCTGTCAACATGACAGAGTTGAGGCAGTGGTAGGGGCGATTGATCGCCCCACCAAATGCACTACAGGCAATCAATGTAGCCCCCTGAGAAACCCCACGTTCTCGGTGCGCTACAGTGCATCTACACACTACACACACTAACACTTGACATAACTCACTCAATTTAATACCCTTTTGTTTTTAATCCATTTTCAAAAAGAACATTTGTGAGTATGAAAATTTTTGAACTCGATTCGAAAACAACTCGCGTCCCGAACAGGAAACACGAAGTCCTCAACATAAAACTACGCAGCGGAAAGAAAACCATTTAAAACAATTTGAGATAAAACGGTAAGACTTGAAATCCTAAGAAAGAATCCCACGCACCCCACGAACTACCCAGTCCGGTCCCAAGCACTCACGTCCCCACTCCGACACCCCGCGTACACCCTCGCAGTGCCTCACGTGCCAACCCAACATCACTGTATCTCACGCACGCTCACAGCGCCGCGTGCCCCACGCACCCTGCCTCTGTATAGCACGTCCGCGCGCACGCCCTCACCCGGCGCCGCATGACCCGTGTGCACCCGCAGGGCCGCGTGCCAGCGCACCTACGATCACGCCGCACTTCCACGCTCATCTACCTTTTTCTAGCATTTACTGTTCACACCTCAACCTATTTCGTATCTCCTCGACTCCCAATCTCTCTCCCAAAATTTCGGCAGAGTAACGGCTAAAAACTGACTATCCCAAAATTTAAACCCTGCACACAGCTCACCAAACTAACAGTGTTTATCTATCCATCATCCAGAGAAATCACCATAGTCAAATCAGAGTATGAAGACAACGAAAATCCATCAAATACAAATGAAGAAAGTCCCCAGTATAGAGTAATATCATACTCTAACATGAAAAATATCTGCGTACGTCACCAAAATCACACGCACTCCATATACCTATACACTGACACATATACACCTCATCTCATCAACTGCACATAATCATCACAAAAGAAGAAGATCTCCAAAACCAACCATGCCACAACCTACCAACTCCACCGGTCGGGTCGCCCTAACAAAAATTCACCATCCGGTGCTGCGGTCGCACGCCGCCAACCTTCCTACGCCTCTGGACTAGGCACTGGAGGCTCACCAGCAGTATCGTCAGCACCTACACCATAGAACACACAACATAAGCCTAACGCTCAGTAAGTAATGCGATATTAAAGTAAAAGCCGACAATGCAATCCTATCACATGCAGTCTCCACACTCACACTCATGTTGTCACATCTGTGACGCGTAGTGCAGTCGCACCAGGGTAAGGAGGAACCTCACGCCACCCTACACCCTGACACGTAGCCACCGTCCCGGACTCCCCAGCAACGAGGCTCACAAGCTACACACACGCATCACCACACGGCAACCACATCAGGGTAAGGGTGTACCTCGCGCCACTCTACACCCTGACACGTCGCCCCCGTCCCAGCCTCCCCAGCACGGGGCCACAGTTGCCACACACACACGTTTCGCGACAGCCCAGCTGGCCCACCCCTCGCGTAGGATCCGCGACTGGTGTTGCACCGGCCCACACACTAGTAAGATCCGCGGTACCACTGCCCATATCCTTACCGTCAACACATTCACGCCGCATGACGGCCCAGCCGGCTCACTCCTCGAGTAGGATCCGCGACTGGTGAAGCACCGGCCCGCACACTAGCCGGATCCGCGGTACCACCGCCACACGTCTCACCTCATACATCAAAACATGCTAAAAATCATTTTCGTTCCCGTTTTTAAAAGTATGATGCATGTCAAACAATACGCACGCACACCACAATCAATCACATAAACCCTAAAATTCTACACTGTAGGCCCACTTGGGCAACACATGCATGCACTACTTACCTGGCGTCCTACGCTCGCTCGATGCACAGCTTCGCCAAAAGAAAGGCTCAACCTAAAACACAACCAAACTCTCATCAGTACCTATCTCAAAATTTGCCAAATAGCTAAAAATAACCTTCCTTAACTACACTCATGAAATTCCAACTAAAACGGTCCATTGGTTTGGTTTGGCCGAAAACCAGCCCAAAGTTCGGATGCGCATAACTTTTGCGTCCGTCAACAGAATCGAAAGATTCGAGTGGCCAAACGTCCCCTTAGGAACCTAGTTTAACATCCCAAGACTGATTTTAAAACGATAAGCCGTAGACAGGCAAAAAATGTCAAAAAACCGAATCTGTCATTTTTTATAAAATTCCAACCTTTGTTTTTCTTCAACCAAAACTCACTCGATTCAGCCTTTTCGCACCAAAAATAGACATGCCACTATCACACGTCGCAATTTCACGAAAAACGGTCACTAATTCGACTTGGACCAAAATCCGGCCTAAACTTCCGACGCGCATAACGTTTGCGTCGGATGTCGGAATCGAACAATTCCCGCGGCCACACGTTCCTCTAACAACCTATTTTTAACTCACAACACAGAATTTAAAATGATCAACTTAAGCCTAGCCAAAACAGCCAAAAACAGAAGCTGTTTTTATACGAAAATGTGAAATTCAACCTTAACCCGAACATTTCCAAATTCCTTCGCCAATCCATCACATTCTAACCTATTAAACATGAACTAGCTAAAATTGAAAGCCTCCAATTCAGAAACAAAGTTTTGAAAAAGATCAAAGTCTCTCGGTTTATCCTTCCCCCTCTCTCAGCCACCAATGCTCCCCACCACTCTTAACTCCACCATTATCGACACTTCCCGCCACCGATTGGTCGAACAGGAGAGCAGCATCACGCCCTGTTCCCCTCGACCAACAGAATAGCCTGAAGAAAAGACAGGGGGCTCCGAGCTCTCCGCCCTGTGCCCTGCTGCCCCCCGATCACGCGGCACATACACGCCGCTTACACCAACCAAATGTTCGGCTTAGCCTTCAGAAAGATGGTGGGAAGGCGGCCATAAACTCTACCGAACAAAAATCCGAGTAAGGAAGGGAAACGTACCTTAAGTATTAAGCTCGGGAAACCGAACACAATCCCCTCCCACCGCAGTCCTCTCGGCGAACTAGTGTTCGATCCTTCTCCATCGTCGGCGTCGACAGACCACCGGCTCTCTCTCTCTCTCGGCTACCCGCGCTCCCCCTCTCGGTTTCGCTCCTTCTCGGCCGCGCACAACACGGTGGAATGGCTTCCACCCGAAGCCATTCCACCATATAACATAATAATTTTTTTTTTTAACTTTTAATTAAATTACAAAAATTACCAAAATGCCCTCACGTGTTTTTATCGTCCGTAAATTCGTAAATTCTCGACCTCCCGACTTTAAATTCTGAAAATCATCACAAAAGTAGGCTTCGAGCCTTATAATTTAAATCTTTCCCGTTGAAACATTTCTCAAAACTCCGACCGGAATTAAACTAAAAATTCCAAAAATTCGAAATTAAAATTCAAAATTTCCGAGTTATTACAATCAATCGCCTCAGATTGCCAGCGATCATCAAATCTGATGACCGTTGCTGAGAAGATCGGCCCAGATTTCCAACAGTCTAATCTGCCAAGCCTAAATTCTTAGAAACGGTAACAATACCGTTGCTATAATAGCTATCAGGCGCAACAATAATGTAGCCGTTGGAGCAGAGAGCTGCTCTCTCCTCCTTCTCTAAATTTTTTCTATTAATTTTTCAGCCTCCTTCATTTTCTTTCACCCCAATCTCTATCAATCTCTATTTTCTCTCAATCAATTTGTAAAATTTGCTGTAAATCCATTTGCTACTCTCAATTCTTTGTTAATTAAGTTCAAGAAAGTAAAATTTAGTTTATTTTTTTACATATATTTACCTAATTTTTAATTATATTTATAGTTATACTAACTTAATTTTGTTACATTAATTTTTTTTTTATGTTTCATACAAGTGAGTTGATCAATTCACACCACCTACGAGCTTTTGTTGGACATTGGTTTGTGGTATCATTTTGTGATTTAAAATTTATTTTTAGTCATGAATGCGCGTAATTATAATATTGATAATGATATTGAAGAAATTAGGGAATTAAATCCTTCATTTTCAATAGGACAATCATCTGCACAAGCATCAACATCCATTTTATCACCTCAAAAAAAAAAAAGAAACAAAACCTCTGAAGTATGTAAACATTTTGTAATGAAATTTATTAAAATTGGTGGAAAAGTAGAATTTAGAGCTCAATGTAAAAATTGTATTAAAAATTATGCATATGTTTCTGGTAGTTCAACTACTTCACTAAATAGGCATTATCAAAAGTGTCACCTAAACGAGCAAGATAGAAATCCTACACAAAGATTATTAAATACTAGTGATAGTGGTACTTTTTTGGATTCACAAAATAAAATAAGAGAATGAATAGCAAAACTTGTAACACAATGTGAGTTACCTTTAGTGTAACACCCCGAGAAACCCCGCGTTCCCGGTGAGCTACAGTGCATCTACACACTACACACACTAACACTTGACATAACTCACTCAATTTAATACCCCTTTCGTTTTCAACTCATTTTCAAAAAAACATTTGTGAGTACGAAAAATTTTCGACTCGATTCGAAAAAAACTCGCGTCCCGAAGAGGGAACACGAAATCCTCAACATAAAAACTACACAGCGGAAAAGAAAACCATTTGAAATAGTTTAAGATAACACGGTAAGACTCGAAATCCTAGGAAGGAATCCAACGCACCCCTCGAACTACACAATTCGGTGTCGCGCACTTACGTCCGCACTTCGACACCCCGCACGCACCCTCGCGGTACTGCACGTGCCAACTCAACGTCACTGTGTCTCGCGCATGCTCACAGCTCCGTGTGCCCCACGCACCCTGCCGCTGTACAGCACGTCCGCACGCACGCCCTCACCCGACGCCGTACGACCCGTGAGTACCCGCAGGGCCGTATGCCCCGCGCACGTCCGATCACGCCGCACTCCCACGCTCAGCTACACTTCTCTAACATTCACTGTACACATCTCAATCTATTCCATATCCTTTCGACTCCCAACCACTCTCCCGAAATTTTGGCAGAGTAATGCCTAAAAACTGGCTATCCCCAAAATTTTAAACCCTGCACACAGTTCACAAAAACTAATAGTATTCATCTATCAACTATCCAGAAAAGTTACCATAACAAAATCAGAGTATGAAGACGACGAAAATCCCTCAAATACAAATGAAGAAAATTCACAGTAGAGAGCAATTCCAAGCTCTTACATGTAAAATATATGCGTACGTCGCCAAAATCACACACACTCCATATACACCTATACACTGACGCCTATACAACTCATCTCATCGACTGTACATAATCATCACAAAAGAAAAAATACTCGCAAACAAACAAGGTCATCACCTACCATTCCCACGCGTCGGGTCGCCCTAAAAATTCGCCATCCGGTGCCTTGGTCGCACGCCGCCAACCTTCCTATGCCTCAGTACTAGGCTCCCGAGGCTCACCAGCACAGTCGTCAGCACCTACACCACAGAACACACAACATAAGCCTAATGCTCAGTAAGTAATGCGATATGAAAGTAAAAGCCGACAATGCAATCCTATCACATGCAGTCTCTACACTCACACTCATGTTGTCACACCTGTGACGCGTAGTGTAGCCGTACCAGGGTAAGGAAGAACCTAAGCCCACCCTACACCTTGACACGTCGCCACCGTCCCGGACTCCCCAGCAACGAGGCCCACAAGCTACACACACGCATCACCACACGGCAACCACATCAGGGTAAGGGTGTACCTCGCGCCACACTACACCCCGACATGTCGCCCCTGTCCCAGCCTCCCCAAGACGGTGCCACAGTTGCCACACACACACGTTTCGCGACAGCCCAGCCGGCCCACTCCTCGAGCGGAATCCGCGACTGGTGTTGCACCGGCCCACACACTAGTAGGATCTGTGGTACCACTGCCCATCACCCTCATCGTCAACACATTCACGCCGCATGACGGCCCAGCCGGCCCACTCCTCGACCGAAATTCGCGACTGGTTAAGCACCGGCCCGCACACTAGCGGGATCCACGGTACCACCGCCACACGTCTCACCACATACTCAAAACATGCTCAAAACCATTTTCGTTCACGTTTTTTTAAAATATGATGCATGTCAAACAATACGCACGCACACCATAATCAATCAACCCTAAAGTTCTACGGTGTAGGCCCACTTGGGCAAAACGCATGCATGCACTACTTACCTGGCGTACTAAGCTTGCTCGACGCATAGCTTCGCCAAACAGTGTCTCAACCTAAAACACAAATAATCACCCATCAATCTTCGTCTCAAAATTCACCAAATAAGCTAAAAATAATATTTCTTAACTAAACCTATGAAGTTCCAGTTACAACGGGTCACCAAAATGGATTCGTCCGAAAACCAGCCAAAAGTTTGGACGCGCATAACTTTTGCGTCCGTTAACGGAATCGAGTGATTCAAATGACTAAACGCCCCCTTAGGGACCTAGTTTAACATACCAGAACGGATTTTAAAACGGTGAGCCACAGCTAGGTTGAAAATCCCAAAACCGAATCTGCCCCATTTTCCAAATTTTCACATTTTTGTTTCCTTCCATCAAAACTCACTCAAAACTAGTTTTACGCATAAAAAATGACTATGCTACTATCACACGTCGCAATTCTATGAAAAACGCTAGCTAATTTGACTTGGACCAAAATTCGACATAAACTTCCGACGTGCGTAACTTTCGCGTCGGATATCGGAATCGAACAATTCCAGTGGCCATACGTCCCTCTAACAATATATTTTAACCCACAAAAACAGAATTTAAAATAGTTAACCGTAATTCCATAAAAATCCCCAAAAACAGAACTGATCTTATACGAAAAAATGTCCGAACTCTAAATTTCGGTCCAATTTCGCCAGCTTCTTCACCGAACATCCACATTTCGGTCTACCAACACATACCTTAACAAATTGGCGGTTCCTAATTAGAAAATAGCATGGCAGCACAAAATTTCCCAAGGCTTTCTTCCCAAAACCGAGGAATTCTCAATCGGTTTATTAAGCCCAGAAACCACCCCCCCCCCAATTCCTTCTAAATTTTATCACAAAGTACCCTGAAATGCAAAGGGTAAAACAGCTCCACGCTCGGCCACAGGGAAGGACCGAATGAGAGAATTCCCTGTCTCTCATACGGTTCTGTCGTGGGGAGGCCGAGCCGCACACACACACTCGCTAGGTCCTAAAACACCCCACAAAATGAGCTCTAATCGACGGAAATTTCAAGAAAGATTGAGCTTCCAAGTTCGGTCGACAGAAACCGAAACGGGGGAGAACTCACCTTCGGTTTTTCAGCGCGGGAACGCAAAACAGCTTCTCTCTTAAGCTCGCCGGAGTACTCTTGGCACCGGCGTCTCACCCTCGGCGGTCGGTCGTCGTCAGTTTCCCTTCCCCGACCTCTCTTGCTCTCTTTCTCGGCCGCTCACTCCCTCGGGTGGCTGCTCTACCAGTCACCGAAGTGGAATGGCTTCCTCGTGAAGCCATTCCACTTAAACAATTTTTTTTAACTTAATTTAAATAATTAAATTTACCAAAACAATCTTACGTGTTTTCGCCGTTCGTAAATTCAAAAAATTCTTGTCCTCTCAACTTAAAATCCCGAAAACCGCCACAAAACTAGACTCCGAGTCTCGTAATTTAATTTTTTTGTTAAAATATTTTTTTCGAAACTCCAACCGAAATTAAATTAAAAGTTCTGGAAATTAATTTAAAAAATCTAAAATTTTCGGGTTATCACATCCCCCCACCTTATAAGAATTTTGTCTCCAAAATTTACCTACCGAATAAGTTGGGGTATTGCCGCTCCATATCATCACGCCGCTCCCAAGTAGTTTCCTCCACACCATGGTTGCGCTACATCACTTTGACCAGCGGAATCTGCTTGTTGCGCAGCACCTTCACAGCTGATCCTAAGATCTCACTGGTTTTTCCTCGTAGGACAGCGTTGGCTGGATCTCTATATCCTGTTGCGGCACTACCTGAGAGAGATCGTGCATACACTTCCTCAGCATCGAGACATGGAAAACATCATGGATGGCATCCATCGACGCAGGCAACTGAAGCTGGTATGCAGTTCTCCCAATCCGATTGACAATCGGGAATGGTCCCACAAACCGACAAGACTCGAAATCCTAGGAAGGAGTCTAAGATACCCCTCGAACTACCCAAAATCGGTGCCGCACACTCACGTCCCCACTTCGATGCCCCGCGCGCACCCTCGCGGTACCGCGCGTGCCAACTCAACATCACCGTGTCACGTGCACGCTCACAGCGCCGCGTGCCCCATGTACCTTGCCTCCGTACAGCACGTTCGCACGCACGCCCTCACCTGGCGCCGCACGACCCGTGAGCACACGCAGGGCCGGGTGCCCTGCGCACCTGCAATCACGCCGCACTCCCACGCTCATCTACACTTCTCTAGCACTCATTGTACTCATCCCAACCTATTCCATATCCTTTCGACTCCCTACCTCTCTTCCGAAATTTTGGCAGAGTAACGCCTAAAAACTGGCTATCCCAAAATTTAAACCCTGCACACAGTTCACCAAAAACTAATAGTATTTATCTATAAACCATCCAAAGAATCTCCATAACAAAATCAGAGTTTAAAGACAACAAAATTACATCAAATACAAATGAAGAAAGTTCACAGTATAGAGCAATATCATACTCTAACATATAAAAGTATGTACGCGTCCCCAAAACACTACAACCACTCTATACCATCCTGTACAACCAACGTCTATACGAACTCCTCTATCCACATAAATACCCGACACAAAATAACAACCCACGAATCTCACCATCACCTACCACTACCACGGGTCGGGTCCTCCTAATAAAATCCGCCGTCCGGTACCTCGGTCGCACGCCGCCAACCGTCCTAGGCCTCAGGACTAGGCTCTCGAGGCTCACCAGCAATGTCGTCAGCACCTACACCATAGAACACACAACATAAGCCTAACGCTCAGTAAGTAATACAATATGAAAGTAAAAGTCGTCAATGCAATCCCATCACATGCAGCCTCTATACTCACACTCATGTTGTCACATTTGTGACGCGTAGTGTAACTGCACCAGGGTAAGGAGGAGCCCAACACCACCTTACCCCCTAACACGTCGCCACAGTCTCGAATTCCCTAGCAACGAGGCCCACAAGCTACACACACGCATCACCACACGGCAACCACATCAGCGTGAGGGTGTACCTCGCGCCACACTACACCCTGACACGTCACCCCCGTCGCAGCCTCCTCAGCACGGGGCCATAGTTGCCACACACACGTTTCGCGACAGCCCAGCGGGCCCACTCCTCGAGCGGAATCCGCGACTGGTGTTGACACACTAGTAGGATCTGCGGTACCACTGCCCACCACCCTCACCGTCAACACATTCACGCCGCGTGACAGCCCAGCCGGCCCATTCCTCGAGCGAAATTCGCGGTTAGTTACCAAAACCATTTTCGTTCCCGTTTTAAAAAAAATGATGCATGTCAAACAATACGTACGCACACCACAATCAATCACATAAATCCTAAAGTTCTACGGTGTAGGCCCACTTGTGCAAAACCCATGCATACACTATTTACCTGGCGTGCTAAGCTCGCTTGACGCACAGCTTCGCCAAAAAACTCAACCTAAAATGCAAACAATTCACTCATCAGTCTTTACTTCAAAATTCACCAAATAATTTAAAATGACATTTCTTAACCAAATCCATGAAATTCCAGTTAAAACGGGTCACCAATCTGGTTCGGCCGAAAACCAGCCTAAAGTTCGGATGCGCATAACTTTTGCGTCCGTTAAAAGAATCGAACGATTCAAGTGGCTAAACGTCCCCTTAGGAACCTAGTTTAACACACTAAGACGGATTTTAAAACGGTACGCTGCAGATAGGTGAAAAACACTAAAAATTGAATCTGTCATTTTTTTATCCAATTTCACATTTTCGTTTCCTTCAACCAAAACTCACTTAAAATTGACCTTATGCATTAAAAACAGCCATGCTACTATCACACGTCACAATTCTATGAAAAACGCTCACTAATTTGACTTGGACCAAAATCCGACATAAACTTCCGACGCGCATAATTTTGCGTCGGATATCAGAATCGAACGAGTCCAGCGGCCATACGTCCATCTAACAACCTAATTTAACTCACAAAAACAGAATTGAATACAATTAACCGAAGCTAGGCCAAAAAGGCCAAAAACAGAACCTATTCTTTCTAAAAAAAACATCCATTTTTGATTTCCATTCAAGTTCCAAAAATTTCTATGTACAGACAACCACATTCACATCAATTTAGCATAGTCTGAACTAAAATCAGAAAAACTCAGGCTTGAACCTGAATTCCGACTCAACACCTCCTCGGCCCTATCTCCTTCCCTCGGTCTTTCTCCTTCCCACCAAGCATCCACTCCAACATTGCGGCAAAATTCACTGCAAAAATGGAAGGAAACCGAGCACTAAGCTGGCCAATACAGAAAAACAGAAAACAGTGCGTACCTTCGGATTTTTGGAGCTCGGAGAATCTGGCCACGTTTGAAATGAGTTTTTTTTTTTTTTTGCCAGACAGGTCTGGCTCACCGGTAAGGGCTTCCCCATGCTGGCTGCCGGTGATCGGTAGTTCGGCTCGGTTTCTCACACGCCCTCGATCGGTCTCTCGCTCGCGCCTCTCCTCTCGGGCATTCGGGTCGCAGAACACCGAAGTGGAATGGCTTCTTCATGAAGCCATTCCACTTAATAGATTTATTTTTTTTTAAGTTTTTTAAATAATAAAATTTACCTAAACGCCCTCACGTGTCTTAACTGCTCGTAATTTCGTTAAATTCTTGTATTCCCGACTTTAAATTTCGAAAACCATCACTAAAACTAGATTCCGAGTTTTATGACTTAATTTCTCTATTAAAATATTTTCTCGAAACTCCGACCGAGATTAAATTAAAAATTTTGAAATTTTCCGGGTTATTACAGGACCGGCCGACACCTATAACCAGGGGTCGACACCTGCTTCGACTCTGCCTGTCACAAGTCGAGTTTCGCAGTCGACACTCACCTTACATTTACACTGACCGGTCGACACCTATCGATTTCGGTCGACACCTCACTCCACTATTAGTAAAACGCAACACCAGTTCATTTAAATACGCATGGCAATATCTCCTCAATCAAATTCACGAAGTAAAACCTATGGTTTGAAAACAGAACTTCTCCAAATAAATTTCAAAACAATAACATTCTACTTCATTTAACCACAATACTCTTACTACACCACCTAAAATCCTCAAAATCTATATAACATTGTTCGACTCAAAACACTTACAAAAATCACACTCTTTACCAGTCATGGTCGTGTCGCCCCAACATTTTCTTGCACCGGCACACGACGTCTCCCGCCAACTTCGATCTAGGCCTACCCATCACCTAGCAACTCACCCGAAAGCTCATCGTCACCTACACCAAGGAACACGAAACGTAAGTCTAATGCTTAACAAGTATGGAATATGAACTCAAAAACCAATGCATAACTCAACCCCTAACATATGCAGTTTCTACACTCAATTCCGTTTTCTTTTCGTTTCATTAGTTTCATCTTCCACTTTCACGTGTGAGTCAGGCCGGCACTCATCCATTCCATAACCCACGGAGCGAGGTTAGAGGCACACATCATGTTTGCACACGGGACGGCCCCACATAACCTCCTCCTAACAACAATCATAGAACCCTCTAGTACTTTCTCACTAGCACGTTAACGACGAGGTGTTCGCAAACCGTGTCACATTACGTACTTTCATCCATGGGAACCCACTAGTGCTTTCTCACTAGCATGTTAACGACGAGGCGTTCACCCATGCGTTGCAAATCTTTTCTTATCTGATTACGTTTCATATGCACAATTTCAAAAAATGCTCAAAACTCGTATTTCCTAATTCAAAACCATGATGCATGACAATCACGAATGCACGACTCAAACAGCAAAACAAACAAGCAAGCAAACAAGCAATCCTACCATTCCAAGGTATAGGCCCATAGGCAATTCACACACGTTCCATCACTTACTTGGTGTTCTCGAAATCTTTTTTATACTTCATAACTTGGCGCTCTAACTGGAATACCTATAAAATTATACATCAGTCAAACTCTAATTCATCAAATTCATAATTCCTTAACTTGAAAGTCCTAATCCACATCAAAACCAAAACTCTTCACTAAACCCGAAATCCAGCACAAATTCCGTCCAACTTCGAAAATTCACAACTTCTTCAATACTCGTCTGAATTGGACGATATAAAATACTACGGGTTCCTAAGTACGTCTAACTTCCTATGGTCCCATCCATTTCCCTTTCGGATGTCCACAACTTAACCGAACGTGGCTGAATGGATACCGTTCCAAAAATTCACATACACAGCCAATAAACCATCAAATCTTACTCACCAATTCTTGTAATCTACTCCTATTTCTATCATAAGCACCAATACGGGGATGGAATTCAACTCTACACTCAATTTCTCGCATTACCCTCCTAGGTTTTCACTAATTCACCCTATATCCTTGCCAAACCCGGTTTTGCCACTAATAACGCTAACACATCAGCTAACTACGCAAAACTAACGAGAACTTACCATAGATTTAAAGATTCGTGGAAGAAAACGTGATCGTTGCGCAGAGAAGAGGGGCCGCTGGCTCGCGAGAGAGAAAAAAATGAAGGGAGAAGGTTTGCTGGGAAAAAGAACTTAGTTTCTTCTTCTCAACTTTCCCTCTTCTCTCTTTTTTTATTTATTTATTTTAATATTTACCAAATTGCCCTCCACCTTAAACCGCCTCACAATTCTGTGATTTCATCCGATTCCGGTTATATTCTTTAACGTCTCTTTCCGCCATTGACCTTAAAATAACCTTTCACTTAGGGGCTGAAATTTTTCGTTATTAATTTGGACCAAAACTCTACCAATTACAAATTACAAAATCCGAAACTAGGTTAAACGGAAATTCTGAGTATTACAACGCCGATAACGACTTGCACCCGATTTCATGAAGGCGCTCATTTGCATGAAGGAATAGAATGACACCACTATGAGAAGCCAACAATGAGAGAACGAAATACTAGAAAATTTTAAAAATTTGTATGTTGAAGATTAACATTGTAATTTAAATTTTGAAGTACTTTTTTATTTTGTAATTTTTTTTGACATTTTGCATATGATTGACAATTAGATGAGGGTCAATCTAGTTGCGATGTATTTAATTTGTGGTGATACAAAATGTCAAATTTATAATGAAGATTATATTTTTTTATACATTTGTTTTTTTTATATAAATTATATATACATGCAAAATCGAGAGCCGATGAATCGACCACTGAGGGGTGATGGATCGGCTCTCGATCGGTTTAAAACTTACTGATAGCCCTCACTCAAACTCTCACTCAAACTCTCACTTCAATCCGAATTTCTGATCAATCGCCCCTTTGAAAACTACCAGACGAAACTCAACGCCGAAAACTGTCAAATGTAACCAGAATCTTTTTGCTAAAACTAATTTTCGGACTTACGTAATTGTAATCGAAGGAGTTTTGGTCGGAATTAAAAGCGGAGAATTTCTACCATTAAG
The DNA here is from genome assembly GCA_022433055.1 of Begonia peltatifolia. Taxonomy (NCBI): domain Eukaryota; kingdom Viridiplantae; phylum Streptophyta; class Magnoliopsida; order Cucurbitales; family Begoniaceae; genus Begonia; species Begonia peltatifolia. The sequence continues at coordinate 6,058,683 of CM039525.1, read as the reverse complement.
TAAAAGATTATTTTAAAACTAATGGAGAAGAGGAAATTTTAAGATTTTGACCGAATACAGAGAGAATAACAGATTTATTAAACGATTAGAGGTTGAAGACGGTTTAGTAATTAGGTTATTATTATTATTAAAAAAAACACAACAGAACATAAACACCATCGGGTGTTTGTTCTTACCCATCGAGGTTTTACCCTCCTCTTCAGCACGTTCTCATTCCTTCCAACGACGATCTTCTCCGTTCCTCTTCATTTCTTCAAATCTAAGGTATGTTTCAGTTAGCTTTCGAGTAGATAGTTAGTTCCTTAATTGTTTTTAGCGATAAAAATGAAGTTAGTGGGAATATTGGATAGTTTGGTGGAAACCTAGGAGGGAGATACGAGAATTTGAAGTTAGAGTTGATTTTTATCCATATGTTGGTATTTAAGGTAAAAGTAGGACTAGATTACGGGATTTTATGGGAAAGATTAAGCGTTGGGATAACCGAATGCTCAAATTATGGAACGGTTTCTATTCGGCCAAGCTATAAGTGTTGGATTAAGAATTTGATTAGACCGTTAGAAATTAGACGTCCTCAAAAGTCTATAGCAATTCGAATCGTACAAATCGGATGACTATTGGATAAGTTATGCAATTCCGAATTTGGTCAAAAATTGTGCAGGATTTCAGGTTTTGTTGGGAGTTTCGAGTTAGTATGAGTTTAAGACTTCCGTGTTAGAATTTTATAAGTTGGACGAATTTGAATTAATTGATGTGTTTATAGGTTCTCCAGTTAGCGAGCCGTATACGGAGTACGAAATTGCTAAGACGCCATGTAAGCAGCGTAATAGAGCAGCAGGTGTTTTGCCTTCGGGCCTACATCAAAGTTCGTTAGGATGCATGCACGTTTACTTTATATTATGCTTTAGCGATTATGCATCATGGTTTTAAAATACGAGAACGAAACGAAAATGAATTTCTATGTTTTTACGAAATGAAACAGTAGGATGAGATGTGATGAACAAAATGAGAGGATACGTAATAAGATAATAAAAGTGGGGTTGAGTGGTCTTGTCCTAAGAGGTGGACCGTGTAACACCCGAAATTTTTTCGCTTAAACTAATTTCAGATATACGTAATTATAATCGGCAGAGTTTTGATCAGAATTGTTAACAGAGAATTTCTACCCTTAAGTAAAAGATTATTTTGAGGTTAATGAAGGAGAGAAAATTTTAAGAATTCAACCGGAATCTGACCGTATAACATATTTATTAAACAGTTAAAAGTTAAAGGAGAAATAGTAATTCGAATTATTATTATTATTATATAAAAAAAATGAAAACAAAACTCCTCAACAGTGTTTTCTCCCTAGTGCAACCTCCCCTCCCTTGTTTCTTTCCTCCCTCATCCGCGCAGAGTTTTCCTTCGGCGATTCTCCCTTCCAGCGATAATTTTCTTTGGTTCTCCTCTGTTTCTTCAAATCAACGGTAAGTTTTAGTTAGTTATTAATAGATAGTTAGTATTTTAGTTATTTTAAGTGTTTAAAACAAAGTTAGAAAGAATGTTGTGTGGTTTGGTGAAAACCTAAAAGGGAGTTGTGAGGGGTCAGAGTTAAAATTGATTGCTATTAGTATGTTAGTGTTTAAGCTAGGGGTAGGAGTAGATTACGGGATTTTATGGGAAAAATTGAGCGTTGGGATAGCTGAGTGCTCAAATTTTGGAACAATTTTTGCTCGACGACGTTCGACTAAGTTGTAAGTGTTGAATTAGGAAATTGATGAGACCGTTAAAAACTAGACGTCATGAGAAATTCGTAGCATTTTGAATCAGACGAGTATCGGATAAGTTGTGCAATTCCGAAATTGGTAAAAAATTTAGTTAGAATTTCGGTTTAGGCAAATCAGAGGTCAAGTGGCTATTTCCTTTAGAGTTGTACGAATTGAATGGAAAGTAGAGCTAATAGAAGTGTGGTTTTATAGGTTTTCCCAGTTAGCGTACGAAGTTACGAAGTGCGAGAAATTTCTAGGATGCTAGGTAAGTAATGTAGTAGGAGTTTTGCCTTCGGGCCTACATCGCAGTTCAATAGGATGCATTGCACATTTACTTTATGTTATGCTTTCAAGGTTGTGCGTCATTGTTTTAAACTAGAAGAACGAGACGAAAATAAATTTCCATGTTTTTACCTAGTGGAATAGTATGGTGTGATGAGACGAACGAAATGAGAAGATACGTAAGAAGATAATAAAGGTGGGGTTGAGTGACATTATCCTATGAGGGGGACTGCGTCCTATGAGGGGGACCGCGAAAGGTGTCACCTTAGTATAGCGCGTAAAAAAGAACACACTAGTAAAAAGATAAAGAAGATGTAAGAAAGAGACAAAAACCAAAGTATGGATGAAATAGTAGAAACTGCATATGTTAGGATGTATTTGTTTTCAGTGTTTATGTTTTATGCATTACTTATTTAGCATTAGGCTAATAGTTGAATTCTGCGATATAGGTGATGACGCCATAGTTGGTGAGTATTCCGAGCATGCCCAGGACTAGGTGGCGGTTGAAGCAGTACGCATGTAGACGATCTGATCAGCTGTCAAGGCGTTTTGACTATGGTAGGCATAAGTATGGATTTTGGGAGTGTAATTGAGAGGGTTTTAAGTTGTTTTAAGTTGAATGAGTGTATAGACGGATTTCAAACTTGAGTAGTCGTTTTCTTCATGTAAATAATGATTTGTGTTGATGGAAAAGTGTGTGTTGGTTTATTATTAGCGTTGAGTCGAACTCCGGTCGATTTTGTGAAGTTTTTAAGGTTTTTAAACAGAGTTCTAGGAAGGAAGTGTCGACCGATAGGTTCAATAGTCGACCAGACCCTGCAAGTGTCGACCGAGAGGGTCAACCTGCACGGACAGAGCCAGAGTAAGTGTCAACCCCTGGTTGTAGGTGTCGACCGGTAGTGTAAAAATGGCAGTGGTATCGACCACGAGGGTCGACCTGCACGGACAGAGAGCATCGGGGTGTCGACCCGTGAAAGCAAGTTCGACCGCTCTTTGAGATAAGCGTAGAAGTGTCGACCGACGAGAAGACCCGAGAGAAAAGTGATGTCGTCCGGCTTTTGCCACTGTTGGCCGATGAAAAACTCGAGACATCCCGAGTGTTGACCGACGTTCGCAGGTGTCGACTGGTGTCTCTGTTTTATGTTTCTTAAAATGGAGTTTTATTCAAATTGATTTTAATTAATTTTCCGCTGTGATGCCGTTTAAAATACTTTCAAAAATGTCGTTTTAAACCGAGGAACAAAAGTTTTAAATTTTATTAAAATTCTTTTGAGCGTAGTGAGTGAGTAGTGGAAGTGAATGAACCGGAAACGAGTTGGATTTCAGGGCGTTACAGATATGGTATCAAAGCCAAATGGTCAAAACATTCAAACGATTACCTAACAGCGCCGATCGCTGCACGACGTGCTTCGACAATTGTAAATGTTTAAGTTTAGTTTTAGTTATTAGATGGTTATAAGAGTAATTAACCTTATCTAAGAAATTAGCTAATATGTCTAGATGACCAGAATGCCCACGAGTACCGAGAGAGCCAACCGAACCAAGAATTGAGGATGATTCCATGACGATCAGGCAATTAACTGAGTTGGTGAACAGGCAGTCTCAGCAATTAGGGATCTTGTTGAGTCTGGAGGTGCAAGAAAGTGCAAGCTCTAGTTCAGGCCATGATCAGTCAAGAGATAGATTTTGGAGGTTACGACCCCCGACGTATGAAGGACAATCGTTGGACCCAACAGCTGCAGAAGAATAGGTCCGTACCATGGAAAGCATGTTCAGATATGCGAAGATGGAAGAAGAGGACAAAGTCTCGCTAGCAACCTTCCATCTAGCGAAGGACGTCCGATTTTGGTGGGAATCCGTGGAGACCACAGCTGAAGGGCAGTATGTGACGTGGGAAAAGTTCAAAGAGATATTTTATGACAAGTATTTCAACAGCACAGTGCAAGCGGCCAAAAGGATGGAGTTTCGACAGTTAAAACAGACCTGGTCGATGACTGAGTATAACCGACAATTCCAGTCCTTATCCAAGTTTGCCAGCAGTTTAATGAGCTGGAATGAAGACAAGGTGTTTCAATATGTGCAGGGACTAAAGCTGGAAATATATAAGGGAGTAAAGATAGCCGTAACTCAGAAGGTGCCCTATTCGAAAGTGGTGGCTAAGGCATTGGAAGTAGAGGAGGCTGAGATTAAATGTATTAAGAAGCGAGAGGCTTCCAGGAGATTCTTCAAAGAGGTTGCCCCACAACAGAGTAGAAGTGCCACCCAACAACAACAGAAGGGTACTAAAAGATTTAGCGAAGGATCAAGCAGCTAAGGTAGTAGCAAAAGACCTCAGGGGCCGGTACAGTACCCCCAGTGCCCTAAGTGCTTGAGATATCACCCAGGTGAGTGCAGACTAAACTCAGGAAAGTGCTACAACTGTAATGAAGCTAGACACTTGGTTAGAGATTGCCCGAAGCGTAGAGTGATTCGGTGTTTCAACTGTAACGAAGTGGGCCACGTCAACAAAGATTGCCCAGCTCTAAAGAAGGGTCTGACGCGTTCAACACCGAGAGTATTTGCCATGATCGAGTCGGGCGAGGATCACCAGCCAGCCGTAGTGTCAGGTACTATATTGGTAAACTCTGTACCTGCATATACTTTGATTGATTCTGGTGCGACGCACTCGTTCGTTGCAACTACATTCGTGGTTAAGTTAGATGTATGGCTTGTGTCAACGGACTGTAATTACGAAGTAATGTTACCTTCTGGTGGGCGTATGCATTCAAATCAAGTGGTGCGAGATAGCGTAGTGTCGGTGGGAAGCAAGAATTTATCAGCCGATCTCATTATTATGGGTATAACTAGATACGACATGATATTGGGAATGAATTGGCTGTTCAAGCACTACGCTACAATTGACTGTAGGGCGGGCACGGTGAGTTTTCAACCGCCGGATAGTGAGAAGCATACCTTGCAGGCTGTGAATAATGCCCGGAAGATATCTGCCATGGCGCCTGTCAATGCTCGTCAAGTTTTGATTGGTGAGTCTTTTGGTTTTCTCGCCAGTCTTATAAATATGCAAATTTCCAAGGATTCAAGGCCGCATGATGTTTTAATTGTTTAAGATTTCCCTGAAGTTTTTTTAGATGATTTACCTGGTTTACCTCCAGATCGAGAGATAGAATTTGCTATAGATGTGTATACAGGAGCTGAGCCGATTTCAAAAAATCCTTATAGATTGGCACCAATAGAACTGAAAGAGTTAAAGAAACAATTAAAAGAGTTGGTGGAAAAAGTATTTATACGCCCTAACGTTTCACCGTGGGGCACATCGATCATTTTTGTCAAGAAGAATGATGGGTCGTTACGAATGTGCATTGACTACAGGGAGTTGAATAAGCTGACGATTAAGAACAAGTATCATTTGCCAAGAATAGACGATCTATTTGATCAACTCCAGGGTGCACGAGTGTTTTCGAAGATTGACATGAGATCGGGGTATTATCAGTTGAAGGTCAGACCAGAAGATATTCCAAAGACGGCTTTTCAAACGCGTTATAGGCATTATGAATTCTTGTTAATGTCGTTCGGACTGACGAATACCCCAGCTGCCTTTATGGACCTGATGAACAGAGTATTCCATGATTATCTCGATAAATTTGTTATAGTGTTTATCGATGATATATTGGTGTCCTCCCGTAGTGAAGAGGATCATAAAGAGTACTTGAGGTTGGTGTTGGAGAGTCTGAGGCGACACCAACTTTATGCGAAGTTTTCAAAGTGCGAATTTTGGCTGGATAGGATTCAAATTCTGGGACATGTCATCTCGAGCGATGACATATCAGTTGATCCAGCAAAGATTCATGCAGTTAAAGGGTGGCCACAGCTGAAGAATGTCACGGAGATACAGAGTTTCCTCGGCTAGCGGGTTATTACAGGAGGTTTATTGAAGGATTTTCAAAGATTACGGCGCCTTTGACCCGTTTAACGAGGAAAAGTGTGAAGTATCTGTGGTCCGAGGACGGCGAGCACAATTTCCAGACATTGAAGCAGAGATTGACTACTGCTCCAATTTTGACGCTCCCTACCGAGGACGGAAAATTTAGTATTTATTGTGATGCTTCCAAAGTAGGCCTTGGAAGTGTGCTAATGCAGGAAGGGAAAGTGATAGCCTACGCCTCTCGGCAGCTGAAGAATTACGAGCAGGATTATCCGATACACGAGCTAGAGTTAGCTGCGGTAGTCTTTGCACTAAAAATATGGAGACATTATCTGTATGGACAGCCATGTGAAGTATATTCGGATCACAAGAGTTTGAAGTATATCTTTTCTCAGAAGGAGTTGAATATGAGGCAGCGACGGTGGTTGGAATTCGTGAAGAACTATGATGTTGAGATTAAATATCACCTCGGCAAGGTAAACGTGGTGGCTGATGCATTAAGTAGAGTGACGGCGTCAACGTCAGCTATGACTTTAGGCATGCCTTTAGCCTTGGATCCGGAGTTTCAAAAATTCAACTTAGAAGTGGTGTCGAGTGTCTCGGCCATGTTATCGGCTATGTCCTTACAGCCTACTATTTTGGAGAAGATTAAGCAGGCCCAGAAAGATGACATTGAATGCGAAGAAATTAAGTCAAGCATGGCTTCCAACGACAGGTCGGAGTTCAGTTATTCGGACGACAGAATTCTTAAGTTTCGAAATAGGTGGTTCGTTCCGAGTAATGAAGAACTACAGAGAGAAATACTGGCTGAAGCCCACTCTTCGAGATTTTCTGTGCATTCAGGAAATACCAAGATGTACAGAGATCTTAAGCAGCATTATTGGTGGCCCGATATGAAGAAGATTGTGGTGAAGTATGTTGAGGCGTGCTTGGTTTGTCAGCAGATAAAGGCTGAACAACAGAGGCCAGCAGGAAAGGTACAACCATTGCCTGTTCCCGAGTGGAAGTGGGAGTAGATATCGATGGATTTTGTTGTTGGATTGCCTCGAACAACAAAAGGTTATGATGGCATATGGGTAGTTGTGGATCGGTTAACCAAGTCATCCCATTTTCTGCCAGTGAAGATGACATATTCTTTGGACTAATTCGCCGAGCTATATGTATAGGAAATCGTACGGTTGCACGGAGTTCCGACCTCGATCGTATCAGATAGAGACCTGAGATTTACTTCAAAGTTCTGGAAGAGTCTGCACAAGGCTATGGGTACGCAGCTCAATTTTAGCACGGTATTTCATCCTCAGATGGACGGTTAATCTGAGAGGACCATTCAGACGCTGGAATATATGCTTCAAGCTTGCGTACTAGAATTTCAGGGTTCATGGAGTAGATACCTACCGCTGGTGGAGTTTTCGTATAACAACAGCTTTCAGGCTATGATAGGTATGGCTCCTTACAAGGTTCTCTACGGCAGGAAGTGCATATCTCCAATATATTGGATGAAGTCTGCGAGGCAAGATTGGTTGATCCGGATATTTTGCAGCTGACAGTAGAGAAAATTGCAGTTATTCGGCAACGAATTTTAACTACTCAAAGCCGACAGAAGAGCTATGTAGATCGTTGGAGAAGAAAGTTAGAATTTGAGGTGGAAAATGAAGTCTTCTTGAAAGTTTCGCCATTCAAAGGAGTTGTGAGATCCGGGAAAAGAGGCAAGTTGAACCCAAGATTTATTGGACCATTTTCTATTACGAAGAGAATAGGAAAAATAGCTTACCAGCTTCGATAGATAGGATCCACAATGTATTTCACGTATCCATGTTGAGGAAGTGTACACAATATTCCTCTCACGTCGTGGAGCAGCAGGATATAGAAGTTCAACCCACATTGACGTATGAAGAGAAGCCAGTGGAGATTCTGCATTATGCAGTAAAGATATTACGCAATAAGGAGATTCCACTGGTGAAAGTATTATGACGCAACCATAACGTAGAAGAAGCAACCTGGGAGCGGCAACAAGACATGATGAGCCGGTATCCAAAGTTGTTTAGGTAGCAAATTTTGAGGACAAAATTTTTGGAAAGAGAATAGAATGTAACACCTGAAATTTTTCGCTTAAACTAATTTCAGATGTATGTAATTATAATCGACGGAGTTTTACTCAGAATTGGGAACAGAGAATTTCTACCCGTAAGTAAAAGATTATTTTGAGTCTAATAGAGTAGAGAAAAATTTAAGAATTTCACTGGAATCGGACCGTATAACAAATTTATTAAACGGTTAAGAGTTAAGGGTGAAATAGTAATTAGGATTATTATTATTATTATATAAAAAAATGAAAACAAAACACCTCAACGATGTTTTCTCCCCAGCACAACCCCCCTCCCCTGTTTCTGTCCTCCCTTATCCGCGCAGAGTTTTCCTTCGGCGATTCTTCATTCCAGCGACGATTTTCTTTGGTTCTCCTCTGTTTCTTCAAATCAACGGTAAGTTTTAGTGAGTTCTTAGTAGATAGTTAATATTTTAGTTGTTTTGAGTGTTAAAAACGAAGTTAGAAAAAGTATTGTGTGGTTTGGTGAAAATCTAGGAGGGAGTTATGAGGGGTCAGAGTTAAAATTGATTGCTATCAGTATGTTAGTGTTTAAGCAAGGAATATGAGTAGATTACGAGATTTTATGGAGAAAATTGAGCGCTGGGATAGCCGAGTGCTTGAATTGTGAAATGATTTCTGGTTGGCTACATCCGGCCAAGTTGTAGGTGTTGAATTAGGAAATGGATGAAACCGTTAGAAACTAGACGTCATGAGGAATTAGTAGCATTTCGAATCGTCCAATTCGGACGAGTATCGAATAGGCTGTGCAATTCCAAAATTGGTCGAAAATTTAGTTAGAATTTCGGTTTAGGCATATCAGAGGTCAAATGGCTATTTCCTTTAGAGTTGTACAAATTGAATGGAAAGTAGAGCTAATAGATGTGTGGTTTTATAGGTTTTTCCAATTAGTGTACGAAGTTACGAAGTGCGAAGAATTTCTAGGACGCCAGGTAAGTAATGTAGTAGGAGTTTTACCTTCGGGCTTACATCACAGTTCAGTAGGATGCATTGCACGTTTACTTTATGTTATGCTTTCATGGTTGTGCATTATTGTTTTAAACTAGGAGAACGAGACGAAAATGAATTTTCATGTTTTTACGAAGTGGAATAGTATGGTGTGATGAGACGAACGAAATGAGAAGATACATAAGAAGATAATGAAGGTACGGTTGAGTGACATTGTCCTATGAGAGGGACCGCGTTCTATGAGGGGGACCGCAAGGTCTGTTACTCTTCTCCCGCTTTACGTGGTGACATTGTCCTATAAGGGGGGACCGCGTCTTATGAGGGGGATCGCGAGGTGTGTCACTTTACTAGACTGAGGTTGGCTCCGTTCTATGAGTGGGATCGCGTCCTATGAGGGGGACCGCGAGAGGTGCACCTTAGTATAGCGCATAAAGAAGAACCCAGTAGTAAGAAGATAAAGAAGATGCAAGAAAGAGACAAAAACCAAAGTAAGGATGAAACAATAGAAACTGCATATGTTAGGATGTATTTGTTTTCAGTGTTTATGTTTATGCATTACTTACTTAGCATTAAGCTAATAGTTGAGTTCTGTGATGTAGGTGACGACAACATAGTTGGTGAGTACTCCGAGCATGCCCAGGACTAGGAGGTGGTTGGAGGAGTACGCACGTGGACGATTTGGCCGGGTGTTAGGGCATTTTGACTATGGTGAGTATAGGTACAGGTTTTGGGTGTGTAATCGAAATGATTTTAGTTGTTTTAAATCGATTGAATGTATAGACAGATTTCAAACTTTAGTAGTCATTTTCCTTACTTAAATTATGATTTTGGGTTGATGAAAAAGTGTGCGTTGGATTATTATTAGCATTGAGTCGAAGTCCGATTGATTTTGTGAAATTTTTAAGCTTTTTAAACAGAGTTCTAGGGAGGAAGTGTCGACCGATAGGTTCAATGGTCGACTAGACCCTGCAAGTGTCGACTAAGAGTGTCGACCTGCGCGGACAGAGCCGAAGTAAGTGTCGACTCCTGGTTGTAGGTGTCGACCGGTAGTGTAAAAATGGCAGTAGTGTCGACCGCGAGGGTTGACCTGCGCGGACAGAGAAGATCAGGGTGTCGACCCGCGAAAGCAGGTGTCGACCGCTCTCTGAGATGAGCGTAGAAGTGTCGACCGGTATTCTCGGTGTCGACCGACGAGAAGACCCAAGAGAAACGTGGTGTCGTCCGGCTTTTGCCAATGTAGACCGATGAAAAACCCAGACATCCCGAGTGTCGACCGGTGTTCGCAGGTGTCGACCGGTGTCTCTGTTTTATGTTTCTTAAAATAGAGTTTTATTCAAATTGATTTTAATTAATTTTTCGCTGCGATGCCGTTTAAAATACTTTCAAAAACGTAGTTTTAAACCAAGGAACAAAAGTTTTAAATTTTATTCAAATTCTTTTGAGCGTAGTGAGTGAGTAGCGAAAGTGAATGAACCGAAAACAGGTAGGTTTTTAAGACGTTACAGACCGTGAGGTGTATCACTCTTCCTCGCTTTACGTGGTGGCCTTGTCCCGAGAGGTGGACTACTGGTGTGTCACTTTACTAGATTGGGGTTGACGTTGTCTAGAGAGATGGATCGTGAGGTGTGTCACCTCGATCTAACACGTAAAGAAGAACCCAGTAGTAAGAAGATAAAGAAGATGTAAGAAAGAGACGAAAACGAAAGTAGAGACGAAACTATAGAAACTGCATATGTTAGGATGTGTTTGTTTACAGTGTTATGTTTTTATGCATTACTTACTTAGCATTATGCTAATAGATGAGTTCTGTGATGTAGGTGACGACGCTATAGCTGGTTAGTACTCATAGCAAGCCCATGACTAAGAGGCGATTGCAGGAGTGCGCTCGTGAACGACTCGGCCGGCTGTTAGGGCGTTTTGACCATGGTGGGTGTAGGTGCAGGTTTTGAAGTGTAGTCAAAATAGTTTTGAGTCGTTTTAAGTTATTTTGAGTCATTCGGATGTATAGACGGTTTTCAAACTTTAGTCGTCGTTTTGTTTAAATAAATAATGATTTTGAGTTGATTAAAAAGTCTACGTTGTATGCTTTTAGCGTTGAGTCAAACTTCGATTGTTTTGGGGAAGTTTTAAGGTTTTTAGGCAAAATTCTATGAAAGAGGTGTTAACCAGTAGGTTGAGTGGTCGACCAAACCTAGTAAGTGTCGACCAGTATACTAGAGGTGTCGACCAAATTTGGTGAGTGTCAACCGCGAGGGTCGACCTGCGAAGGCAGAGCCGAACAAAGTGTCGATCGGTGCATGCTAGTGTCGACCGGTAGTGTAAATTAAGTGGAAGTGTCGACTTCATGAATCGATCGACGTGCACAGAGAGAAACAAAGTGTCGACCAGTAGTGTAAAATAAGCGGGAGTGTTGACCTCATGGATCGATCGACGCGGACAGAGAAAAACAAAGTGCCAACCGGTGCATGCTAGTGTCGACCGGTAGTGTAAATTAAGCGGAAGCGTCAACTTCATGGATCGACCGACACGGACAGAGAGAAACAAAGTGTCGACCGGTGCATGCCAGTGTCAACCGGTAATGTAAAATAAGCGGGAGTGTCAACCTCATGGATCGACCAACGCAGACAGAGAGAAATATAGTGTCGACCGGTACATGCAAGTATCGACCGATAGTGAAAAATTTGATGAAAGTGTCGACATGTATTTACCAGGGTCGACCATAGGTGATTTTTTTTTATGTTTAGAAAACTCGAATTTTATTCCAATTGATTTTAACTCAAGTCTTCCGCTGCGATAATTTTAAATGTTTTCAAAAAGGTTGTTTTAAGTCAAGGAACGAAAGTTTTAAATTTTTACTTGAATTTTACTCGAGCGTTTGAGTGAGTAGTAGTAGTGAGCGTACCGAAAATCGCATGGGTTTTCTGGTCGCTACATCAAAGCTCCTGTAAATCTTCGCAGCACCTTCCGTCAATCTCTCCACTTTCAACTGCCGAATCTTCCATTTAAACTTAGTAAATCTCAGTCATCCTAATAGATTCTATTTCTTCCGCAATTTGATAATTTAATTAAATACTATTAGAGTTGTCGAATTTTGGTTTAGCATTGTTTGATTTTGATTTTAATTTTCATTTTGATTGCTGAGGTTGGTTTGGAATACAAAAACAATTGTGAGCTAAGTTTTATAATTGTGCAGATCACTTGTTCGATAAAATGTCTGTGAGAATTCCAAGTTTTAAAAATTGATAATTTTGTTTTGGTGATTAGTAATTAACAACTTGTGTAACTTACAGATTAAAAAAAATACCGTCAAAACGTTTGAAAGGTTCTTCAAGTTCAAGCTCTGCTCTAGTCGGCCAAATTGATCACTCTTTCATCAACTCTGAGGCAAGAAAATATTTTATAGATTTCATGGCAAAAAATAAATCTATTATATATGAAATTCAATTTCAACCTGATGAGGCTGACGGAGATATTTTAGTTATGCTTATACAACGAGGATGACAGAATCTTGCTATATTAGGTGATGATGCAAACGTAAATGTAGTTTGGGAATTCTACGCAAATCTCAAGACATCAAATTCAGATAGCATCATTAAAGTTCGCAACAAGATCATTCACTTTTCAACCGAGATCATTAATGTCAAGTTTGGTTTGGACAACTTAGATCAAGATGATTATCACACCATGATTGAAGATGAGTCATATCATGAGATGATAATACAAAAGATGGGCCACCGAGGTTCACAGTGGATTTTTTCAATCGTCAACCCAGCTCAACCAATACACTTGATATTAAGTTGTCTCAATTGCTACTGTCAAGCTTGGTGCAAGTTCATCACGGAAAACTTGATGCCAACATCCCAGAATTTTGAGCTTACCAAAGAGCGAGCGGTAATCCTATATTGCATTCTCACTGGTCACTCTATAAACATCAGATGAATTATCTACAATAATATCAGCGCATATCGTAAGGGTTCAACCACTGCTGGCCATATCCACCATGTCCTCATCACGCACTTATGCGCGGCTAAGAATGTCCCTATGAACTCAACAAATGAACCTTGGATCCAACAAAAGCTTTATGAATCGTCAAATATTGCAAGAATAACTAAGTGACCGTACGATAAAACTATAAACAATGGATTATGATTCATTAAACAAGATGTTAATGTTGAGATTCCTCCACAACTAATGTCATTGCCTCGTATTCGGCGCACAGATTGTAGTAGACAGGTGCACAAAGTATCGTAGCGCAGACAAAAAGAGATCACACCGAGGCTCGCCGAAAACAACGATATGAAAACCAATCAACTATGCCACCCAATCAATGCGCCTCTTCATCATCTGTCGTGCCACCTCGCTCTTACTCAACTAATGATGTAACGCCCCCAAAAACCTACCCATTTCGGGTACGTTCACTTGCTCTGATACCAACTCTGTAACGCCCCTGGAAACCTACCCGTTTCCAGTACGTTCACTTGCTCTGATACCAACTCTGTAACCCCCAGAAACCTACCCGTTTTCGGTTCGCTACTACTCTGATACCAACTCTTGTAACTCGTATTCGCAAAAATTTCGTAAAATTTTGTAACTTTTATTCCTCGACCTAAAATGACATTTTTGAAAACATTTTAATCGACATCGCAGCACAAAACTCATTTAAATCGGTTTAAATAAACTTCACCTTTTAAAATATAAAAATAAAGAGACCGGTCGACACCTGCAAACGCCGGTCAACACTTGAGTGGTCTCGGGTTTTTCATCGATCGACACCGGGAACACCGGTCAACACTACATTCCTCTTAGGTCTTTTCATCGGTCGACACTAGGAATCACCGGTCGACACTTCTATGCTTAGCTAGGAGAGCAGTCGACACTTGCTTTTGCAGTTCGACACTTTGACCCTCTCTGCCCGCGCAGGTCGACCCCCGCAGTCGACACTCACCATCTAACTCGCCATGGTTGTGTTGCCCCAACAACTGCCTGCACCGGCATGCATCGTACGCCTCCAACCCCATCCTAGGCATGTTCATCACCTAGCAACTCACCAGATAGCTCGTCGTCACCTACACTACGGAACACAAAATGTAAGCCTAATGCTTAGCAAGTATGGAATATGAATTAAAACTAATGCACAACTCAACCTCTAACACATGCAGTTTCTACACTTTGTTTCGTTTTCGTTTCGTTGCTTTCATTTTCACTTTCACGTGTGAGTCCAACATCCTGCTCCACTCAGGACAGCCACACCATGACCCACGGAGCGAGATTGAATGCACACATCGTGATCTCACACGGAACGGCCAACCCAAATCTCCTCCCAACATCGATCGTTGAACCCTCTAGTGCTCTCTCACTAGCACGTTAACAACGAGGCGTTCGCAAACCATGTTATCTTACGTACATTATCCATGGGAACCCCCTAGTGCTTTCTCACTAACACGTTAACAACGAGGCGTTCACTCATGCGTGGCAAATCTTTTCTTATCTGATTACATTACATATGCACAGTTCAAAACATGCTCAAAACTCGTCTTTCGTAGTTCAAAATCATGATGCATGACAACACAATATGCACGACCCACTAACCAAACAACCAAACAAGAATTAAATCAAACAAACAATCAAGCAAACAAACAATCCTACCATTTCATGGTGTAGGCCCGAAGGCAATTCACAAACGATCCATCACTTACTTGGCGTCCTTGCTTTCCGTGGTGCTCGTTTCACCCGAAACTTGATCAACCTACAACAAAACCGGTTTTTTCCCATCAATATTCATCTCACTATTCTACTTGTGCACTAAAATCACCACACTAGCTCAACACTTTGCGAACTCACCAAAATCGCTCACTAACTTATTCGGCTCCAAAACCAACTCAACTTCATACGCGAATAACTTTTGCGTCGGTTATCGGAATCACCTGATTCCAGTGGCTAAACGCTCCAATCATAACCTAGTTTAACATATCGAAGTGGAATTTAAATCCATTAACCGCAGCTAGTTAAAACTCTCCAAAAATAGAATTGAATTTCACACTAAAATGCCTAAGACTCCCATTCTCAGTTCTCTCGACAAAACGCACTCAATTTCTCACCAATCTATCGCACTCTAACCTATTACACATCCTCCAACTACCGCTGGAGATTTCGAATTCAGAAACCCGAATTGCACGGTACCCCCCCCCC
>CM039525.1:5982001-6043093 GCA_022433055.1 Begonia peltatifolia | reverse complement strand
CCCCCTTCTCTCGATAATCCGCAAGTTTCGGCACTCCCTCACCTCACCCGCTCCGAACCGTTAACTCCCACATCATCTGCTCTAAACCCTAGCACAAACCTCCAAAAATTCAAACCGAAACCCAACCCTAGATTACCGATCAACAGAGTGGAGGAGAGGAAGAGATTACCTGAGACAAAGGGGGACCATGCTTTGTACATGGACGAGAGGAGAGAAAACCAGGATGGCAAACTTCAAACCACCGGCGCGCACTCTCTCTCTTCATGGAAGAAACTCGACGGGGAGGGGAAGATGGTTTACCCTTCTCCTCCTTCGACTGGAGAAGGCAGAAGCCACTTCTGTTCTTCTCTTTTTTTTCTTTCTTTTTTAATTAAATAATAATAATAATAGTAATTATACTTTCACCCTCACACTATAATCCTTTATTCAAACGGCTATTCGGTCCGTTTCCGGTCGGATTCCTAAAATTTTCTCTTCTCCATTAGCCTCAAAATAATCTTTTACCTACTAATACAAATTCTCCACTCTCGATTCCGACCAAAACTCAGTTGTTTACCAATATGAACTTTCGAAAATTAAATCACAGAAATTCCAGGTGTTACAAATGATGTGGGACAGATGTTGGAAAATCTCACCATCACACAAAGTAAAATGTTTGCCAATTTGGCTGCTCAACAAACTAGCTTTGAATACGATGTAAGACAAAAGTTGGAAAATATTTCTAATCAGCAAACACATTTATCACGAGAACAGAGCTGCATCGAACAGTGATTGAGGAATATGGAAAACCATTCACCAAAGCAAACAACTTTCTTCACACGATACGTGAAAGCATTAGATGCTCATTATGATCATTTGAGTCCAGCATTACTCATCTTTCCAGAGCACCTTTTGAGGCCATATGACCCTCCTGCCCCTCCACGAGAGGTGAATGCAACGATCATACTGGCACTTCATGAGTTATGTTATTTTTCACTTACTTTTTAATTTATTTTATGCATGGAAGACAATGTGAGTTTGAGAGTGATTTTAGCTTAGCTTATTACTTCATTATATTTTGTACTATATTTTGGTTATATAATCTGAATTAACTATTATTTAAATTTGGAATAAATTCATGTTTTAGCTCTTAGAAAACTTCTTTAGTTTGTATTAGTGGAACCTAATGAAATATATAATATATTTATATAAAATAATTTTATTTTTATAAACTCAGCTCATTAAACTCGGCTCGTTGAGTTGGCTCGGCTCGGCTCGTGGCTCGCGAGCAGGCTCGGGTTAGAAATTTTTTAGGGTCAGCTCGTTAGCCTCGGCAGTCTCGTTAGGCTCGGCAGGCTCGACTCGTTAAGTTGAGGCTTTCCAGGGTCTAGTCGGCTCGTTTAACATCTCTAGTCCCTGTACGGCTCGTTTGACATCTCTAGTCTCCATACATCAACATATTCTGATGATGATCAATACTATTCATAAAGCTAAAATTAATGGAGCTCATATTAATGAGGCAACCCAAGTGGGCATGATTTTAGAAAGTCTAACCCCACAATTCCTCAAGTTCAAAATCAATTATTTTATGAATAAATTGAGTCATAATTTGACTTAATTGCTTAATGAACTGACTATTTTTTAGTCTATTTATGTGGACAAGAAGAGTGAAGCAAATGTTGTGAAACTTTTGTCATCGAATTATTCTTTTAAGAAGAGAAAGAGATTCTGGAAACTGACCAAAGGTCAGAGAGACCAACAAAAAGAAAGCCAGAATTTCAAGAAAAAGAACAAGTCAAACAATAAAAACTCAGACTCTCCAATGCCCAAAGGAAAATATTTTCATTGTGTGGTATATGATCATTGAAGGAGAAACTGCAAACAGTATCTCAAGAAGCTGAAACAGAAAAAAGTTCAATTTGATTTACTAGTTCCTGAGTCATATTTGGTTGAAAGTGATTTATCACCTTAGATAATTGATTCATGTCGAGTAATCATGTTTGTTGTTTTTTGCAGATGCTAAACTTTTACAAGAGACTAGCTGATCGAGAGTTCACTCTCAGAGTTGGCAACAGGGCGATCGTTTTAACTTCAACAATAGAAGAAGCCAAAATTTATTTTGAAAATAATAAATTTTTGTTTTTAAAAAACATTTATTTTATTTTGGGATTTACTAGAAACCTCATTTTTGTTTTTTGAACAATTAAACAATTATATGTTATTTCTTTTAATAATAATACAGTTATTATTTTTCGAAATGGTTTAAATATTTGTTTTGGCTCAACGACCCTTAATGAGCCGAGCCGAATCAACGAGTCTAAACAGCCGATCTTAATGAGCCGAGCGTATATAAATATTTTCAACTATTATTAATATAATATAAATTTTTAAACAAAATTTATTTAAAATTATAATAAGTATTAAAAATTATATACTAACGATATTTATTCATTTAATTTAAACATTAGTTATATTAAGCCTTAATATATATATAATTGAATGTATTAATAAAAAAAAATTATTTGAAACTATCCAATAAAAATTATCACGTAAATATTATTAAAAATATTTTGACTAATAAAAGAAATTAGAATTTGAAAAAAATTACAAATTCAAAAAAATATTATAAATTTGAAAAATATTATTTCAAATTACAAAAAAAAAAAAAAATCAATAAAAATAACCTCTAGTATTCAATATCCAAATTCGTAAACTCCTCCAGAATTTCATGCTCTCGTCTTGGAGTCGGTACAATGTTTAATACAAATGAGTGACTCTACAAGATCAGGTGCAACTCTTTCTCTTCGTTCATCATAAATATATCTACTCGCATTAAAAACAGATTCTGATATTACAGTAGAAATATTAAGTGTTAGTAGATCACTGCCATTATAGAAAGAATATGATATGTGGTAGAATGTTTTTTTCACAAATCTAAAATATCAAAATTATCATCTGTAACATTAAGTGTTAGTAGATCACTGTCATTATAGAAAGAATAAGATATGTGGTTGAATGTTTTTTTCACAAATCTAAAATATCAAAATTATCATCTCGAGAAAATTGATAACGATCTTCAAAATAAATATTGAATTCATATGTAAAGAAATAGAATAATTTTCAGTTTGTAATTCGCTCCATAAATGATCAATACTATATTATTGACAAAAACTATCTCTACTACCACCATCATTATTACTAGGACAATTCTCAGTATATGCAGGTCGTGAATAATAACTATTAACATTGAAATATTTTGTTTCATATAAAATATATAAATTAATAATTTCATTTGTTATGTTATCACTAGTAATTGAAGGTGCAACACATAAATTTATAAAAATCTTATTAAGCATAAAATATGCTCCTTTTAATTTAAATCTTGAATACATGATTCATGCATAATAAAAAAATAAGAGGAATGTTTTACTAATAATTTTAAATTATGTTTTCATTTTATTAAAAATATTACTAAATTTATCTACTAATCGATATTTGACAAAATTACATGTTAAATCTGTAAAAATAGGAAGAATAATATCATAAGTGAGATAATAAATTCTACAACATTGATTTTGTAGCATAATAAAAATACTTTAAAAAATCAAGAAAGATATTAACAATATCACAACTAAATTTGTCAAGTTTAATACTTTGCATCTTATCATTAACAAAAACGCAAATAACTTGACAATATAACATAATATTATGCAACATTAAATAAGTTAAATTTCACCTATCATTTAAGTCGATTTTTAATTTTTTTGTTTTAAGTTGAACAGCTCTACAAAATTTTTTATATTTTTATTGTCTCGAATTAGACCAAATAATATAAGAAATTACAGATCTAATTAATTCAACGAGATAAAATATATAACATATCACTCGTTTGGGGACCGCTGGCGCGGTCCTTGGCGACCTCGAGAGCCCAACCCCTAGGCTTGGCTCATCACGCCTCGGCTCGCCTCACCTCATGAGACCGGACCAAATTCAGCTCACAACAATAGCGGGCCGAGGTTGACGAGTAAGCCCACTCGTTAAACATCTCTAAGTGAGACTTTTAAAAATCGATCTCTTTCGAAGACCGAAGAAGAATTGTCTACCGTTGAGCTAAAAAATTGAGCAACGTTTCTATCACGAGGCCAAAGAATTTTTTCCATTGTTACAAAAAAACTATGATCCTGAGAAGTCGGAGATCAAAATTGCCAGAGACAACTTTAAAGCTTCAAATTTTATGATTTTTTATGCTCTCTTCACTCGAATCCAATGATGAACAGAAAATCAGGCAATTGACCTGTGGGATCATATCAGCCGCTATCTATTTTGAGATGTTGGAAATGAATTCATGCCACTTCATCAACCCAATTACCATTATGTTAGCACGCACTAATGACAAGTTTTTGGTTTTCAAGCAACACAACACTGCAGCCAGACCTAAAAAGTTCTCAATAATCCATCCACAGCCGTTGAAAATACACTCTTCGCCGCAACAAAAAACTCTATGAAAGGAAAAAACGACAAACAGGAATTCAAGTGGGATTGAAAAACACTACTCACTTTCGAAATCCAAGAGCTTGATTCTGAAGATTTTGGTTGTCTTCCAACAGCCGGTCATACTCGAGAAGTAGGTCGGCCGCTTGTTTCTGGAGAGAACTAACGTGGGATTCTGCAGTTTCAATCCTCTTATCCTTATCAGCTGATTCCATTTTCAGTTTCTTCAAATTCTCAGACAATTTGGAGGCTTGCTCTTGCGCTTGAGCCAATTGGTTGGAGGATTTCTCTTCCTTCTCTTTCAGATCTTTCTTCTCTTTCTCAAGTCTTTCTACTTCCTTTTTAGAGGATGCCACTGCACTCCTCAATCCAACAAGCTTTTGAAGATAATGATGCATTCGGTCGATTACGAAGCCGAGAAACAATGTAAAACCTGAAAAACAAAGCAGCAAAGAATGAGCTATAAGCAATTATTCTGACCACATTTGAACGAGTAGAACAAGGAAATCAGGCTGGCGAATTGACAACAAAGTTTTGTGTTACATATTTAGCCAGGCAGCGGCAATCGACGTTACAACAAAGGAGACATGAACAAAGGAGACAAGATCTGTGACGAAATCCAGTTTTTTAGTAGAGTAAGATCAAAAGGTTCCATGACTATGGGGTAGATCCTTCATCCTGACATGGCCGATGTTATGAATTATGAAAGCTATAACATCAATTACTTGGATATATTTGCCATCTAATTTTATTTCTTAACATAGTGCTAATTAGTTTGTGAAATAATCACCGTCAATTATAAATTGTTAAATAAGACAGCAATTGCATCACTTAATGAGTGAAATGAAATTGACAAATTATTGTGCAATTGCAATATATTAGGGATGCTTGCCTTTTACTTTACATTGTTCAACTATGCCCTTCTACAACTTGATTTTATTTTTTCTAACAAGATGTTTTGAGGAAAAAGAGAACGCATAGAAAAAGAGTTAGCTCAATAAATCTAACTTCTTTATGACAAAAAAGCATCAAAAGCTATATTTACGCCCAATCGAAGGAGACGTAACAAAAGAAATGTTGAAGAACAGCCACACCCGACTTAATATCATAGCAACAATTATTGTCCTAGTATTCCAAACGCAACAAATAGACAATAAGACACCAACCAACACCACTCCATAAATGCCAATCATTTCATTTTGATTACACGTAAACCAAAAATGATTGTAGCAAGCTTCCGAAGTAGTACTAACAGGTTTTGATTGTTGAAACATCGACGATTATTAGACATAGCTATAAGGATCTTAAAGACCTCAAGACTTGAACTATCAATCTCACGTGTTCCAAGTTTGCAAACGAAAAGTGGACGTCAAAACGAAGCTTTGTCATGGGATGCGTGACTGACCCAGTGAGGAGGACATCACATCACATATTTTATTATGCTTTATGTAACGAAGTATTAATCATTTATGTTTATTTTGGTTGGTATTTTAGAAGGGTTTGTCTTTTGACCTCTAGTTCTTCTCTTTTCATCTTCTAGGTTGTCTTAATTTATCTATTTAAAGTTCAGCAGTGAAATTTAGAAATGAAGATGATGGTAATTGAATGAAAATGACTTTATATCTCCCAACCCCTCTTTTCTCTATACCTTATTCGTTAGATTTCTTTCTAATTGTATGATTCATTTCGGTCATGATCTGGACGCAGACCTAACACTCTACACCACCTCGATTATAGAGATTTCTCTATTCTTCACAAGCAAGACGAACAACTCCTAATAATCCTATCCCACAAGGTTGAATTATATTCTACTCCTGCAAAATATCAACATGTCCTCATTCTCTTCCTCCTTATCTCTTTATACTACTCTCTTCCACCTATTAAATATTCCCCATCAGCATACAACCCACTTGCCCGAGCCTGCCGTCTAACTTTGTCCTTTCAGCAAGGCCATCTCTGTGAATCATCCCAAATAGCCACTTGTTTTTAGGCATTCCACTCTCAACATCATAATGAAGCATGTACTAAATCATTCAAGTGTGCTCCTTGGATGCTATGCTTAACAAGTTAAACAAATAAGGCGTCCCATTTCCTACAAAATTTGCACTCACAGAGTTTTTCCAATCTTGCAAACAATCAACTTCCTCCATAAGCTCTCTCTTTCCAGTTTCCATCACATTCGGTCAGCCATTTCATGAAACATCTCACTTTTCCAACCCCTAAGCCTCCCAACTTTCTAGGAATCAATAAGAGTTTAACTTGATCAAATTAACTTTTAGAATTCATGACAGCTTCTCCAGATAAAAAAGCTAGTCACTTAGCACCCATTTAGGATTTCAAAGCATGAGTGAATGATCAACCGAAATGCTTCCAACAAGACTGCCAAAGGCTAGAAACAAACATGTCTAATTTGATAAGACTCGTAATATATTTAAGATAATGGCAATAAACAAAGCGGATCTGACACATTCCCTCACAAAATTGGTGATGTTATAGTAAATAAACCTCTAATTTATTATGAATGTGCATGATATACAATCTTAAAGCTCTAATTCTATTTGGCCAGCCATGGACAGCCATCATAAACAAAATTGCAGAGAGAAGTAGGAGAATCATACCAATGAGTGAGGCCTCAAGCAAGTGCGTCCTCCACAGAACCTGATCCATAGGAGACATGGTGCCTAGCTTTGCCCCTTTGTTCTGAATCTTAATAATATTCATAAGACTCGACAGGAGAATCACAGACATGGTCCCAGCAATGGTTTTAACAGTAGGTGGACCTTTACCCATCTTCAGCTGATCCAGAATCTTTATCACAAGCTCTCTCAATGGACCGACCTTTACCAACAGAAGAAAAGCCACTATGCCCTCAGCAAAAAGAACCAGGAACAATAACTGAATCATCTCTTCTCCGTTCAATAAGCGAATCAACGTCTTTTTCAATTGCTCAAAAAGATAAGAATTTGTCTTGATGGGACCTAAATTTCTGCAACCCACTTCGCAAATCCTGCTCCATCAATCTTTAAACGAGAATTCATGGGAGTAGATCAGCTACGATTGAAGTCCCAAAACAATCAGATAAAGTTTTTAATTACCCAACTGGTATAATCCAAACCTAAACCCAAAATACAAAACAGAGCCACAAAGTTACAGGAAACGAAAAAGAATCAAATTTCAAACAAATTGATAGTATTGTCATGGAAACCAGAGACGCATTTCCCCAAAATCAAGTTAATCTCCAACAAAAGAGGGTTCCAGATCTTAGCACTCGGTAACAGGACGAGAAGGAAAAGCTTTATTTTCTGGCGAAGAAACTCGTTTCTTCTTCTAAAAAACAAAATCCTCTGCAAATGGATTTGCTTTTTTTGCAGCTCAAAAGGACGGTAAAAGGAGTAGAGGAAAGAGGAAAGTCAGGAGAGAAGGTGAAGTGAAAGAAGAGAGAATGTTAATACGTCTTCCATGGATGGTAGGAAAAAGGAAATTAAAGCCGTCGCTTTTCCATGTATCCAAACCATATACACTGTCCCTTCTGTAGTCTGTTCTGCAATGGAACTGGAAAAAACATCTTGTTCTTCCGGAAATCTTTTAACTTACATCAATAGATTCTCAATGTGTCAAAAACGAAACTCAACCTAGTGTTGTTAAATGAGCGGGTTGGCTCGCCAGCTCGCCCGCTCAGCTCAGTACTGTAGCAAGCGGGTTTGACTCGAGCCATACAAACGAGTCGAGTCGAGCTCGACAATCCGTGTTTGCGAGCCTAATGAGCCTGCTCGCGAGCAGGCTCGGTCATGTCTAGCTAGGCACTGAGCTTTTCGACGATGGGCGAAGTTGAGCCAGATTTCTGACGTTTTCGATGGAAGCGCAATATCCAGAATCTCGGGCCCTCGAACATCTTCGATTATCGTCGGGGTTGGGATAGCTGGGCAATCGATCGTTCAAGCGTTGAGTGATCATTGCCCTGCGACGATGGGCAAAGCTGAGCGAGCTTTTCGATGTTTCCGATGAAAACGCAGCGTCCAAAAGCTCGGGCCCTCGAACATCTTTGATCGTCGTCGAGATCGGGAGAGCTGGGCGATCGATCGCCCATCTCTCTGATCACTAGGCGATTGATCATCCGAGCACTAGATCGCTCATCTCTCTGATCACTGGGCGATCGATAATCCGAGCGCTAGGTGATAAATCGCCCATCGTCGCTGGGTGATTGCCCAGATCGCTGAACTCTTTCCGTCAACTGTACTCTCTTCAACAGTTCGGTTGACTTTCTGCCCCTCAGTTCAACAATCTTTTTTCCCTCGATTTTTTTTCTTCTCTCACACTAAAGTGTCAAAGAACGGTGATGACCGTTGATGAGAAGCTGAGATTCTGAGCAATGGTCATCAGACCGTTGCTGAAAATCAGACCGCTCAGCAACGCAACGGTTCGTTATGCTCGTTGAGCCGGTTCGGCTCGACTCGTTAGGCTCGTGGCTTGCGAGCCAGCTCAGGTCAGAAATATTTTAAGGTCAGCTCGTTAAGCTTGGCAGGCTCGTTAGCCTCAACTCGTTAGGCTCGGCAGGCTCTGTGAGCCGAGTCTTTTTCAGCTCGGTTCAGCTCGACTCGCTCATTTAACATCTCTAACTCAACCGGGTTAAAAAGATTCAATGTTTATAGACCTTTGAAATTATAATTTATCATAATTAATATTTCTTT
The DNA here is from genome assembly GCA_022433055.1 of Begonia peltatifolia. Taxonomy (NCBI): domain Eukaryota; kingdom Viridiplantae; phylum Streptophyta; class Magnoliopsida; order Cucurbitales; family Begoniaceae; genus Begonia; species Begonia peltatifolia. The sequence continues at coordinate 6,033,935 of CM039525.1, read as the reverse complement.
TTAAATTATTATTAGTGAAAACACTATTACGAACAAAAATAATAATTTCTTATCAAATAAAACAGATTATGTTTGTAAGTCCCGTCATATTGTAATCTGTTTGATGAACAACTACCACAAGAATTCGACGAAATTTAAGACTTATGAAATTTAGATTTAATTTATTTTGTTTAAATGCTAGTTTAAGATAATAAACATATGAATATCTATTTTAATTTTTCATGTTAAATATTTTTAATTTATTTTCATATGAAATTAATTAAAATATAGAAAAAAATCTTGAATTATAAAAAAAATAATAACAAAAAAAATTTTAAATTTTTTTTTTTGTTAAGAAAACAAATTTTAAAGAATCATGCATTAACAAGTCAACTTTCTACGTGTAGTTGACTGCATTATAACTGTAAGTGACTACACGATGTACTGCATTTTAACTGTGAGGGGCTATGCAATCGATTGCGGGAAGTCGAGGTCACCTGTTCTTTAATGCATTTCAAGTGCGGTTGACTGGGGGAAGCTGAGATCGCTCGTTTGCTAGTACATTTTGCACTCATTCAAATATGAACAACCGCATTTTAGTCGCGATCGACCATGGAGTTGACCACGTGAAACCCAAATCGTCTGTTCTCAAGCACATTTTGCACCTATTTGCGAGCGACCACAATAGGTTGTATTATTAGCAAATGATAGTTTAATATTTATTTTGTTAACAAATATAGTTTAATACTTGTTTTGTCATTAAACCTATAGTTTATAATTTTTATTGATTATTTCCCTAAAAAAGTCAAGTGATAATTTTTTATTTACACCATCTATCTATATCAATAAACTACTTAATAACTATCTCTTGTTTTCCGTGGTTTTGAAACTAAATTAATTAATTTTTTATTTAACTAAACAAACTTCAGCAAATTTATTTAAATATTTTAGATAAAAATAAATTTATCAAATTTAACGATTAAAAATAAAATAGTAGTAATTAATGATTAAGTTTAATGTTTTTTATTAAATTTAATAATGATAGTAAATTAAAAAATCATTTAAAAATAAAATTAAAACTAATATAGTGTTTAAATTAGGATGATTATTAGAGTCGTTTAGACAAAATGATTAGTGTCTTAACCAACGCTCGTTGGTACAGAAAAGAAAGAAAAAGTCATCATCTTCCCCTTTCAAACAATACACGTAATTTACAGAAAAAAAGCCCAAAATGGAGGGTGTCCAATTTCTGAAAGCCCTCTTCTTCGTCTTCCTTTCGACACCCAGCCCACAAGTAGCACTGGCAGAGGTCGCCTAGTTCCCCATTTCCCTGCGAACCATCCTCCATATCGACAAACTCTGATACAGACCAAGTGGCATACTATGCTTTGAAGACTGGAGGCTTAGTAAGGGTCTTTTTCCGACGTTTTTTCATGTCTGCCATTTTTGGGGAGGTGCCTCTTTTTGGTGCAATTTTGGCTTTCTTTCGTTGAGGGCGGTTTCCTCATACAAAGCCCTAGGGGAGACGTAGTTGAGCGCAACTGGGTGTCCTGGTGTTTACTCGCTGTGCTGTAGCTTCCAATCTTCCAATTCTGGTTATTATTCAGGTGCTTTTGATTTACTTCCTATGTCAGCACTACTTTTCTTTTGTTTATCAAAACCCTAGAGATTGGAAAAAGTGTATGATTAGGTTCCGTACGTTACCCTTTTGTTATGATTTCTTAGGGTAATAGATGGCGGGTATTTCTGTATGTTTTTGGTTGCGCATTGGGATTGGATATGTTATTTTTGCGTCACCATTCAATTTAACTGGGCGGCGTATTTGACTGTAATTGGAAGCAGGGCCCAAAGTTTCTCACCCTGCATTGGGTAATTGTTTCAGAATGAGAATTTAACGTGTAGATAATTTTAGTTTCATCTTATTGACATGATTTTTGGAACAACTTAATGGGAGTAGACAACTCATACGTGCATTACTCTGCAGACACAAAATTATGTATGTTTTCTTTAGTGTTTGCAGCTTTGATGTACTTTAGACGGTAGTTGCTGGGTATTTTTTTTCCTTCATGGATGTAACTAGTAGTGGCTCCACTGGTTTCGTTTTCATTTACTTCTGTGAATATGAAATATTGTACATACATTTTTTACAACGTTCTTCTATATTGTATTTTTTTTGAGCTACTTGATGAGGTACTGGCTCTAGAAATTGGGCTAATATTACGAGCTTCACACTTTGATTGCTTTATTAGCTGTGTTCAGTCTGTTGGATGTTGTTTCATTGATGCAGATTCTGCAAAAAATGTCTGTAGCTTTTGCCATGTAATGCTTCTAAAATTCATTGAGAACTTAGAGAACATAATGCTTCTACTTTAATTTACAAAGTGTGAAAGTATACCAAAGGAAATTCAGTTATTTTAGTTTTCAATCTATATTGTCGTTGTGGTCTTATGTCAAGTTACCTTACTCCATGTCGATGAGTTCCATTCTTTATTATTCTTCTTTCTTTTACCCTCCCTGGTGTTGGTAATTAGTGTTAAAAAGTTTGTCTATACTTCCTATGTTTCCTCATCTATAATCTGAAGTTTACTACTTACTCTGTGAAATATGTGTGTTTAAATTTTTAAGTATGGTTTTGTGTGTTATTGTTACTTTTCTTTGACTTCCTTGCAAATAGTCAAACCAGTCCTTGTGTTTGTTAAGGCAAATGCATTGCTAAGAAATGACATCAGTTTAAGAAAGTGCAGGCTCTTGGTCTATGGGCTTTTAATCACAGTATGCATGTTAATTGGCTAAGGCAGCAGAAATGATTTGATAATACTGAATACAATTATGATTGGCTGTGTATTAGTGTCAAAGATTTAAGGTTTTGTTCCATAAATTACATACTTCTTTAGTCTCTTTTTTTCTTTTTATGTCATATGACATTGAAATAAGTTATGCTCAAACTTGTTCCATTATGTGTTTATGTATTGAAGCTTCAATATCTATTGACATTTTTCAACACAATTTTTTAAAATATATATTTGTGTTATTCAGTCAGATTGTTTGGTGTACTCTTTGTAGATTTTTTTCACTATTCTTGGTTTGATGGAGAGAAATAACAGAAACCATTGAGATCGTGATGCATGGATATAGCTCAGGATCTACCATCGTGGTAAATGCTGAAGTGGATTCCATGGGTGGGGTTATTGAAAGTGGGGTTGGGATTGGTTTAAAGACCTCTCCACGGCAAGCAGCAATTGAAAAGGCCCAAGCTGAGCTTAGGTACTTTATTCACTTGCATTCCCTCCCTTCAAATTGTTATTCTTGAGCTATTATTTCTTTCTTTTTCATGCTTTTGGAAAAATGCAGTAAATGTTGTGTTCTGAAACAGACAGGAATATGATATTAGACAGGAAAGAAGAAGGGAGCTCGATTTTCTTGAAAATGTATGCTAATTTATTTTTTACTTGCTTATCTCAGTTCCTTTTCTGTACGTTTGAAACTAATTATTATAGTTTAACTTTAGGGTGGCAATCCTTTAGACTTCAGAATTGGGAATGCTACATCAGTTAGTGTCCAATCTACTTCAGTAACTGATCAACATCTGGACCAATTTGTGACCAGGTAAGTTCTCTTAGCTGTTATTCATGCTATGTTTATATATCGTCACTGTTTGAATGAATTGATTAATCACTCTTTCCTTTTTTCTTTTTTATCAAATAATTTTCCAGTGAAGCAAAGGTTAGTTTTGCCTTTACTGCGTCACCTCATGGAGACTCTGTTGAAAGCAGTGGTAGACTTCGAGCACTTTCTGTTTGTGAACCTAATAGTGCAGATAATCTATTACTTTTTGATGCTGACAATGAGCTACCTGAAGGTGAAAGGAACTCAAGATGTCCTACTTCAAAAAATAACGTTACTCAATCTGAACAGTCCTCCCAGTTGGAGGGTAGTCAAAATGCCAAGGAAACAGAAGATTCAGCAATTTTTCGCCCTTATGCACGAAGAAATAGGTCCAAAACTAACCGTGATGGTGCGCGATCCTCCTCTACTGATGTAGTTCATGGCCGTGGGGGTTCAAAGGATTCAACAGGGTTGATATTAAAAATAAACAACCATCAGGATAAGAACATACTTTCTGATTCTAATAGAAAGTCTGTAAGTTCAAATGGTAATATGGTTTTGAGATTTATGACCTCTGATGATCAGGCGAGTTTGGACTTAAATGATGTTCGAGCTTCAAAAGTATCTCCATGCACCATAGAAGGTAGCCAACCTGAGACAAAATTAGATAACTCAGCTTCCAAATATTCAAGGGCTGACCAACAGAATCAATCATGCCATCCTCCACTAGCCTCCACGGCAAATGCTTGTGAACAACCTCATCTTGTTGGAGATAAAGAACAACTAACTCCATTTGACGATACTCCTCTCCCTCTGGGCATGATCAATAAGGAGTCTGAAACTAGTTTTGTTCAGTCAAATGGTGTCCATGATGTGAAAGGAAGGAGTAAATTGACTGATAGAGGTCTAAATGGGAATGTAACAGTGGGAATGAAGGGCTTAGAAATAGAGTGTTCTGGCACCCATAATAGCCTAGATTTAGGTGTGAATATTGATAGTGAAGTGTATACTAATAAGAGAAATGTTGATTCAAATGGAAGTGCCGCTGTACATTTGGGCTTTCAACAAAAGCAAGATCCAGAAGAGGGTGGGACAGGAAATGAAAAGGATGAAATCAAGGCTTTTAGTAGCCATCTTGTGAATGATGGCTACAAATCAGTTTATCAGAGCCACTCTGCTAAGGGTTCTATTATCATAGGTGAGACAGCTATTCAAGTGAAGGAATCTCATTCTAATGAGGTAAAATGTAATTACCTCATTGAAGGAGTGGAATACAATGAATCAGGAGTGGATGGTGTGTTAGGTGATAACTGCAATTCACAGAAGAATTTGTGCACTGTTAGAGCTCATAGCCTCTCATGTTCCTGTAATAATGAGCTCCGTGGGACCACCAAACCATTAGCTGTTCCTTCTTTGGCCTCTGATTCTCATTTAAGTCCTGGCAGTGACTTGACATTTGCAGATAAGGCACGGGAAGAATCTATTTTGGAAGAGGCACGGATGATACAGGTTGGGTTAACTTCGTTTCTCAATTTATCTTTGATAGGTCTTGGTATGAGCTTTCTGATAGAGCTCTTTGTAAACAATCCAATCTAACATGTGTTTTAAACAGGCTAAGCAGAAGAGGATTGCAGAATTATCCATTCATGCCTTACCTTTGGAAAATCATCGCAAGTCCCACTGGGATTTTGTCATAGAAGAAATATCGTGGTTGGCCAATGATTTTGCGCAGGTCTAGTAATTGAGTAATTGATGATACAGCAAAACAGTTTTACATACTTTGATGATTGTTAGCTGATTACACATGTTCTTTCACCCCTGTTCTCAGACAATTAATTCATTGTTTTAATCTGTCTTTTAGAATTGTCAAGTAGTTTATCTTATCAGATCCATGGATTATTTTAAAAGTTTTCTATATTTCCTCACAGGAACGTATTTGGAAGGTAACGGCTGCTGCTCAACTATGTCAACAACTTGCTTTTACTTCACGGTTGAGATTTGAACAACAGAAAAAGATTTGGAAGCTCAAAGAAGTCGCTCACACCTTGGCAAAGGCAGTCATGAAGTTTTGGTACTCAGCTGAGGAGCTTCTTCGTACAGATGATTCAGGTTCATTTCCCGGAAACAACGAGCATGACTTGGTTGGAACCGGGAAAGATGATGAGAATGAACTTTCAAAGAACAGAATTAGAGATCCTATTATGGTACTTACCATGTTTAGGAGTTTTTGGTTGGGAATTTCTAATCTTTATGATAGTTAGTTCACTATGCAAGTCATTTTGGATTAAAAATAGGTTGTTTCAGTATTGCTTTCCACAAATCTTTTTTGCTATTTGAAAATTTTGTCAGGTGCATAGATTTGGTTGTAATTTGGGTTTATTGTGTCAAGACATCAAATTATCATTGTTGTGAAGAAATGCATGGACATGAGCATCCATTTTGTTGTATTTATGCTAAAATCTTTCTAACTAATTTAATTAGTATAAACTATAAAAGGTCTTTTTGTTAAAAAATTTCTTATTCGTTCCAGTCTCTTTCTGTAAAATGTGCATGTGATTTCAATGTTATAAACTTTACTTTGAGTAAATGTCTTTTGATTGTCCTTGTTATTGACTTTTGTCGTGCTAAGTTGCAGGAGTCGAGAAAAGAGTTGGAGCCACAGTACAGTGGAAGTTTTTCTCTGGCTGTGCAGAAGTATGCAGCGAGATTTTTGAAATATAACTGCATTATTACTTCTTCACATGCAGAAGGACCAAAAACTCCTGATAGACTATTGGATTCTAGCATTCTTGAAAGTTCAGGAGTAGATCAGTTAAAGGTAAGGTTTGTTGTAGAGCTGAACCACTGTTCTCTAAATTTTGCTCATGTTTACTTTTTGCTAATGAAAGTCCACGTGGTTAGCCATGACGTATCTTGAGAAACTGTTGGGAACTACTTTGCTAATGAATTTATGTACTTATCATGGTTCTTCAACTATTACTTACCAAATCTAACCTTGCAGGAAATCCTTTTCTATAAGATCCCTCTTGGTGCAATGGATATCTATAGAAAATCAATTGAAACTCATTTGATGCGACTTGAGGTGAGTGGCTATAGTTTTTGAGTGGATTTACTTACAATTTGTTCTTGTCCAGCGAGAGAGTTGTTTTAGAGACGCAAGATTAAAATTTGGTGAATGTCACTTTGTGTTTATTCGATGTTTCTGTTTTTTCCTATAAACCACTGTTTAATGAGTGTTGAAATCTTTAAGTGAAGAGAATTAGCTTGTATGTCTAATGGTCTTTCCTTGGAATAGTTGTAAAAGTTGTAATTATGTGAGATGTTTTGGGTCTTTCCTTTTGATTTAGCAATTTTATTTGTGCAGAAACTTTCCGATTCCGTGCAGGAGGAAGTTGATACGTCCATGTATGACGATATAGCAGGTAGTGTTTAGAATCCTTTGGTTTTTATTCTTTTAAAAATGATTTGAAATCTCACATCTCTGTATTTAAGATTCGGAGTTTGGGTATCAAGATAATTCATATTTTGAGGATGATGGAGATACAACAATGAGTATGCATTATGGAGTTTTTGAAGGTGGAAAGCCATCAAAAGTTCTACAGAAGAGAAGGAAAAACCCGATGAAATCGTTCACGGGAAGACCATATGAGATATCTGATTTTTCTTATGGATACTGCACAAATGGGAGTCAGCTGTCAACATTAAATGGAAAAAGGCCTGCTAGTCTTAATGCTGGTAGTATTCCTACGAAACGCACTCGTACTGCTTCAAGGCAGAGGATTTTAAGTCCCTTCAATGGTAGCACTGCTGGGATCATGCATATTCAAGCCAAGACAGATGCTTCAAGTGGAGACACTAGTTCTTTTCAAGATGACCACAGTACCTTGCATGGTGCGTCCCAGATCCAGAAAAGTGTAGAGATTGAGTCAATTGGAGATTTTGACAAACAGATAGCTTATGAGAGTGTAGAAACATCCGTGAAACATAAGAAGAAGAAGAAGCCAAAACATCTGGTATAGAAGACCTTATAAATTATTATAAAATGATTTTTTATCCAGTGGATGAGATGGATGCTTTTATAAATTCTTCCTTCACTCGTATGGTTCAATAAATTTAATTTTATAGTCACAAATAAAAAACTTCATAATGCTTGTAGGGTTCCACTTATGACCATGGATGGCAGCTAGATTCGGCTGCTTTCAGCGAACAGGTATTGACATTTCAAATCTTCACTTACAATGATGTTGATCTAGTGTTTTGTCCAGTCCAACTCGTTGACTCTAAATTCTTCAACACATTGTGCAAAAAGCATGGATTGTGAACATGTTCCATTTGATCATGATGTGGTCATTTGGCTTCTTATATTAGCTTTTGATGAGTATAAAGGTTCTCCTAGTTCTCATGTATCTTGAATTTTGTATTTGAATATATTCTTCTGTAAAATCGTTGTGATTACATGATTATACATTTTGAGCTTAGATTGGACATGGCTTTAAGTTTATCATAATAGTTATGGCAGATAAGCAATTTTTTGGTTTAAAAATTTTACTCGAAACTAGGATAGTTCTCCTTTGCCAGGTACTCCTATTTGCACCAATGAGTGGCATTCACTATAGGGGTAATTTTAAGTTTATTGGCTAAATAGTTTTTTGATCTTATCAACAGTAAAAGAAAATGCTTGATATAAAATTGGCTTCCGGACAAGAAAATCTTTAAAAACCTACAACACTATGCACTTAGCCCATCAAGGCTTAAAGTTCAGTTTGTGAGTGTGTTACTATCGATTTATTACTTTGATACATTATGGCTATATTAAATGAAATGTCGTTTTTGTATACTTAACTGGTTGAGCTTGAAGAGAACTGTCATTATTTTTATTTAGCAAAAAGGTGTAATAAAAGTTATGTCTGATCTTGATTATATCGTAAAATCCTTTTGGAAATCTGTTGAGGATGTTTTATGAAGATTGATGTTTTACCTATTGAGTGTTATCATTTGTTTTATAGCAAACTTATCCAACAGGGAGAAAATCACAAGTGCAGTCACTTAGTGTGGTATTTTGGTCGGGATACTCAATAATTGTTTTATTGTGATCGAGGAAATATCATTTAAACTTTTTTTTTTTTATTGATTTTGTAACTTTTACTATTAATATATTTTGCATTTTGATAGCTCATTCTTTTGTTACCATACGACAAGATATCATATATTTAAACATAAAAAAATTCTTATTGAAAAATATATTAGTATGGGAAGTCATATTTCAATTTTCTGTGCCTATCAATTTTAAAGCTTTTATGAGCATGAATGTTTTTTTCAAAACTTTATGCGTAATTTTGGTGATAAAATGATATGGAGTTTCAGACTGATACTCCTAGGTGGAGATGCTATTATTTAATTAACAATTTATATGATAATACTAAAAATTTTCCTTTATTTTTCATTTTCTTTGTGGAACATTATATAAAGTCCAGATTTTACATACATTTGAATATAAGAAAAATAGATTTTATATTTTTACTTTTAATTGGATTTTGAAGATAGTCTCTAAGAATTTCTAGCAAAAGTATTTTTATTTCTTAGATAATATCCGTGGATGAGGAGTCTTTTGGTTCTTTTTGTTCATCTTTATTTGGGTATAGATTTGAGTAATTAGTTTTTTCTTGTATACTCCCTTGGACGTGCAGCATTTTGTTGCTGCTCAATCCCATTGACTACCTTTTTTATTAAAATGCATCTTTCACCAACAATAAAGTGACGTAATTTATTATATGGGCAAAACGTGTGGTTTTTATTGTACATAGACCATATGCGACATCTTAGCTTTCCACTTGTTAGTTTTTAGGGCATCATAGCGATGATTGTGGTTATTTGATATATAGAATCAAGTTTGATCATTGTTTTTGGGGTATTTGATGTACAGAGGGACAATTCCAAGAGGAGGTTAGAGAATCATAGCTTTGAATCTAATGGAATGAGTGGTAAGTGTGATTTTCATCTTGTTGTTTTCTGGTTTTCCTGTCAATATATCTAACATGAATTTTTTATTCATCTTTATAGGTTTATATGTGCAATCAAATATAAAGAAGCCAAAGATGATAAAGCAATCACTGGACAATACTTTTGCTAGTAATCCAATGGCTGGATGTATTCCTTCTCCCGCTGCATCCCAAATGAGTAACATGTCAAATGCAAATAGATTCATTAAGTTGATTGGTGGTCGAGATAGGGGTCGAAGAGCCAAGGCTTTAAAGGTAATACTTAAACTGCCGTTGACACATGCTCTCCTTTTGTGCGTAATTTCCTTATTGTAATATGTAATGAGCTTTTAGCATTCTTTTCAGATGTCAGTTGGGAATTCGGGTGCTGGAACTCCATGGTCACTCTTCGAAGATCAGGTTTGGACTCATGCTAGTAATTCAAAATATGATCTTTGTAGATCATTTCCCTGGTAAATTATTTCTTTTGTTTCAACCTCAGGCTCTTGTTGTGCTCGTTCATGATATGGGACCAAACTGGGAGCTTGTAAGTGATGCTATCAACAGCACTTTGCAATTGAAGGTAAAAAGTTTACTTAAATTTCATTACTGAATAAAAAAGATGGAAAGTAGACATAAATGCATCACACTACCATGCGGTGATTCTATTTTGCGGTTACTTATTTGTCTATGGTGTAGTGTGGCTAATTTTTCCATCCTAAATATATTTTGATTTGGATGAATTTTGTCCTAATCTAATTGGGACCTTATCTACTTGCCCACATGCCAGTGTATATTTCGCAAACCCAAAGAATGCAAGGAGCGGCATAAAATTTTAATGGATAAGAGTGCCGGGGATGGGGCTGATAGTGGCGAAGATTCAGGGACTTCTCAGCCTTACCCTTCTACATTGCCAGGCATTCCAAAGGCAAGCGTTTGTTTCATTACTAAACAGTTAAAATGTACAGTAGGATTTTTAGTTTGTCTTATGAACTTGTCATTTTGATATTTATTTAGCTTCTCTTCACATTTTTCTTTTTTTAATTAGAATTTTTATATTTTTGCAGGGCAGCGCAAGACAGTTGTTTCAACGTTTGCAAGAGCCAATGGAAGAGGATACTCTAAAGTCTCATTTTGAGAAAATCATCAAGATTGGACAGAAACAACATTATAGGAGGAGTCAGGTACGACTAGTTTTGTATTACATTGGATATGTAGATCTGTGGGGTATCAAATGTCTTCTTTGTGCTAGTAAAAGTCTTACTCTGTAGAATTACAAAAGATGCAGGTTAAACTTTTATCAGGCCTCCCTATCAGCTAGATTTAGCTACAGTCGATTAAAATTTTAAAACCTGAACTAGAAGGCCCCAACAAATGCTTTCCAGTTTCCACTCCCTAAAACGTCTCAAATTTTGATGAAGTTTTTACAACTAATGGTGTAGACCATATATCTTCCTGTGTAGTAGTCAACAATGATTTACTTGATTATTAAGAAACAGAAAAAAATATATTATATTCCTTACACGTCTTTGATGTTTATTGTTGACTTATCCAACTAGAGTGTGTCAAAGATTAAGATGCAATATTTGTAATGATCTTAATAAACTCACTGATTAGTTCATTCCGTACACAAGTAAATTTCTAGTTAAAATTGATTGAGGCATATGCCTTGCGCCAGGAATGGGTCCAGCACTGTGAGACTTAAGCCTCATTATAGGGAATGTTAAAAACCTAAAATGAAAACCAACCATTTCTCAGCCTATCCTCTACTCCTCTCTCTCTCTCTCTCTCTCTCTCTCTCTCTCTCTCTCTCTCTCTAACTAACAAAACTTCTTCCATTAGCTTAGAATTTTTTGCTGTTCTCAGATCAAGAAGCTGCACCTTTCTTAGACTAAGGCCTTCTTCCACCTCCATCCCTTACGTACTCTTTTCTCCATTGTTCCCTTTTTAACCCTGCAGATTTTATTTTCTGCAACCGCCCTGGTTTTTTCCTTTCTCTTCTGCACTGTTCACAGTTTTATCTGATATCAACTTTTTTCCTTTTATTTTATTTTATTATTTTACGTTTTTATTTATTTATTTTTATTATTTTATTTTGACCCTTCACTTTGTCAGATATGATGGGTAATTGGCTTAATTTTCTCGACTAGTCATATTAATTTGTATGGAATGGAAAATATCCAAGGCAGTCGACTATTTATTTTGCTTGCTTATGTGTCATGACTTAATATAATGACTAGTGTAATATTTTGCTTAATACTTTGCTTAATCTTTTGTTTTATTTTGAGGCGTGTGCGGGCGACCTCGAGGCTTACACTCAAAGCTCACTTTAGCTTTATGGTTTTTGTTGGTTAGGAAATCTTTAAATCAACTTTCTCTCGGCTTATTTGTTTTGACCACTGGATTGTTTGGTAGAGTAGATCTATTGAAATTCAAGAACAAATTCCTAGCCAGAAATGGTGGGATCTTTGACGAAAAGTGGTGTACTTACATTTGATAGACAACAGTATCCAATAGAACCCTATCAGATGTGAACATAATCCCTGTTTTGTTTTTTCTTTTTTGTTCTATGATCCATTTTCTGCCCATTTTTTTTTATTTTTGAGCAGAAAAAAAATGTGAAACCGTGACTGATGAAATAGCAGTATTTAACAGAACAATTTTCAGATGTCAAATTAATCCCCACCATACATACCTTTTCTTTTTTTCTTCTAACATTCATTTTCTGCGCTGTTTTTTATTTTTTGAAGAATGATAATCGGGAGGCAAAACAAATAGCACCAGTCCACAATTCTCATTTTATTGCTCTATCCCAAGTGTGCCCAAACAACCTGAATGGAGTTGTTTTAACGTAAGTCTTGGTGATCGTTACTTGTGTATTTCCCACGTCATTATCTGCATGGAACTTCATCGGCTATTTTGTTTATTTTTTGTTTTGGTATTTCTGTGATTATAATAAATTATTCTTTATTGTCCAACAGCTTGTCTCCTTATGTTTTTTGATTTTTTTAATGAAGGCCACTTGATCTCTGTGACGCCTCAAACCCTGATGCTCATTCTCTTGGATATCAAAGTTCCCATACTAGTGGCATATCAGTATCAAATCAGGGGGCTGCAGCAACGATACTTCCTTCGTCTGGGGCAAATTCTCCACTTCAGGGATCGTCAGCTATTGCTCTTGGTAGTAACGTTTCTTCATTTTCTGGCTCAGTCAATACCTCCATCAGGTACTATATTTTCATTATCAAGAGTAACTGTGGCCATTAGTAATGATTCTTAATCATCATGTCAATATCTTGTATGTTTCAGAGATGGCAGATTCGGCACTCAAAGAATGACTTCTTTGCCCGCTGATGACCAGAAAAGAATTCAACAATACAATCAAATGTTGTCTGGAAGGAGTTTTCAACAATCCAATTTATCTGGAGCTGGGAATATTCCAGGAAGTGAGCGCAGTGCTAAAGTGCTACCTGGTGGAAACAGCCCCGGCTTGATGGGTGGTATGAATAGAAACATGCCAGTCTCAAGGCCAGGGTTCCAAGGCATGGCCTCTTCGCCGATGTTGAATTCCGCCAGTATGGTTTCTTCCAGTGTGATTGGGATGCCAAGCCCTGTGAATATTCACCCTAGTCCTACTCAAGGAAACCCGATGTTGAGACCTCATGATGGATTGCACATGGCTCGGGTGAGTGATAAATGTTTTTTTCCTACTTGCACAGTTTCTCATGTTGTGTGCTCCCATGAATGCTAGTTTATGTATTCTACTGTTGAAGAAAATATCCAATATGATTTTTCCATTTATATGTCTAGTCGTTGTTGATTTTTTCTTAGTCATTAAAGCTAGGGTTGGTTGTTTGCATTGAAATAACAGAGTTTGACATCTATGAAGTAAAAAACTCAGAAATCTGGACAGATACTCTAATTGGAAGGTGTACATCCCTGCTGCTGGAACCATCTTGGTCTGATTTTCTAAGTTCTGAGTTTGGTACCTTCTTCCGTTAAACACATACGTGTTCAAAAAAATATTATAGGAAATTGATGAGTTAGGACTAAATGAAATTTTAATGAAGCAGTGTACAAAAGGAGACGACTGGAAGAACGAAATACTAGTAATTCAGGTATGGTATGTTTTCCTACTAAGTAAGTACATAAAATAGTCTTCTTTGTAATAATTTCCATCAACTAAGGTTAGCTTCAAGAAAAGATATAGGTTAATAGATTGTGGCAAATCTTGTAAAAAAAGCTTACTTTATTTCATGGGTAAAGATAGAAGCCCAAGCTAAGTGACTAGATTTTTTTCTTTGGTAGGTTTAAGCTATAAGTTTTTCTGATGCTTATTTAAAAAAAAAAGGGATTTGAGAATTTTCCTTTTATCACTTTGTTATAAATAATTTTATGAATGTGAATTGTCGGTACTTATTATAAAAAGTGAGCGACCATAAAAATAGGAGAAAATAGCCATCTGGCCGTTCTATTGGAATGAAAGAAGAAACTAACGGCAACTAAACGAAGGCTTTAGAGAGTTAAAGTAGATAAATTTCAAGTCTTGTTTTTGGTAGTCCTCGTAATCAGGCTGTTATGAGTGGAATAAGATATGGTTGGATGCTATGGGTGAATAAAAATATTTTTGCGAGACCACTCTTTTGAAAATCTCTCAAGAACTCCTACATTAAAGGACTTTTGACTGATAGCCCTTTCCTTTTTTCTTTATTTATATCTCCCTTATTTTTTCTTATTTTTAGAAGTTGATTTGCATCTGGCATCTGCGTCTTATGGCCTCTAGGGAGATCCTTTCTCATGCTTGTCAATTATCAGTGTAATAGACAAAATTTTTAGGTTACATTTCTTGGGATCTGACTGTTCAGTTACTTCGAAAAATATAGATCTCTCAAATCTAATATAAGAAACAGGAGGTGTAGGAATTTGAAGGTAGGAAAAGAATCAAAGATAATAAATTGTTCTGCTATTACTGATGTATACAAATAAGATTCAGGTAGTATTGTACAGAATTGAATCACTATTGTTCTTAGCATTTTTAAAGTTCAGTCAAGTCAGCTTTTTAATCAAATTCCTAACATTTCAAGACATGAACGTAAATTTCTCAACCTTTATTGGTTGGAATACAATTTGAGCTAAATGACATCATGTAACAGCCTAATGAACCGATGTTTATGTCCAGCATCGATAACATTCAGTTATAAGGCGGGGATGTTTATCTCCTGCTTGTTTATTTGTTTTTGTCAGTACGTAGTTGTTTGGCACTTCAATCTCATCTCTTTCTCCACCCTTTATTAGTCAACTGTCATTACTTAGTTTATCTGACAAGTAGTTGTATGTTTAGCCTGGACATAACTTGGAGCATCAAAGACCAATGATGATTCCCGAGCTTCAGATTCAGGCAACACAAGGGATTAGTCAAGGCATCCAAGCATTAAATGGATTAAGCTCTACCTTCGCTAATCAGACTACTCCACCTAGCCATACATATTCCGGTCATCAACAGCAACATCAAATGTCTCCACAATCAAACCATACTACTATCAGCAGCCCAAATCACCCCCATCTTCAAGCTGCCAATCATTCTGCAGGTTCACCTCAGCATGCCTATCCAATCAGGTTTCCTAAAGAAAGGCAGCTGCAACAGCAACGGTACTTACAGCAGCCGCAGCAGCAACTATTTACTTCTGCATCTAATTCTTTGATGACACAATCCCAACCTCCGGTAACCTCATGCCTTCAAAATAGTCCTCAGATTCAACAACAAACATCATCTCACCCAACACCTGTATCGTCTCCTGCTACTCCCATGTTGTCACAGCAGCAGCAGCAGAAACATCAACTGGCATCTCCTGGTTTGAGTCGGAATCCTTCCATTGGGTCAAACAATCAGCTGGGCAAGCAACGCCAACGTCAGTCACAACAGCAGCATCAATTTCAACAACCTAACAGGCATCATCCTCAACAGCGACCACAGATACAGTCTCAGCATCCGGCTAAGCTTTTGAAGGGAGTTGGAAGAGGGAACATGATGGTGCATCAAAGTCTTGCACTTGATCCATCTCATCTGAATAGCCTTACCATGCCTTCAGGTAATCAAGCTTCTGAAAAAGGTGAGCAAATGATGCAGTTAGTACAAGGACAAAGTTTTTTTCCTGGCTCTGGCCTAAACGCTAGTCAACCATCAAAACCATCAGTTCTTCAACCGTCCACTCATTCCCAGCTGCATTCAAAGCTTACTGCTGGCTCAGTGCCTCCTACATCGAAGCAAGTTCAGCAGATGCCTTCTTATTCTGATAATAGTTCTCAAACCCAGGTTCCACAAGTTTCGTCTGGCCCCACAATGGCAGCTTCTCATCAAGCAAGGCCATCAGCAGTGATGATTTCCAATCACCAGCAACTCCAGTTGCAGCCACAGCCTTCCCAAAAACAGTTACATCAAATGCAACCTAGTGCTCAGAGAATGCTCCAACAGAATCAGCAAGGGATATCTGACCAACTTACTGACTGTCAGACTGATCAGCAGCCTGTGAACAAGATTGCTCAGCCAATTACAATAGCAACCATACCTTATTCATGTGGTGATTCAGAAAATACAGTACCTGTTGTTTCTAATTGGAAATCTTCAGAACTTACAGGCAATTCTACAATTTCTAGTTCTAGTCAACTGTGTGGTTCAATTGGAAGCCCCCCTCTTACAAATCCAGCTGGAAGTGAACTAGCACCTTTCACTCAAGCTTCATGCCTGAAGCAGTCGTTGTGTGGGTTGACGAATCAGGGACTTAATGTTGGCTCACAGTTTCCACAGCAGACATTGTTGCAAACGTCTCCAACCCAACCACAGACGTCCCAAAAGCTAGAACAGGTGCAGGAGCACCAATCACCACAACATCATCTTCATCTGCAACAACAGTCTCAGCAACAATCTCAACATCTTCAAAGAGGGTAAAGCACTTGGTATTTGAAGCCTGCTAAAATCCTACATGAAATGAAGGAAATATGAGGATAAGATGCCAGTTGGCTTGGTATTACCATGGTCATGTCAGCATGCCTTGTGATGGCAGTGTACAGGTAATTTTCCATCTGTAGCTAGCTTCTATTGATTCTTCATTAGGTGACGTAGATATAGGGTCTCAGCTACTCAACTATTTATTATGAATGTGAGTATGAGTCAGGAATATTATTAAGCGTGCTCTGTTTTTTTTATTATCGTTTTGAATTTTTTACTTGGCCAATTGTGGTAGTGGTAGCAATTTATCTTTCAAACGTGCCTCTCTCCCAACCCAAAGAAACAAAACACGCAAACAGTTGATCATCTTCTTTAATTTTCTAATTATTTTAGTTCTTGTAAAAAAAAAAATTCTAAAAATAATTTTTCTTTCTTATTATTCTTCTCAACATCAAATATTTAACAACAAAAAAAATTAAATCTAAAACCCATGATCTATGGGATACTAAAACAAACTTAAAAAACTTGAGCATAATCTACCTAGATAAACATAAATCATAAGTTAGATAAATTAATTATTACTGCATATTTCAACTGTTCTTGAGACTTCCTATATGTTTCAAATCATCACAAAACTTCACCAAGTTGGGTTTATTCTTTAAAATTCACCATCAAGTCTGGTTTTGATTGTATAGTCGGCTATTGTAGAGTTGTTTAAGGTGACTGAGTAAATTAAGAAACTGAATTGACGCTGTTGGTTTTGCAGATGAAGCTGATTATTTTCAGTCGGATTACGAATAGAATGTTCAGGTTTCTTGAAACTCATCAATATATGACTATTGAAGGCATTCTTTTATCCATCTCTCTGAAATTCATGTATAGCACCGCAGGTCTCGTTTCAGGGAGATGGTGAAGGTTAGAACAGATAAAAAGGTTCGTGTACATAGTCTGGTTTCTCCCTGCCCTTTTTTTCTGCGCATGTTGGCTCATGGGAAGGCGCACATTCCTTTCTAACCAAAAATGTTAGTGTAGTACATGTATTGTTCCCATTAAGATGAAGAGGTTAGCGATCATTTTAGCGATCATTTTATCAGGCGAATGCCTCTTAGAATTTTTGTGAATATGATTAGGTTTCTGGTGTTTACAGTGCTGGTATTAGCCAAAAATCATCCCGCCACTGCCATTCTCATCCGTAGAGTTATTGTAATTTCTGACATTTTCTTCAGTTTTATAATATAAATAGCCTTGACGGTTGATCCATTTCAGTTTCTTGCCGAGTGGGAACAGTTAGTTGGTTTGGTTTTATTTTTTTTCAGATTTCATCTCCCCATGAAGACGATGACAATTTTCATTGAAACAATGCAAAAATTGTTGCACCATTTGCTCAGTTTTGCCATAGAAGACTCAAACTTGAGCAGGGGTATGTATTTATCTCCCTACAATTTGAAGTGATTGGAGTAACCATTGGGCTTGGCTAATTTAAAATAGCATAATATTTGCAGATGAGTATCACTAGGATACTCTGTTAAAAATTTGCTGACTGTATAATTAATGTAAAAAATAATTTATTATATTTATTGCTATTTAATAGCATCGACCATTATGTACCATCTTAGCAAGTTTAAATTTTTTTTTTTTTTTTTTTTTTTTTTTTGGTGAAAGATAGACACTAAAGAATGTCTTTCTTCTCTGTTACCATCGTGATACTTAACGATAATCAGTTGGGTAAATCATAACATAATGATGGGTCAAGAATTGTCGTATTTCTGCAGATTTAGAAAGAACAGAAGGGAAGAGCCGAAGAGAGGTTATTTCATGGTTCTGGCCTTAAAATCAGATATGAGATGTCTATTTGACCTTAGAATTTCCTACTAATCACAATTAAGCCTTTTCTAATCACGATTAATGTATAATTATCAGTTAATCATGATTAGTATTAAACTAATGACAATAATCAATTATTATAATCACAATACACATTTGGTGATAGAGATGAATTGACAAAGTTTGAAAAGTCTTGACTCAAAAGCCTAACGAGTTAAAAGAAATCGAGCATAATGAGTTGGACTAAAAAATATTTCAACTTGAATTGGCTCGAGAGCTAATGTTAAACGAGTCGAGTCGAACCGGCCAAACAAGCATAACGAATTGAGTCTAAGTAACAAAACACACAAATATTTTTAATTTATATAGATGTAATGTATATTTTTAAAAAAATTTAATTATAATAATTATTTATCATTATAATGTCAAAATATAATAGTTAGTTGTTTAGTTAACAAAATTATTTTATTAATAAATAAAATGATATGTATTTATGAAAAAATTATTTGAAATGATCTAATAAAAAATATCACAAATGAGTGTTCGTGGTCCGATCCGGTCCGATTTTTAAAAAAATTAGAACGAACTAATAAAATTCGGTTTTCAATTTTTAGAGCCGATACCATTAATTTTTTTTTAAGACGGGACCAAAATTTTGGTTTTGGTCGTAGTCTTTGTCCCAGTTGAGTTTTCCCATTCTTAATTATTTTTTTAATAAAAAATTTCATATTAAAAAAAACAAATAAACAATTAATTTAATTATACTAGTGGATATAATTGTTTAGTAAACGAGAACAACCATGATATGATTTGAAAACAAAAAAGACAACCTTTGGAGAGATGCCTTTAGCCAAATTAGAAAATAGACACCTATTTTTCAAGGGCGACATACTAAAAACAACAAAACACATATACCTTGAATAATATGATGATACAGAAACAGAAGTGATAAAACTTCATGCAAGTCTTGTTGCAACATTATAATAGAACTTTTTAAAATTAAATGCTCTATTTTCAATTTCCATATATAAAAAAATTTCAAGTTGTACATAACACCACAAAGATTGATAATATCCATGATACAATGTCATTAACACAACAAAATTCATAATATGATATGCAACATTCGAAAATCTTATCAATTTAGTTTCTATATATATGCATAGTATTTAGTCAAATTGTTAATTAAATATCTTGATAAACTACTTATTAAGGAAGAAGAATGAAATGCAAATGGAGTGTTTGGCGTTGGAAAGAAAGAAGAAGTGGAAGAACGAAAAAAAGAAGAAAAAAAAAATTAAAAAATCAAAATGGTTAGTAAAGAACTTGGTGAATTATGTTGAAGAAGAGTTTTGAAAAGAAAAAAATCAACATTTTTCCTCCTCTCACGTGTACACACACCACTTGGGTTAGGTAATTTAACCTTATCCCTTAAAAGAATAAAAATAAGAGAAAATTCTTCAATTGGTGAACAAAACTCTTCAGAAGCTCCCTTCATCTTCTGAAGTTCCTTTTTCTTTTCCCCATGACAACTTCCTCTCTCTTAGAAGATTCAAGGCAAAAAAAATTGAATTTAAGTTATATTGATGTAAGTTTGTTGGATAAGTACTTGATATTTGATGAAATAGTTGAGTTTTATTGAGGTTGTTGAAACCTAAGTGTGATATCCCAAATTTTAGTTTTCTCCTCTCCATTTTTTAGCCTATTTGATATTAAAATTAATTTGGTTGTTGTTTATAAATGAAATGAAGAAAAAACACCATATTATGCATACATGCTCAAAAATGGAGGAATTACAGGGCATTTTGGTGATGGAATTTTGATTATGTGGAGTTGTTTTTCTTGGAAAATGATTAGAGCATGTTAAAGTAGACTCTCTAAGGAGTCCATAGTCTTTGAAATTTTCGAATTTGGATATGTATAGCAAAAGATATGAATTTTGAATGTTCGAAAATTGAGTTTTGAACAGTGCAAATTGGTTGAAATATGTTCAAAACCATTGAGAATGGATGTTTAACTTGAGTCATGTATTCATGAGCACTCTCTTTGGGAAGTTATTGGAATTATTTACTCAATGGGTTGAGTATAATAGAAAATACATGATTTGAATTGATTTGGATGTATTTTGATGTACATTGTTTGATTTATATATTTTAGGTTTGATAGTAAAAAAGAAAGCTGATCAAGTTGCTTGAATTCTCGTAAGGACCTGAGGTAAGTGCATGTCGTTTGTGTTTGGCCTTAGGCCTACACCACAAATTTAGGACGTTGGTGGCTAGGAATATGATTATATAGGTTTCTAAATACTTGGATGGGTAGAGGTTATTAGGAGTGACAGTTTATTTTGTTAGATTTTATTGTTATTGAGAATCTGTTTATTTGCTTATTTCATGTTATACTTACAGCATTTGAAAATATGTATGTGACATGCATTCATGCATGAAAACGATTTTATGCATACATTTTTATATAAACAGAACAAAATGAATATAGTAAAATAAAGTACGTAAATAGTTATTGTGGGTAAAGGAATTGAGTTTGGCCGTCCCGCCAAATGGACGGTTAAGTGTGTCATTCCACTTCCCCTAAAGTGAGTTGGTCATCCCGATAAGTGGACAATCAGTAAGGCCTTCTCACTCTAGAGTCAGGACCCCTATAACTTATGTTATGCAAGAAAATAAAGAACATATCAAATGCATGTTTTACGAACAGCATAGCATATCCATGAGCATGCATATTTATTTTACATTACTTGCTAAACATTAGGTTAATTAGTTTATTTTGTGGTTTAGGGGCTGAGGCTATTTTGACCTGTGGATTGTTCTTCAAATATTTTGGGGTACAATGTACATGTTTACATGTATATAGTTTTAAAAGCTTTGCTGAAAGAATTTTGGAGGTTAGGATGTTTATTTTCAAACTAGCTTTGATTTTGAATTTAGTTAAAAAAATGAGTTTATCTCTGTTTTTAAAGACTTCCGCTACGCTTTATGGAAATGAAATTGTTTTCTATCATTTTGTTTGTTTCTCAAAACGATATGATTAATTATGCTTGCAATGATATGTAGGATGGTTTGTTGGGATAAAATGAGATAGGTGAATTTGTTATTTGAAAATGTGATATTAGGTTGAAGAAAAGGAAAAATGGCTAAGTGTAAAAGAGAGTGATTTTGTCGAAAAATTTGAGGGAGCTGATCGATCAGTCCCTTATTGGTTTCAGGAATTGGCAACCAGAGGGGTTGCCGATCGATTGCTATTCGGCGATCGATCGACACTGTACAATGTTTTTTTTTAAATTTAAGGAAATTTAACGCACGTTTTCCACTATGTTTTGTAAAAAAAAAAATAGTTCGTATGTTTCTAGTCATATTAAAGATGTCCAATATTTTCAAAGAATTTTTTTATAAAGTTTTATGTAAAGTTAAGTTAGTAACGGTCGAATTACGAGGCGTTACATGATACCCATTATCCAACTATAAAGTAAAAATTATTGTACGTAAAGCAAGTTAGTTAAGCTACAATGAAATTCATTCTCCAACTCTTATATTACGAAATATCAACTATCATTCTATAAACTTGCAAAAATAAAAAAATACTACACATAATCACTAATAGACACAAAAAATATAGTACCAATAAACATGTAATTAAATAAAAAATGAATTAAAAAATAATCAAACATACACCAAAGAAATTAGATATGCTCACTGTTCCCTAATTTTAATTGGTTCGTTATCTTCATCTAGTGATGTAAAATCTGAAAAATATAAGTTTCAAAGTAAGTATATAATATATAATAATTACTAAAAAGAATAGGAAAAAAATTTAAAACAAACTTTCGTCAAACTCATCCTCCACATCATTACAGTGGACTACATTATGTTTGCCTCACGAATCCAGCTTTGAGTGCAAATAAGTGTCTCGACAGTTTTCGGGAACAAAGAACTATGAAAAGAATCCAGAGCTCGTTTTCCACAACTGAAAGCTGACTCTGAAGGGACAATAGAAATAAGAATAACCAATATATTTTTTGCAGTTTTACTTAATATTGGATATTTAAATGAATTCACTTTCTACCATGTCAAAGTATCTTGATTGTCTAAAATTTTTTCAATTCTTTATATAAATATAGATCAACTTTCGTCCTATTGCTTGAAGCATCTTGCTCACTATGACGACTACAAAAAATCTCATATAGCTTATTATGGGCAAAATTGATAATTTGTCTTGCGGATGAAGATGTGGCAATACTTATTCTACAATAACCTTGTGACATACTTAACCTTAAATCTAAATTGTATTGAACATATAATCTGTTAAGCACAGTTTGTACTTGACTCACTAAATTTGTTACTTTATTATTGTCAACTAACATGGTAAGACAATGTTGCAAATGTAATAACCCAAAAATTTTGGATTTTTAAATTAAATTTCTGAAACTTTTAATTTAATCTCGGTTGGAGTTTTGAGAAATATTTTAACAGAAAAATTAAATTATAAAACTCGGAGCCTACTTTTGTGATGGTTTCAGGAATTTAAAGTCGGGAAGTCAAGAATTCAACGAAATTACGAACGATAAAAACATGTGAGGGCGTTTAGGTAAATTGTCATTTGTTTGAATTAAATAAATAAATAATATATAAAAAAAAAAGAAATATAACAACCGAATGGCTTCGGGAAGAAGCCATTCGGCTGTTATAGACAGTTCACCCGAGTGATAGAGAGAGCGACGGAGGGCGGAGCGTGATCGTGCGCTAACGTCCGAGTTCCGATCGGCAGTCGACGAGGGTGAGCGTGAAAGGAGAGCTGCAAGCGAGTGCTACTACTCCGACAAACCGAAGTCATTCGGTTTCAGCAAGTCGAGCTTCCGAAGACAGAGAGCTCGAGTGCTTTCTGCCAACGACCGCGAAGGGCGGGTTTCCAACCAATCCTCCCACCAACGATTTGGGTGCCTTACTGGAGTCCTTCTTCTTCTCCCGTTGTGTGCAGAACAACATTGCTCAGTAAGTCTCTCTCTCCCTCCCTCTGCTGTCCTGTCCGGTTTGGCCGAGTGTAAGGTTCGGCTTCCCTCCCTTTCTGTGAAATTGGCCGCAATGTTGAGGGGGGAGTGTCGTGAATTGAAGGGGAAAATCGAAGGTGAGCCTTATCGGTTTCCCTAGCTCGGCTTCCTTTCAATTTCGGTAAGCTTGGTTGAAATGTATGAGGGGAATGTGACTAGTTGTGTATAGAAATTGTGAAATTCGAATTGAAATCAAGAATAAGACTTTTTTTATTTTGGGGCAGCTTCTGTTTTTGGCCGTTTCGGCCTACGTTCAGTTGATCGTTTTAAATCCTGCTTTAGTTGGTTAAAATAGGTGGTTAGAGGAACGTATGGCCGCTGGAATCGTTCCATGCCGATATCAGACGCAAAAGTTATGCGCGTCGGAAGTTTATGGCAGATTTTGGTCCGTGTCAAATTAGCGACTGTTTTTCATAGAATTTCGAAGTGTGATAGTAGCATAGCCGTTTTTGATGTGTAAAACTAGTTGCGAGTGAGTTTTGGTTGAAGAGAAACGAAAATGTGAAATTGGATAAAAATGGCAGATTCGGTTTTTAGTGTTTTTCACTTGTCTGTGGCTTACCGTTTTAAAGTCTGTCTTAATAAGTTAAACTAGGTTCCTGAGGGGACGTTTAGTCACCTGAATCACTCGATTCCATTAACGGACGCAAAAGTTATGCGCGTCCGAACTTTAGGCTAGTTTTCGGCCGAACCAAACCAATGACCCGTTTTAGTTGAAATTTCATGAGTGTAGTTAAGGAAGGTTATTTTTAGCTATTTGGTGAATTTTGAGATAAATACTGATGAGAGATTGGTTGTGTTTTAGGTTGAGGCTTTTTTTTAGCAAAGCTGTGCGTCGAGCGAGCTTAGGACGCCAGATAAGTAGTGCATGCATGCGTTTTGCCCAAGTGGGCCTACACCGTAGAACTTTAGGGTTTATGTGATTGATTGTGGTGTGCGTGCGTATTGTTTGACATGCACCATATTTTAAAAACGTGAATGAAAATGGTTTTAAGCATGTTTTGAGTATGTGGTGAGACGCGTGGCGGTGGTACCGCGGATCCTACTATTGTGAGGGCCGGTGCTTCACCAGTCGTAGATTTCGCTCGAGGAGTGGGCCGGCTGGGCCGTAATGCGGCGTGAATGTGTTGACGGTGAGAGTGATGGGCAGTGGTACCGCGGATCCTACTAGTGTGTGGGCCGGTGCAACACCAGTCGCGGATTCCGCTAGAGGAGTGGGCTGGCTGGGCTGTCGCGAAACGTGTGTGTGTGGCAACTGTGACCCCGTGCTGGGGACGCTGGAATGGGGGCGACGTGTAAGGGTATAGTGTGGCGCGAGGTACACCCTTACCCTGATGTGGTTGCCGTGTGGTGATGCGTGTGTGTAGCTTGTGGGCCTCGTTGCTGGGGAGTCCGGGACGGTGGCGACGTGTCAGAGTGCAGGGTGGCGTTAGGTCCCTCCTTACCTTGGTACGGCTACACTACGCGTCACAGATGTGACAACATGAGTGTGAGTGTAGAGAATGTATGTGATATGATTGCATGTTGGCTTTTATTTTCATATCGCATTACTTACTGAGCGTTAGGCTTATGTTGTGTGTTCTGTGGTGTAGGTGCTGACGACTTTGCTGGTGAGCCTCGAGAGCCTAGTCCTGAGGCATAGGATGGTTGGCGGCGTGCGACCGAGCATCGGATGACGGATTTTGTTAGGGCGACCCGGCCCGTGGGGGATGGTAGGTGGTGGCTGGGTTCGTTTGTGGGTATTTTTTTCTGTTGTTGTGTTGATGTACAGTCGATGAGATGAGTTGTATATGCGTCAGTGTATAGGTGTATATGGAGTACGTGTGATTTTACGCATATATTTTATATGTAGGAGCTTGGAATTGCTCTATACTGTGAATTTTCTTCATTTGTAGTTGATGAATTTCGTTGTCTTTAAACTATGATTTTGTTATGGGGACCCTCTGGATGGTTGATAGATATATACTGTTAGTGTTTGGTGAACTGTGTGTAGGGTTTAAATTTTTGGGATTGTCAGTTTTTAGGCATTACTCTACCAAAATTTTGGGAGAGGGGTTGGGAGTCGCAAGGATATGGAATAAGTTGAGA
Source organism: Begonia peltatifolia (assembly GCA_022433055.1). Lineage (NCBI taxonomy): Eukaryota > Viridiplantae > Streptophyta > Magnoliopsida > Cucurbitales > Begoniaceae > Begonia > Begonia peltatifolia. The sequence goes on along the minus strand of CM039525.1, from coordinate 6,008,455 downwards.
TGTGTACAGTAAATGCTAGAGAAGTGTAGATGAGCGTGAGACTGCGGCGTGATCGCAGGTCCGCGGGACACGCAGCCCTGCGGGTACTCATGGGTCGTGCGACGCCGGGTGATGGCGTGCGCGCGGACGTACTGTACAACGGCAGGGTGCGTGGAGCACGCGGCGCTGTGAGCGTGCGCGAGACGCAGTGACGTTGAGTTGGCGCGTGCGGCACCGCGAGGGTGCGCACGGGGTGTCGAAGTGGGACGTGAGTGCGCGACACCAGATTGTGTAGTTCGAGGGGTGCGTTGGATTCTTTCCTTGGATTTCGAGTCTTGCTGTTTTATCCTAAACTATTTTAAACTGTTTTCTTTTCTACTGCGTAATTTTTATATTGAGGATTTCGTGTTCCCTCTTCGGGACGCGAGTTGTTTTCAAATTGAGTCGAAGATTTTTCATACTCACAAATATTCTATGAAGATGTTTTGAAAACGAAAGTGGTATTAAATTGAGTGAGTTGTTCAAGGTTCAGTGGTGTCATAGTGTGTAGTGTGTAGATGCACTGTAGCGCACCGAGAACGTGGAGTTTCTCGGGGTGTTATAGCAAAAATTATTTTTTACATCTCGGATATAATACAACTGCAACGTACATCAAGAAATTAATTTTCTCACAATTTTCCTAGTATTTGTCAAATTTTTCTTGCATTCCAATAGCCATATTTCTCAATGATGAATTGTCAGACTTACCATACTCCATAACAACTATTTTCAAATGACATACTTCACTAAAATAAATATTTGATGTCACATGCGAAGAAGCTGAAACAAGCACAGTTGTATCATAAAAATTTTTTAAAAACTTAACAAGTTCTCTAATGTTTTTTCAATCTGTTGTGGTTGGAGGTGATTCCCCACTCAAATTACTAACATAATTACTATCGATTTCCATTAACTTGTCAAAAGACTTTTCAAATTTTTCAGCGATTGCTAACATCAAATATGTAGAATTCCATCTTGTAGACACATTAAGAGAAACATTACTTTTGCATGCGATCTTACTATTATCAGCACAAGTTTTAAAATTTTGTAACCTTGCAGGTGATGATCGAATATACTTAACAGCTCTATGTACTCTACTAATAGCCTCTTGATGATCTTTCAAACTATCACATACAATCAAGTTCAAGATGTGTGTAAAACATTGCACATGCATGTATTCTCCAATCAAAACCAAACTATTCTAATTTCTAATATTTTTGATCAAATGTGAAATTGCAACATCATTCGAAGAAGCATTATCAACTATAACAGTCAACACATTTTCAATTATCCATTCAAATAAATATCTTTCTATTTCTTTGCCAATTGCCTCACCTTTATGATTCAAAATAAAACAAAAATTCAAAATTCTCTTATACATGGTCCAATCACTATCAATATAATGAGCAATTAAAACCATGTAATTTAAATTTTGAATAGAAGTCCATGTATCGGTTGTCAAATATACTGGTTGCGATATTCTTCTAAAGTACTCTTTAAATTTCATTTTTTCTTTTTCATAAAGATTGAAAAAATCACGAGCAACAGTAACTCTAGAAGGTATGGAAAATCTCGGTTGCAGATATTGGGAATACATTATAGAATCCTCTCCTTCAACAAACCTTAAAGACAATTTATCAGTAATTACCATCTTCGCAAGCAGTTCTCGATAAATAGCAACACTAAAACATGAAAGTTGTTGTCCCATATTATTCATATTCTGAACTTCAAAGTCTTTTGTTTCACATTTAAATTTTTCAATAATTTTGCACAAATACAAATGTGTTTTTCAAGCTTGATGTCTCATTCTTCAGTGTATCACATGCATATGTTCTTCCACAGTGATTACATTTAACTCTAGAATTGTTATCATCGTCATATTCAATAACAGTAAAATGATTTCAAATATCAGATTTTTTTGTACTTCCTCTATAAACACTAACACTAAAACTAGTCATAAGAGTAATCTCTACGTTTTCATTAGTGCTTCCTATTTCCATTCTATAAGATACAACAATTTATCAAAAAATCTAAAAATCTAACAAAAAATAAATGAACCCAAGCAAAATTGATTAAGAGATCTCAAAATCAATGGGAACAAGAAACAATATCTAATAGATTTCATAAAAGATGCTTAAACTCAAGAAATCTTTACTAGAATTACATATTGCATAAAATTTACTCCACCAAACATAATTCCGTCAAGTTATCTGGAAAGCTATCAACAGTAATGGTATCTGAACATAAAGCTAACACTTATTTGAATGCTTATAGAGTTGCTTTTTTAAACTAGGTTCATCTCCTTTTGGTTTTAGTACTCTAAATGGTTGAGAGAAAAGTTCTCAGTGAGTGTCACTAGAGCTACTTCTTGTAAACATCTTAACAAAAAAAAAATACAAACTAATCAAGCAATGCTCCTCGGATTTATATCAATTTCTTGGCCAAAAGAAACTCCATTTTCAACAAAACAAATTCACTGCAATTCATGATACCAAACAGTGTCACTAAAGATATCATTCACTACTATGCAATTGCTATCAAACAGAAGAGAAACATGCATAAACACGACACAAAATAGTGCACAAAATACATGATAACATCTTAAAATGAAACAAAACATGAGCTAGCTAAACAGAGACAAAATGACCATCTAAACATGGGATAATCTGGACATTTAAAACAAAAACTAAAGACAGAAGAAAAATAGAAAAAAAGTGATACCCACCATTTTATTTTTGTTTCTATTTGTTTTTTCTCACACCCACGCTCCGGTTCCTACTCTACAGAAATTAAAAGAGGCAAACTCAAGAGCTTACCTTCGTTGGTGACTCGATTTGTCCTTCTTTGTCTGATGAAGAGAGAGGAGCAGGGACTCAGAGACTGCGAGAGAGATGTGAGAGGCGCAGGGCGCGACACTGTGAGCCTGTGAAGTGAGTTTACGAAGTGCAAAGGCGCGCAGCGCGGGGCGCGACGTCTATTGTTTCTGGATAGTTCTTCAGAAGAACTTCTTCTTAGGGTTTTAAATTAACGATCTGGTTCCGGTTTAGTGGTTTTGTATCATTAAACTTGAAAACCGAAGCGAGAACTTTGGTTATGCTAAAAAAACTGAAATTCCTTTATTTTATGTGCAAAAACCGACCAGAACCGGACCAAATACCTCGGTTCTGGTCTTGTTCTTTGGTCCGGGTCGATTTTGTACATCCCTAGTATCACATAAAATAATTACAAATATTTGACAGTTGTATTATTAAAAATTATACCTATACTAACTAGGTTGACAAATATCTAATTATCAATCATTTTCAATTAATGTGACAAATGAGCCGGCTGAAAAAATTTGGCTCACCGAACCTAACGAGTTAAACGAGCTAAACTTAACGAGTCGGACCAACAAAATTTCAACCCGAACTAGTTTGCCAACCAAAGTTAAATGAGCCGAACCTGCTACAGTATGCTAGTTAACTCATTTGTCATATCTACGTGGTGACATACTAATTAACATTGTTAATCGAGATTAGAAAATGTTATTATTTAATTAATATAATTGTTAACTATATAGTAATTCTATTAAATAGCTAAAATTGTACTCTTATAACTATATATAATATTCAAAAATTTTTCAATTAATATAGTAATTATATATGTCATATATGTTAACTTAAAATGTGTTTAAGGTTAATATATTTTTTGATGATATTTATTAAATGTGTTTAAGTTTAATATGTTTTTGATGACGATTAATAAAGTGGATTCAAGTATAATATAAGTTGATAATATTTTAATATATTGAATAAACATAATAAGTAAATTACTTGTTGCGTTTCTTAATTGAAAAAGGGTATTTCGTACTAATAAGTCATTATCAAGTTTGTAGTAGTACAAATGAAGAAATACAATTTCAGAGTGCCTTAAGTGTCAATCGAAATGCACAAGTGTCGACCGCTGAATGCGGAGAAGATTGAAGTGTCGACCACAAGGATCACCCTGTGCAAACAGAAACAATTCAAGTGTCGACCGGTATGCACATGTGTCAACTGCGGAATGTAGAGAAGATTGAAGTGTCGACCACAAGGATCGACCTGTGCAAACAGAAGCAATTCAAGTGTCGACCGGTATACACAAGTGTCGACCGCTGAATGCAGAGAAGATTGAACTGTCGACCACAAGGATCGACCTGTGCAAACAGAAGCAATTCAAGTGTCGACCGCTGAATGTAGAGAAGATTGAAATGTCGACCACGAGGATCGACCTGTGCAAACAGAAGCACTTCAAGTGTCGACCGCTGAATGCAGAGAAGATTGAAGTGTCGACCACGAGGATCGACCTGTGTAAACAGAAACAATTCAAGTGTCAACCGGTATACACAGGTGTTGACCAATAAACGCCTAACGATAACAAGGTGTCATCCAAGCATTAAAGAGGTCGACCTGTTTTGTTTACAACGGTCATCTATCTACATATAACGGTAATAAAGTGTCAACCAGTTTTAATACAGGTCGACCAATCGTAAACATAGTTCACAAGTACTATAAATTGAAGAATGAAGTCTGGAGAAACACAAGAAAAGGAACCAACAAAAAAAATCCTCTCAACCTCAAAGAGCTTTCATTTCTTTCAATCCTACTACTTCTCTCAAACTACAAACTTGAGATTACATTATTGAGAGAGTGTTATTTGAGTTTCAATTTACTATCCTGCACTGAAATTTAGAAAAATGGTAAATCCCTAAGAGAAAGGTGTGTAAAGGAAGTTGATTGACGCCCGTGAAGTTCAATCAAAGGTTCTCGAGGAAAAGACGGAAAGAATCTTCAAAGGGAAGACTTTGAAGCGTGGACGTAGGCAAGGTTGGCCGAACCGCGTTAACAATTCGGTGTTGTCTCTCTCTTCTCTTACTCCTTACTTGCGTTAGATTAAATTTATTTGAAAAATTGAATTCATAATCGTCTTGTTTATACCCTAAAGAGTAATTAATTGAATTAATAACAATTACAATCAATATAATTGAATAGAAAGCAAATACCTAATTCACCACGCCACCGCTGCTTCCCTCCCACCCCCCTCACAATTAAAAACAATCCTACATTTGATATTAGAGCGAGGTTTAATATCTTTTTAATTGTGATTAAAAGAGTATTTATATCTTCAGAAATGACATTCATCACAAACACCTCACATATAGAAGGACAATCTATTACTAGACCTCCTTTTTTTGATGAAAATGATTATGTTTATTGGAAGTCTAGGATGATAATTTTTGTTCATGCCATGGATTATGATCTATGGAATAATATTTAAAATGGTTCATATCTAGCTGTAAAAATTGAAGATGGTGTTGGCACTTCTAAAGCATTGCATGAACTAAATGATTGTGATAAATAGAATTTGAACTTGAATCCTAAGGTAATCAACACTTTGTATTGTGCTCTAAATAGAGATGAATTTAATAGGGTACAAGGGTGTGATAGTGCATTCGAGATTTGGCGTTTACTTGAAATAACTCATGAAGGAACAAACCAAATAAAAAAGAGTAAAATGAGTATGTTAGTACACGAATATGAATTATTCTCTTTGGAAAATGATGAATCTATTAGTTCAATGTTTACTCGTTTTACTAACATTACTAATAGTTTGAAAGTGCTTGGTAGAACGTAACCAAATGAAGAATTAGTAAAAAAGATTCTTAGGTATCTACTGAGAGGATGACAACCCAAGGTGATAGTCATTCAAGAAGCTAGGGATCTCAAGGTCCTCAAGCTGGAAGAACACATTGGCTCTCTTATGACACATGAGATAACAATGAGAGCCAATGAGAAGAAAGATCTCAAGGAGAAAGAAGTCTCCAAAAGAAAAGACATTGCTCTCAAGGCCTCGTCGAGCAAACACGAAGAGTCCAAACAAGAAGAGTATGACGAGGAGATTGTTTTCATCACGAGAAAATTCAGCAAAAGGAAAGACTAAAAAGGAAAAGGAGATCACTTGCTTTGAGTGCGGAAAGCCAGGACATATCAAGGCTGAGTGTCCTCAAGCAAAGAAGGCTCCCAAGAGGTTCAAGAAGAAAACCATAAAAGCAACATGAGATGATAGCGAGAGCGACTCCTCTTCCGAAGAGTAGGAAGTGGCCAACCTGTGCTTCATGGCCAAGAAGAATGAGGTTAGTGATTCTTCTAATAATAATGAAAATGATGCCGGCGATCTAGTTGATGGCTTCAATGACCTGGTTAAACAATATGACATGCTTAAGTCTAAATACAACTTGTTGAAGAAGGAAAGTGCAAACTTAATTGAAAAGCATGCTGAGGAGATTAACTTGCATGAAATAGAAATTAGTGAACTTAATACTAAAAATGATAGATTGAATGATGTAATTTTAAAATTCACTAATGGGAGCAAGAACTTGAATATGTTCTTAGAGAATCAAAAAGTAACATTTGATAAGGCCGGAATTGGTTACGGAAAGTTCAATAAAAAGAAAGTATACAAGAATATTTTCGTCAAACCATCTACATGTCATACATGTAATGTAGTAGGTCATAAATCGTTTGTATGTCCATTAAAATTTAACAATCTTAAATCATTTGGTAAGTTATGATGAGTTTCTAAGGGAACCAAACCTAACAGTAGGGCCCAAAAAATTTAGGTACCAAAGAAGATTATGTGATTATCTTTTTTGTAGGTTGTGAGTTCTCCTGTGAAAAACTTATGGTATCTTAATAGCAGATACTCAAGAGATATGACAGGGGACTCCTCCAAGTTTGTCTATGTCAACAAAAAAAAAAAAAGAAACATCACTTTTGGTGGAAATCAAAAAGGAAAAATAGTTGGCATTGGTAACATAGATATTGACACTGATCCTATAATTGAAAATGTTTTATTAGTTGAAAGTTTAAAATAGAATTTGCTAAGCATTAGTCAATTGTGCGATAAAAGATATAAGATTATTTTTAAATCAAAATCATGTGTAATTAAAGATAGCTCAAGTAGTAAAATTTTATTTGTAGGTTATAGAGAAGAAAATGTGTACACGATTGATTTAGATAATATTGAATTCTTTGATGAAAAATGTTTTGCTGTGAATCTTTTGAATGATAATTGGTATTGGCATAGAAGACTAAGACTTGTAAGTATGGATACTTTAGCTAAGATTTCTAAGAATAATTTAGTTGGAGGTCTTCCAAAAATATCCTTCGAGAAGGATATAGTTTGTGATGCTTGTCAAATGGGCAAGCAAACCAAGAGCTCTTTTGTCTCAAAGAATGTCATCACAACTTCCAAGTCTCTACAATTACTTCACATGAATTTTTTTGGTCCTTCAAACATTGTTAGTCTAGGAGGCAAACATTATGCCTTTGTCATTATAGATGATTTCTCTAGGTTCACTTGGGTATTCTCTCTAAAGTCAAAGGATGAAACTTTTGACATCTTCTCTAGATTTAGGAAGAAAATTCAAAATAAAAAGAAACTTGTCATTGTTGCTATTTGTAGTGATTATGGTGGAGAATTTAAAAATGAGAAATTTGAATTTTTATGTCACAAACATAAAATTGAGCATCATTTTTCTTCCCATAGAACCCCTCAACAAAATGGAGTTGTTGAGAGGAAAAATAGATCTCCCCAAGAGCTTGCTAGAAGTATGCTCAATAAAAACTCACTTTCAAAATATTTTTGGGCGGAAGCCGTATCTACGGCTTGCTATGTGCTAAACTGGGTCTCCATAAGACCTATCCTTGAGAAAACTCCCTATGAACTTTGGAATGATAAAATTCCTAGTGTTAAGTATTTTAGAGTCTTTGTTTGTAAATGTTTCATTCTCAACACCAAAGACAATTTGGAAAAATTCAATTCTAAGATGGATCTTGGAATATTCTTTGGATACTCATTAACTAGTAAAACATTTAGAGTGTTTAACAAAAGGACAGTAGTTGTAGAAGAATCCATGCATGTCAATTTTGATGAAACCCCTCAATCTATAATAAATGTAGAAAGAGATAATGCTTTAGAAATGCAAATGGATTCTCTCTCTCTAGGCAATCAACTTGAAACCATTCAAGGAAAAATCCCATAAATCCTCTATCAAAATCTCTTGAAATTATTCCAATCAACGATTCAAATAATGATCTTCCTAGGAATTGGAAATTTGTCAAAAGTCATCTCATAGATGAATTTCTAGGTGATCTCTCCTTATGAGTCAAAACTATAGCTTCCTTTAAAAATATATGAGGAAATGTAGCATTTATCTCTCAAATTGAACTAAAGAAATTTGAGGAAGCTGAATTAGATGAAAATTGTATTTTAGCCATGCAAGAAGAGATAAACCAATTCAAATGGAGCAATGTATGAGAACTTGTTCCAAGACTCAAAGACCATCTCATTATAGGAATAAAATGGGTATTTAAGAATAAAATGGACGAAAATGAAATTATTGTAAGGAATAAGACTGGATTGGTTGTCAAGGGATACAACCAAGAAGAGGGAATAGACTTTGAAGAAAGTTTTGCCACCGTAGCTAAACTAGAATCTATTAGAATACTCTTAGCATTTGCTTGTTACAAAAACTTCACTCTCTTCTAAATAGATGTTAAGAGTGCCTTTTTAAATGGTTATATCTTGAAAGAAGTTTATGTAGAGCAACCTTTAAGGTTTAAAGTCTATGACAAATTTGACCATGTATATAAGCTTAAGAAAGCTTTATATAGACTCAAACAAGCCCTTAAAGCGTGGTATGGTAAATTGAAGAATTTCTTTATAGAAAGGAATTTTAAGAAGGGTAGTACTGATTCAACTTTGTTTATTATACAAAAAGGGGATAATTTGCTCATTGTTCAAGTATATGTGGATGACATCATATTTACCTCAACAAATGTCTCACTTTATGTTGAGTTTGCATTTTTAATACAAAGTGAATTTGAAATGAGTATGATGGAGGAGTTAAAATTTTTCTTAGATTTGCAAATAAAGCAAACTCCCGATGATATATTTCTAAATCAAGAAAAATATATCAAAGATCTATTAAAAAAGTTTGAGTTGAATTCTTCCAAACCTTCTAGAACTCCCATGAGTATAACTACGAAATTGGATAAAGCTGAAAATGAAAAAAGTGTAGATATCAAGAAATATAGAGGTATGATTGGATCTCTATTATACTGAACGGCTAATAGACCAGATATTCTATTTAGTTTGTGCTTATGTGTTTGGTTTCAAGCATCTTCTAAGGAATCCCACTTAAATGCGATTAAGAGGATATTCAAATAACTGAGTGGCACCTATGATTTAGAATTATGGTATCCAAAAGGTACATCTTGTGATCTAATAAGATATTTCGACTCTAATTATGCCGGAAGTCTTGTAGATAGAAAAAACACTAGTAGTATGTGCCAATTTCTAGGTGAATCTCTCGTGTCGTGGTACTCAAAGAAGCAAAATTTCGTAGCACTCTCAACAGCCAAAAACGAATATATTGCCGCCGAAAGTTGTTGTGGTCAAATGTTTTGGATGAAGCAGACGTTAGAGGAATACAATCTATTCTATGATAGGATATCGATTAGATGTGATAATACTAGTGCTATTAACATTTTCTAGAATCCTATCTAACACTAAATAGCCAAACACATTAAAATCCGATATCATTTTATAAGGGATCATGTGCAAAAGGGAGATATCATTTTGGATTTTGTAAGTTCTTTCGATCAATTAGCCGATATCTTCACTAAACCCTTAGATGAAAAGACCTATAATGCTATTCGTGTTCGGTTGGGTCTATTTAGAATTGAGAAGTAATGAAATTCGAATCTCATTCAGGAAGTGTCGACCACTACTGGAAATTGTCGACACCTCAAACTCTCTGTTTCATTTGTATTCGACAAAAGTGTCAACCTATACTAATACCAGTCGACATGTAGCGACCCGAAAATCGATTCGCCGATTTCTGGTCTGCTCCCTCTCTACTCTAATACCACCTCTGTAGCGACTCGAAAACCCTCACGGTTCCCGGTACACTCACTATAACCACTCACACAAATACGCTCTGAAAATTAGAGTAAAAATTTAAAAATTTCGTTCCTCAACTTAAAACGACCATTTTGAAAACATTTTAAAACGTCGAAGCAGAAGACTTGGGTTAAAATTAGTTTAAATGGAATTCGAGTTTCCTAAAGCATAAAAAAAAAATCATTTTCGGTCGAACATTTCGGTTGACACTTCTATCTATTTTTCTCTACTGGCCGACACTTGCACGTATCACTTGACACTTCATTTCTCTTTGTCCGCGTCAGTCGATCCATGAGGTCGACACTTCCGCTTATTTTACACTACCGGTCGACACTAGCATGCACCGATCGATACTTTGTTTCTCTCTGTCCGCGTCGGTCGATCCATGAGGACAACACTTTTGCTTATTTTACACTACCGGTCGACACTAGCATACATCGATCGATACTTTGTTTTTCTCTGTCCGCGTTGGTCTACCCAAGCGGTCGACACCTACAGAGTTTGGTCGACCCTCTTACGCACAGGTCGACACTTTGTACGCATTTCCCCACTAAGCGGTCGACACCTTCTAAAGACTGGTCGACATTTGCTAGGCTTGGTCGACCACTAAGTGATGTGCCCCAGAGGGCCGTCACTCGATCACAAACCAAGGCACGAACTTTATCCAACCTGTTAACTAACAACTTCAATTCTTTTGCAGGAATTACAAGTGTCGAATGCCTCTTCGCGGATTTGGAATGGGACCCGAGCATAAATGACAAGGATCAACCCTTGCACTTGCTATCGTGGGAACTAAAGGTGGAAGCACATGAAGAAGAGATTTGTCTCCCTCGGAATTAATTTGCAATTGAATTTTATTCGGCAAACATTCGCCTTCCTGTATGTTTTATAATTGCATGCATCATTAGGCATTAGGATTAGATGTATGTTAAGTTAGATGGTGGTTAGAAGCAACAATTGGGCTGGAGTTTAGCAGCCCACTGATGCAACAAATGGGCCAAAGATGGAAGAGTGATCTAGTGTGCAAGTGGACTAAGAATGGCCAACCATGTGGCCCATTTCGAAGGCCAAGCCCGTTCTAACCTTCAGCCACCCTAGGTCTATAAATACATGGCTATTGGTGTGTGTAAAGGTTGTTGAATATATGAGAAATAGCCCTTTTGTGTTCAGCCGAAGTAGTTGAAGCTTGGTGAACGGTAAGGCTCGGTTCGGTCAAGAACCGAGAAGGAGTTCATCTCCTTGAGCTTTCAAGCCCGAGGTTGCTTGAATAGCCATCGTTCCACTCGTCTTCCCTCTCTTTTCCAGAGAAGGATACACAAAGAGAGTGGCCAGAAACCGGTCCCGTTTGTTGCCGTCTTCCTGCGGAAGATCGTTATGCCGAGAGCCTAAAAGGTTGCTCATCGGACAACATTCGGTTTTCTACTTATATTTTGTTTTTCTGTTTCGTTTGTGGGTAAAACACGACGCATTCGAGGTGGAATCGTGTCACTAAGTCTATAGGTCGACATTTCCTTCACTAAATTTTGCCTAAAAAGCTTAAATGCTACAAAGAAACCACCGAAACTCGACTCAACTATAAACTAACACAACTTACACTCTTCCATCAACTCAAAATCATTATTTACACACAAAAACGGCTACTAACGTTTTAAACCTGTCTATACATACATATGACTCCAGTCAACTCAAAACCACTCAAAAACAAATTCGACTAAACTCCCTCACATACTGCCGCCCTAGTCAAAACGCCCTAACAGCCGGCCGAACTGTCCACGAGCGCATTCCTCCAATCGCCTCCTAGTATAGGGCACGCTCTGAATACTCATCAGTTATAGCGTCGTCACCTAAATAACAGAACTCATCTATTAGTCAAATGTTAAGTAAGTAATGCATAAAAACATAACACTGTAAATACACACAACCTAACATATGCAGTTTCTATAATTTCGTCTCTACTTTCGTTCTCGTCTCTTTTTTACGTCTTCTTTATCTTCTTACTACTAGGTTCTTCTTTATCTGCTAGATCAAGGGGACACACCTTGCGGTCCACGTCACGGGACAAGGCCAACTTCGATCTAGTAAAGTGACACATCTTGCGGTCCACCTCTCAGAATAAGGCCACCACGTAAAGTGGGGGAGAATTGACATACCTCGCGGTCCACCTCTGGGGACAAGACCACTCAACCCTGCCTTTATTAACTTATTACGTATCTTTTAATTTCGTTTATCTCATCTCATCTCATCCTATTGTTTCATTCCGTAAAAACATATAAATTCATTTTCGTTTCGTTATCGTATTTTAAAACCATGATGTATAATCACGAAAACATAACATAAAATAGACGTGCATGTATTCTAACGAACTGTGATATAGCTCCGAAGGCAAAATACCTACTGCACTACTCACACTACTTACCTTGCGTGCTTAGCAACTCGTACTCTGTATATGGCTCGCTAAATGGAGAACCTATAAAACCACACATCCATTAATTCTACTTCGTCTAACTCATAAAACTCTAAGGGAAAATAACTCTACAACAACTAATCTAACTAAGGGAAAATAACACTCCAACAACTAATCTAACTAAACCCAAAATTTGACTCTATTTTCGACTAGCCTTTGGAAATTCATAACTATCATAATACTCCTCCGATGTGGATGATTCATGCTACGGATTCTATAGGATGTTTAATTTCTAACGGTCTAATCGAATTTCTAATTCAACACCTACAACTTGGCCGAATGTGGCCGAACGGAAACTGTTCCCTAATCCTAGTATTCGGTTATCCAAACACTCAATTTTCTCCATACAAACTAAAAATCTACTCATACTTCTATCTTAAACACTAACACATGGATAACATCGACTACAAATCTCAAAATCTCATATCTCCCTCCTAGGTTTCACCAAAACTACCCAATACTCGCTCTAACTTTACTTTTGACACTCAAAACAACTAAAATACTAACTATCTATTAAAAACTAACAAAACCTTACCGTAGATTTGGAGACTGACAGAGAATCGGAGGGGAATCGACGGCTGACGAAGAAGGAGAGGTTTCTTTCGTGTGAGAAAGAGGGGAAGAACAGGGGAAGGAGAGGGCGTTTTGCCCTTTCTCTTTATCTGTTTATTTTTATTTTTTATAAAAATAATAATAACAATAATCCTAATTACTAATTCACCCTCAGCTTTAAACCGTGTAATCAAACTGTTATTCGGTTCGTTTCCAGTCGAAATCTTATAAATCCATCTTGTTCATTAGTCTCAAAATAATATTTTACCTAATGGTAGAAATTCTCTTATCTCAATTCTGACCAAAACTACGCCGATTACAATTACGTAAATCAAAAAATTAGTTTTACCAGAAAAATTCTGGGTGTTATATTCCACCCTACTTAAAAAAATTTTGTCATTAAAATTTGTTACCTGAACAACTCTGAATATCGGCTTATCATGTCATGCTGCCACTCCCAGTTTACTTCTTCCACGTTATGGTTGCGCCATAATACCTTCACCAATGGGATCTCCTTGTTGCGTAAAATCTTCATTGCGTAATCCAGAATCTCCACTGGCTTCTCCTCATACGTCAAACTGGGTTGAATCTTTATATCCTACTGCTCAATGACGTGAAAAGGATCTCGCATCTACTTCTTCAACATGGACACGTGGAACACATCGTGAATACCGTCCATCGAGGCTGGTAGTTGTAGCAGGTAAGTTGTCTTCCCTATCCTCTTCGTAATAAGAAACGACCCAATGTATCTGGGGTTTAACTGGCCTCTTTTTCTGAATCTTACAACTCCTTTGAATGGAGAGATCTTCAGGAAGACTTCATCGTTCACTTCAAATTCTAGCTCTCTCCTCCGACGATCTGTGTAACTCTTTTGTCGGCTCTGAGCTATCAAGATTCGTTGTCTAATAGAAGCAATCTTTTTTGCAGTTTGTTGCGAAATATCTGGGCCAATCAACCGTGCTTCGCCGACTTCGTTCTAATATAATGGAGACCTGCACTTTCTCCCATACAGAGCCTCATATGGAGCCATACCTATCGTAGACTGAAAGTTATTATTATATGAGAAATCCACCAAAGGTAAGTATTTGCTTCATGAACTTTGACATTCCAATACACAAGCTCTGAGCATAACCTCCAACGTCTGAATAGTCCTCCCAGTTCGTCCTTCTGCCTGATGATGAAATGTTGTACTAAAATTGAGGTGCGTACCCATGACCTTGTGCAGACTCTTCCAAAACTTCGATGTAAATCTAGGGTCTCTGTCTTATACAATCGAAGTTGGAACTCCATGCAACCGTACGATCTCCTAAACATACAGTTCAACGAATTGATCCATAGAGTACGTCATCTTCAATGGAAGAAAATTGGCTGACTTGGTTAACCGATCCATGATCACTCATATACCATCACAGCCATTTGTTGTCCGAGGCAATCTGACAACAAAGTCCATCAATATTTGCTCTCATTTCCACTCAGGAACAGGTAATGACTGTAATTTCTCTACTGGCCTTTGATGTTCAGCCTTAATCTGCTAACAAATCAAGCACGTCTCAACGTATTTTGCTACAATCCTCTTCATATTAGGCCACCAATAATGTTGTTTAAGGTTCCTGTACATCTTGGTACTCCTTGGATGCATAGAAAACCTCAAAGAGTGGGCTTCAGCCAGTATTTCTCTTTGTAGTTCTTCATTACTTGGAACAAACCACCTATTCCGAAACTTGATAAATCCATCATCCAAGTAATTGAACTCTGACCTGTCATTGAAAGCCATGCTGGATTTAATTTCTTCGCATTCAGCGTCGTCCTTCTGAGTTTGCTTAATATTTTTCAAAATAGTGGGCTGTAAGGACATAGCTGACAACATGGCCGACACGTTCGACACCATCTCTAAGTTAAACTTTTGAAACTTTGCATCCAAAGCTAATGGCATGCCTGAAGTCACAACTGAAGTGGATGTCGTCACTCTGCTTAATGCATTAGCCACTATGTTCGCCTTGCCACGGTTGTATTTAATTTCGAAGTCATAGTCCTTCACGAACTCTAACCAATGCCGCTGCCTCATATTCACTTCTTTTTGAGTGAAAATATACTTCAAACTTTTGTGGTCTGAATATATCTCGCACGGCTGTCTATACAGATAATGCCTCTAAATTTTCAGCGCGAAAACTACCGTGGCCAACTCCAGGTCGTGTGTTGGATAGTTCTACCCGTAAGCCTTCAATTGCCTAGAGGCATATGCTATCACATTCCCTTCCTGCATCAGCACACATCCAAGACCTACATTGTAAGCATCGCAATAAATACTAAATCTTCCGTGCTCAGCAGGAAGCGTCAAAATTGGAGCATAGTTAATTTTTGCTTCAATGTCTGGAAACTATGTTCGCAATCTTTAGACCACAAATATCTCACATTTTTTCTCGTCAGACGGGTCAGAGACGCTGCAATCTTCGAAAATCATTCAATGAATCTTCTGTAATAATCCGCTAACCCGAGAAAACTCCGTATTTCAGTGGCATTCTTCAGCTGTGGCCACTTCTTAACTGTCTGGATCTTCGCTGGATCAACAGATATGTTAACGCTCGAGATGACATGACCCAGAAAAGGGACCCTATCCAGCCAAAACTCACACTTAGAAAATTTTGCATAAAGTTGGTGCCGCTTCAAAGTTTCCAACACCAACCTCAAGTGCTCTTTATGATCCTCCACACTACGAGAATACAACAATATATCATCGATAAACACTATAACAAATTTATCGAGATAATCATGGAATACTTTGTTCATCAGGTCCATAAAGGCGGCTAGGGCAATTGTCAGTCCGAAAGATATTATCAAGAATTTATAATGCCAATATCGTGTCCAAAAAGTCGTCTTTGGAATATCTTCTGGTCTGACCTTCAACTGATAATAACCCGATCTCAGGTCAATCTTTGAAAACGCTCGTGCATTTGGAGTTGATCAAATAGATTGTCTATTCTTGGCAGAGGATACCTGTTCTTAATCGTTAGCTTATTCAACTCACTGTAGTCGATGTACATTCGTAACGATCCATCCTTCTTCTTGACGGAAAAGATTGGCGTGCCGCACGGCAAAAAGCTAGAGCGTATAAATCCGTTCTTCACCAACTCTTCTAATTGCTTCTTTAACTCTTTCAGCTCCGTTGGTGCCAATCTATAAGGATTTTTCAACACCGGCTCAGCTCCTGGATACACATTTATAGCAAACTCTATTTTTTGATCCAGAGGTAAACCGGGTAAATCATCTAGAAAAACTTCAGGGAAGTCTTGAACAATCAAAACATCCTGTGGCCTTCAATCCCTAAAAATTTGCATATCTATAATATTGGCGAGAAAACCAAAAGACTCACCAATCAAAACTTGACGAGCAATGACAGGCGCTATAACAGATATCTTCCAGACATTCCTTGCGGCCTGAAATGTGTGCTTCTCACCATCTGGGGATTGAAAACTCACTGTCCATGTCGTGCAGTCAATTGTAGCGTAGTGCTTAAATAGCCAATCCATTCCCAATATCGTATCATATCTAGGTATGCCCATAATAATGAGATCGACTAATAGATTTTTCTTCTCACTGACACTACACCATCTCGTACAACTTGATTAAAATGTATACGTCCACCAGAAGGCAACATCACTTCGTAACTACAGTCCGTTGATACAGGCCATACATCTAATCTGACCGCGAACGCGGTTGCAATAAAAGAGTGCGTTGCATCAGAGTCAATCAAAGTATACGTAAATACAAAATTTATCAATATGGTACCTGACACTATAGCTGGCTGGTCATCATCGCTTGACTCGATCATGGCAAATACCCTTGTTATTATACGCGACGAACCCTTTTTCAGAGCTGGGCAATCTCTGCAGACGTGGCCCACCTCGTTACAATTTAAACACCGAGTCACCCTGGGCTTCGGGCAATCTCTAGCTAAATGTCCAGCTTCGTTGCAATTATAGCACTTTTCCGAGTTCAGTCTGCATTTGCTCGGGTGATATCTCAAACACTTAGGGTACTGGGAGTACTGCACCGACTCCTGAGACCTTTTGCTACTACTCTGGCTACTTGAACTTTTGCTGAACCTCTTAGTCCCCCTCTGTTGTGGCTGCTGGGAGGTACTTCTACTCTGCTGTGGTGCGACTTCCTTGAAAAATCTCCAAGAAGCTTCTCGCTACTTAACACATTTCATTTTAGCTTCCTCCACAATTAGTGCCTTTGCCACCACATTTGAATACGACACTTCTTGAGTTCCTGCTATCTTTACCCCTTTGTATGTCTCTGGCTTTAATCCTGTACAAACTGAAACACTTTATCCTCATTCCAGCTCACCAAGTTGCTAGAAAATCAGGATAAGGACTTAAACTATCAGTTGTACTCGGTCACCGATCTGGTTTGCTTCAACTGTAGGAACTCCATCCTCTTAGCTGCCTACACCGTACTGTTGAAATACTTGTCATAAAAGACATCTTTAAACTTCTCTCATGTCAAGTGTTGTGCATCGATGGTGGTCTCGACGGACTCCCACAAAAATCTGCCATCTTTCGCTAGATGAAACATGGCTAGCGAGACCTTATGCTCCTCCTCTACCTTTGCATGCTTGAACATACTTTCCATGGTACGGACCCACTCCTCTGCAACTGTCGGGTCTGCTGACTGCCGTTCAAACGTCGATGGTCGTAACCTCCGAAATCTGTCACTCGACTGATCATGGCTAGAGCTAGAGTCTGCACTTCTTTGAACTTCTTGATTCAATAAAATCCATAATTGCTGAGACTGTTTGTTCACCAACTCTGTCAATTGTCTGATCGTCATCAAGTCATCCACGCTCCTCGCGTCAGCTGTCTCTCTCGGTACCCTTGGACGTCCTAGTCGTCTAGACATCTTGACTAATTTCCTGGACAAAAGTTAATTACTTTCATAAGCATCTAATAACTAAAGCTAAACTTAATCACTTACAGTTGTCGAAACACGTTGTGCGGCGATCGGCGCTGTTAAGTAATCGTTTGAACGATTTGACCATTTGACTCTGATACCACAACTGTAGCGACCCAAAAATCGACTCGCTGATTTCTGGTCCGCTCCCTTTTTACTCTAACACCACCTCTGTAGCGACCCGAAAACCCTCACAGTCCCCGGTACGCTCACTATAACCACTCACACAAATACGCTCGGAAAATTCGAGTAAAAATTTAAAACTTTCGTTTCTCGACTTAAAATAACCATTTTGAAAACATTTAAAAACATCGTAGCGGAAGGCTTGGGTTAAAATCAGTTTAAATGGAATTCGAGTTTCCTAAAGCATAAAAAAAAAATATTTTCGGTCGACCACTTTAATTTCCAGTCGACACTTCCATATATTTTTCTCTACCTGTCGACACTTGCATGTACCAGTCGACACTTCATTTCTCTCTGTCTGTGTCGGTCGATCCATGAAGTCGACACTTCCGCTTATTTTACACTACCAATCGACACTTTGTTTCTCTTTGCCCGCGTCGGTCGTACCATGAGGTCGACACTTACGCTTATTTTACACTACCGGTCAATACTAACATGCAAAGGTCAACACTTTGTTTCTCTCTATCCGCGTTGGTCGACCCAATCTGTCGACACTTTCAGAGTTTGGTCGACCCTCTTACGCGCAGGTCGACACTCTGTACACATTTCTCCACTAAGCGATCGACACCTTCTAAAGACTGGTCGACACTTGCTAGGCTTGGTCAACCACTCATTATATAGGTCGACACTTCCTTAACTGAATTTTTCCTAAAAACCTTAAATCCTACAGAGAAACCACCAAAACTCGATTCAACGATAAACTAACACAACTTACACTCTTCCATCAATTAAAAATCATTATTTACATAGAAAAACAGTTACTAACGTTTCCGTCTGTACATCCACATGACTCCAGTCGACTCAAAATCACTCAAAAACAAATTCGACTAAACGTAAATCAACTAAACTCCCTCACATACCCCGGCCTTGGTCAAAACGCCCCAACAGCAGGCCGGACCGTCCACGAGCGCACTCCTCAAATCGCCTTCTAGTCCTAGGCACACTCTGAGTACTCACTATCTATAGCATCGTCAAATATATCACAGAACTTATCTATTAGCGTAATGCTAAATAAGTAATACATAAAAACATAATACTGTAAACATACACATCCTAACATATGCAGTTTTTACAATTTCGTTTTTTCGTTTTTGTCTATTTTTTGTGTCTTCTTTATCTTCTTACTACTGAGTTCTTCTTTATGTGCTAGATCAAGATAACACACCTCGTGGTCCAGCTCATGGGACAAGGCCAACCTCGATCTAGTAAAGTGACACACCTCTTGGTCCACCTCTTAGGATAAGGCCCCCATGTAAAGCAGAGATAAAAGTTATACATCTGCGGTCCACCTCTAGGGACAATACCACTCAACCCCACCTTTATTATCTTCTTACGTATATTTTCATTTCGTTCATCTCATCTCATCCTACTGTTCATTCCCTAAAAACATGGAAATTTATTCTCGTATTTTAAAACCATGATGCATAATCACGAAAGCATAACATAAAATAGACATGCATGCATCCTAATGAACTGTGATGTATGCCCGAAGGCAAAACACCTACTGTACTACTCACACTACTTACCTGGCGTGCTTAGCAACTCGTACTCCGTATATGGCTCACTAACTGTAGAACCTATAAAACCACACATCCATTAATTTTACTTCGTCCAACTCATGAAACACTAAGGGGAAATAACACTCTAACAACTAATCTAACTAAACCTAAAATTCGACTCTATTTCTAACTACCCTTTGGAAATTCGTAACTATCACAATACTCGTCCGATTTGGACGATTCGAAATGCTACGGATTCTATAGGATGTCTAATTTCTAACGGTTTACTACAATTTCTAATTCAACACCTATAGCTTGGCCAAATGTGGCCGAACAGAAACCATTCCCTAATTCTAGTATTTGGTTATCCAAACGCTCAATCTTCTCCACAAAACTCATAATCTACTTCTACTTCTAGCTTAAACACCAACACACGGATAAAATCGACTATGAACCTCAAAATCTCATGTCTCCATCATAGGTTTCACAAAAACTATCCAATACTTGCTCTAACTTAACTTTTAACACTCAAAACAACTAAAATACTAACTATCTACTAAGAACTAACTAAAACGTATCATAGATTTGAAGACTGACGGAGAATTGGAGGGTAACCGTCGGCTGGAAGGAGAATCGCCGAAGAAAGAGAGGTTTCTTTCGTGCGAGAAAGAGGGGAAGAACATGGGAGGGAGAGGGCATTTTGCCCTTTCTCTTCATCTGTTTGTTTTTATTTCTTCGCTTTTATATAATGATAATAATAACAATAATAATAATAATCCTAATTACTAATTCGCCCTCAACTTTAAACCGTGTAATCAAACTGTTATTCGGTTTGTTTCCTGTCGAAATCTTATAAATCCATCTTGTTCATTAGTTTCAAAATAATCTTTTACCTAATGGTAGAAATTCTTCGCTTTCAATTTCTACCAAAACTCTACCAATTACAATTACGTAAATCTAAAATTTAGTTTTAGCGGAAAAATTTTGGGTGTTACACAACACCTTGGTCTCTCAGAGTCACTCAGTTTACGAAGAAAGTGTCGACTGCTATTAAAACTGGTTGAGCTCTGCGTCGTTCTATAAATATATTTGGTCGGCCGAAACCCTCATCGTGCATCCCCTTCTTATTTCTTCAGCAATTTTTCATGCAAAATCTCAAATTTTTATTTTATTTCTTCAAGAAATTGTCCTCTCTCTCCTTTAAATCTCCAATGGCATCATCCTCACATAGCAAACGGTCTTTCGCAGAAAGAGATCGAAGAACTATGCTCAAGAAACCGAGCAATAGCCTCCATCACAGTGTGCGACGCCCCGAGATAAACCCCGCGTTCCTGGTGCGTTATAGTGCATCTACACACTACACACACTAACACTTGACATAACTCACTCAATTTAATACCCCTTTCGTTTTCAAATAATTTTCAAAAGAACATTTGTGAGTATGAAAAATGATCGACTTGATTCGAAAATAACTCGCGTCCCGAAGAGGGAACACGAAATCCTCAACATAAAAACTACGCAGCGGAAGAGAAAACCATTTAAAATAGTTTAAGATAAAACGGTAAGACTCGAAATTCTAGGAAAGAATCCAACGCACCCCTCAAACCACACAATCCGGTGCCGCGCACTCATGTCCCCACTTCGACACCCCGTGTGCACCCTCGCGGTGCCGCACGTGCCAACTCAACGTCACTGTGTCTCGCGCACGCTCACAGCCCCGCGTGCCCCACGCACCCTACCGCTGTACAGTACGTCCGCGCGCACGCTCTCACCCGGCGCCGCACGACCCTTGAGCACCTGCAGGGCCGCGTGCCCCGCGCACCTACGATCACGCCACACTCACACGCTCATCTACACTTCTCTAGCATTCACTGTACACACCTCAACCTATTCCATATCCTTTGGACTCCTAACCCCTCTCCCGAAATTTCGGCAGAGTAACGCCTAAAACTGGCTATCCCAAAAATTTAAAACTCTGCACACAGTTCACCAAAAACTAACAGTATTTATCTATCCATCATCCAGAGAAATCACCATAACCAAAATCAGAGTATGAAGACAACGAAAATCTATCAAATGCAACGAAGAAAATTCATAGTATAGAGCAATACTATACTCTAACATATAAAAATACATACGCATCCCCAAAACACTACAACCACTCTATACAATCCTGTACAACCGACGTCTATACAACTCCTCTATCTGCATAAATACCCGACAAAAAAATAACAACACAATGCATCTCACCGTCACCTACCACCACCACGGGTCGGGTCGCTCTAACAAAATCTGCTATCTGGTGCATTGGTCGCACGCCACCAACCATTCTATGCCTCAGGACTAGGCTCTCGATGCTCACCGGCAAGGTCGTCAGCACCTACACCACAGAACACACAACATAAACCTAACGCTCAGTAAGTAATGCGATATGAAAGTAAAAGTCGACAATGCAATTCTATCTCATGCAGTCTCTACACTCACACTCATGTTGTCACATCTGTAACGCGTAGTGTAGCTGTACCAGGGTAAGGAGGAACCTAACGCCACCCTACACCCTGACAAGTCGCCACCGTCGCGGACTCCTTAGCAACGAGGCCCACAAGCTATACACACGCATCACCACACGGCAACCACATCAGGGTAAGGGTGTACCTCGCGCCACACTACACCCTGACACGTCGCCCCCGTCCCAGCCTCCCCAGCATGGGGCCACAGTTGCCACACACACACGTTTCGCGACAGCCCAGCCGGCCCACTCCTCGAGCGAATCCGCGACTGGTGTTGCACCAGCCCACACACTAGTAGGATCCGCGGTACCACTGCCCATCACCCTCACCGTCAACACATTCACGTCGTACGATGGCCCAGCCAGCCCACTCCTCGAGCGGAATCTGCGACTGGTAAAGCATCGGCCCGCACACTAGCGGGATCTGCGGTACCACCACCACACGTCTCACCACATATTCAAAATATTCTCAAAATCATTTTCGTTCACGTTTTTAAAATATGATGCATGTCAAACAATACGCACACACACCACAATCAGTCACATAAACCCTAAAGTTCTACGGTATAGGCACACTTGGGCAAAACGCATGCATGCACTACTTACTTGACGTCCTAAGCTCGCTCGTCGCACAGCTTTGCCAAAAAGTGTCTCAACCTAAAACACAAATAATCACCCATCAATCTTCGTTTCAAAATTCACCAAATAAGCTAAAAAAAATATTTCTTAACTAAACCTATGAAGTTCCAGTTAAAACGGGTCACCAAAATGGATTCGTCCGAAAACCAGCCAAAAGTTCGGACGCGCATAACATTTGCGTCCGTTAACAGAATCGAGTGATTCAAGTGGCTAAACGTCCCCTTAGGGACCTAGTTTAACATACCAGAACGGATTTTAAAACGATGAGCCACAACTAGGTGGAAAATCTCAAAACTGAATCTGCCCCTTTTTTCCAAATTTTCACATTTTTGTTTCCTTCCATCAAAACTCACTCAAAACTAGTTTTACACATCAAAATGGCTATGCTACTATCACACGTCGTAATTCTATGAAAAACACTCGCTAATTTGACTTGGACAAAAATCTGACATAAACTTCCGACGGCGTAACTTTTGCGTCGGATATCGGAATCGAACGATTCCAGCGGCCATTCGTTCCTCTAACCCCCTATTTTAACCCACTAAAACGGAATTTAGAACGATTAACCATAGGTTGGCCGAAAAGGCCAAAAACAGAACCTGTTCTTTCTTAAAAAAACATCCGTTTTGATTTCAATTCAAGTTTCAAAAATTTCTATGTACAGACAACCACATTCATATCAATTTAGCATAATCTGAACTAAAGTCAGAAAAATTCGGGCTTGAACTTGAATTCCTACTCAACCCCTCCTCGGGCCTATCTCCTCCCCTCGGTCTTTCTCCCTCCCACCTAGCACCCACTGCCCATCACACTCTCATACATGCAGACCCTCCCTTCGACAGAACCTTCAGCAATTCCATCAACATTGGAGAAAAAGAAAAAAAAACAAAACGAGCATTAAGGCTCGGCCGAATTACTCTTGAACAGAGAGCTCACTGTTGGCTTTCAGCTCGGGAAAGGGTACACCAACACCTTCACTCAGCTCGTCGGGGCTCCCGGCGTCGCACTCCACCGTCGTTCGTTGGCCACTCGTTCTCCGTTTCTTGATCTCCCGCTTGGTCTCTCACTCGCCTCGGTCACTTCTCTCGGACTTGGCGAAAGAACAGAACACTGAACGGCTTCACGAGCTGTTCAGTTGTTTTGTTAAATATATATATATATATATATTTTTATAACCTAATTTAAATAATAAAAATTACTAAAATGCCCATACGTGTTTTAACCACTTGAGATTTCGTTAAACCCGCATCCTCTTGAATTTAAAATTTTTGAAAACTGACACTAAAACTATATTCTAAATTCTATAACTTAATTTACCCGAAACATCAACCGAGATTAAATTAAAAATCTCAAAAATTAGATTTAAAAATCTAAAATTTTCCGGGTTATTACACAGTGGCCGTCTCCATTATTCACAAATAAAAAGTCTTTGGAGATGTATGAACGTGATTTTCAGTTCAAGCCACTAATTCTGTGTAGAAGAGTAGAATTCTCGGAGTTATATAGTTTAAATCTGGTAGAGCCATTGAAAGTTATGAGATTGTATGAATTGTTCGACTGTGATGGCCCTTACTTTGAGATCCCGGTTAGAATATTCTATACAAATTTAGAACATTCTCTGTGACCTCTTAGAATTGTTAGTTATGTGTATGGAAAACACATAAAGATAACCTCCCGCTCACTAAATGCTATTTTGGAATGTGAATTCAATAATGCTGTCGAAAAATATTATGAGGCAGCAAAGGATCCTGACTTCATAAACATAAGTGAAGGTTCTGAATTTTTAAGGATGATTGTCAAGAATCCAAATCAATCCCTTCCAATGAAGTCGAAAGCTAAGCACCTGAATGTGCATGCAACACTCATTCACTATATGATCACGTACAATCTCTTACCTAGGGATGGACACAGAGATCACATTAGTGGTATGGATCTTTATGTTCTCTACAAAATTTATCGAAGAGAACAATTCAATGTTGGATACATAATTTTGAATCGGATGCTTCGGGTCTTCAACAACGCCTCAAAATCCCTACCATTTAATCTTCTCTTACTAAAGATTTTTGTGAATAATAAGGTACAAATTCCAAGGTCCGAAACCCCATTACCACTAAAGAAAACTGACACCTACACAACCTCCTCTCTTGCACAAATGGGGATAAACTGCAATGTTGAAGGTAAATGGATATTTAAAGGAGAACAGTTTGGTGCACCTGGTGCAGGACCATCTCAAATAGATGTAGATGTTGATGGTGGTCACGGGTCAGTCCAAACTCCTGAAAACTTATTTCAACATACCTAGAGAGAGCTCTTCCAACACCGAGGAGAGACTTAATACCTTGTAGGTGAGTATAGATAGCATAGGCACTGCCTTTAACACCTTTCAAAACTTAATCATCACTAGTCTTGATAGAATGGAAGCTGAACAAAGCCAGCAGTTCACCAAACTCCATCAAAGTATTAAAGATCTTAAAGTCTACTGAGATGAAGAGTATGATGAGGAAGATCCTTCAACCAACCCGAGTATTCCTCCAAATGATTGGTTGTCCTTGTATGCGATTGACTTATTTGACGATGCCCTAGTTTGAATATGTTTGTAATAATTAAATATTAGTAGTTTCTAATTGTGTTTCTGTAAATTGATGTTTTTAACATGCTTGTTATTGTTCATTTCTTTTTGATATGTCAAAAGATGGAGAAATAAGATATCTAGTTCATATATTGTGGAGGAGATTTGATCAATAAAAGTATGGGTGAGTGTGAAATCTATTCAATGTTTTGTCATCATAAAAAAGGGGGAGATTGTTAACTTAAAATATGTTTTTTGATGATGTTTATTAAAATGTGTTTAAATTTAATATATTTTTTATGACGATTAATAAAATGAATTCATATATAATATAAGTTGATAATGTTTAATATATTGAATAAACATAAGAAGTAAATTACTTGTTGCGTTTCTTAATTGAAAACGCTGTTGAAAAAGAGTATTTTGTACTAATAAGTCATTATCGAGTTTGTAGTAGTATAAATCAAGAAATACAGTTTCAGAGTGCCTCAAGTGTCGACCAGAATGCACAAGTGTCGACCGCTAAATGCAGAGAATATTGAAGTGTCGACCACGAGGATCGACTTGTGCAAATAGAAGCAATTCAAGTGTCGACCAGAATGCACAAGTGTTGATCGCAGAATGCAGAGAAGATTGAAGTGTCGACCACAAGGATCGACTTGTGCAAACAGAAGCAATTCAAGTGTCGACTAGTATACACAAGTGTCGATCACTGAATGCAGAGAAGATTGAAGTGTCGACCATGAGGATCGACC
The DNA here is from genome assembly GCA_022433055.1 of Begonia peltatifolia. NCBI lineage: Eukaryota > Viridiplantae > Streptophyta > Magnoliopsida > Cucurbitales > Begoniaceae > Begonia > Begonia peltatifolia. Next base: position 5,982,330 of record CM039525.1, on the reverse strand, counting down.
TATGTAAACAGAAGCAATTCAAGTGTCGACCCGTATACACAAGTGCCAACCGCTGAATGCAAAGAAGATTGAAGTGTCAACCACGAGTATCGACTTGTGCAAACAGAAGCAATTCAAGTGTCGACCACGAGGATCAACCTGTGCAAACAGAAGCAATTCAAGTGTCGACCGTTATACATAGGTGTCAACCAATAAACGGCTAACGATAACATGGTGTCGACCAAGCATTAAATAGGTCGACCTGTTTTGTTTACAACGGTCATCTATCTACACACAACGGTAACAAGGTGTCAACCGATTTTAATATAGGTAAACCGATCGTAGACTGA
>CM039525.1:5921184-5981991 GCA_022433055.1 Begonia peltatifolia | reverse complement strand
ACAAGGTGTCAACCGATTTTAATATAGGTAAACCGATCGTAGACTGAAGTCACAAGTACTATAAATTGAATAATGAAGTTTGGTGAAAACACAACAAAAGGAACCAACAAAAAAAATCCTCTCAACCTCAAAGAGTTTTCATTTCTTTCAATCCTACTACTTTTCTCAAACTATAAACTTGAAATTACAATATTGAGAGAGTGTTGTTTGAGTATCAATTTACTATCCTGTACTGAAATTTAGAAAAATGATAAATCCCTAAGAGAAAGGTGTGTAAAGGCAGTTGATTGACGCCCGTGAACTTTAATCAAATGTTCTCAAGGAAAAGACAGGAAGAATCTTCAAGGGGGAGACCTTGAAGCGCGGACGTAAGCTAGGTTGGCTGAACCGCGTTAACAATTCAGTGTTGTCTCTTTCTTTTCTTTACTCCTTACTTGCTTTATATTAAATTTATCTGAAAAATTGAATTTAAAATCGCTTTGTTTATCCCCTAAAGAGTAATCAATTGAATTAATAGCAATCACAATCAATATAATTGTTCCCCTCCCTCTCAGGTAAAAACAATCCTACAATATATTTTCTATCAAGATTCATAATATAGATAGATTTAAATTGGTTAACAACGCATTATATCTTTATTTTTTATCACAATTAATTTCTTAATTGAATAATTAATGTATGATATTTATGACTTGTGTATTATTATTTGATTTTTGAACTAACAAATAAGAAAATCTAAAATATCTTTCATTAAAATTGTTAATTGAACTAGGTCTAAAATGGTTAATTTCATATATTACATATTTAACGTTGTCTACAACTAATTATGAATAGAATAATTAACTCATAATTTTTGAATTACGCTACTAATTATTTCATTTTTGAATTGACAAATAAGAAAATTTAAATTTTATTTGTGTTAGCATTTTTAATTATTTATTTAATTTATTCTTAAAATTTGAAGTTTACATAATATATTTCCATTGAGTAAATAAAAAAAATAATTTAATAGGAATTATGATGAGTTTGTTAAATATAACGAATGTATATACGACTTGGGGTGGACAAAACTGGTTTGAAACTAGAAAACTGATCCATGGTCAGCCTGATGGAAATGATTATCCGACCTTAAATTATGGCCCAAACTTCGTTCACCCAGCACATGCGACAATCGACAGGCCACAACGTCATCTTCTTTAGGCTCAGGCTCAATTAGCCTCAGCTCGCGTCGACGGTCGCGAAATCCAGTCCAGGCAGCGTTGTTTTTTCAGCTCTAGGTCATCGTCTTCGTTCTTCTCTTGCGTCGTGTAAGTTCTTCTCCACCTTCGTGAGCATAGGGTTTTGCTAATATTTTCACAGAATATTCAAAGCAGTGGCTTCCCACTCTGATAAATAGAGGGAAACACCGAACACCCCTGTTCTATTCTCACTTCTAAAAATAGGCAACAGCAAAACCAGCAAATTTGAACTTCAAGGAATGAATTTTTATAACATCCCAAAATTTTATCCTTAAATTAAGGATTCAATTTCGATAAAAATCTCAATTAAAAACTCTCACTAACATGCAAATAGTTGCTATAAAATAAAAAAGATTGAATCAATCTTTAATTTCAGCTCAATAAATTTCAATTCTCATAAATTAGCTATAATTATCAGTTAACTAAATAAATCCCCAATTTCAGCTCAATCAATACTTAGCTGGAGATCCGATTTACTCCTAATTTCAATCAATTATGTGAACGTTAAGGAAATCAATTTAGTACACAATATAGAAATTGATTCCTATCTTATTCGTTTGTTAATCTACTAATTTGGAGGGTCAGGTTCATAATCTTTTATATGGAAAGTTTTGGAGTAGCGGGGGAAAACCTCCCCTATAAATTGAGAGGCTGGATAGAGAAGAAAATCACCACAGTTCTCTCTTCCTCTCGAGTTCTTCAGTCAAAGGACTTACCTCTAACTCCGATCACCGCTCGACCTCCAGTCTTTCCCTCCCGCTCGGTCTCTCTCTCTCTAACACACACACACACACACACACACACACACACACACACACACACTCTCTCTCTCTCTCTCTCTCTCTCTCTCTCTCTCTCTCTCTCTCTCTCTCTCTCCCCCTGATACTCACTCTTTCTGTAACACCCCGAGAACCCACACATTCTCGTTGTGCTATAGTACGTCTACTCACTATGACATACAGAAACTTGACATAAACTCACTTAATTTAATAACACTTTCGTTTTCAAATCATATTCAAAAGAACACTTGTGAGTAGAAAAATTTTTCGACTCGATTCGAAAACAACTCGCGCCTCGAAGAGAGATCATGAAATCTTCAATGTAAAATACGTAGCGGAAAAGACCACTTAAGGTAGTGTTAAGGATAAGACAACAAAACTTGAAATTTCTAGTATGAAGTCTATCACACACACTAAACTATACCAATTCGGCGCCATGCGCCCACGTTCCCACTCCGGCGCCCCGCGCGCACTCTCACGGTGCCACGCCCGCCAACTCAACATCACCGTGTCATGCGCACGCTCACAGCGCCGCGTGCCCCACGCACCCTGCCTCCGTACAGCACGTCCACACGCACGCCTTCACCCGATGCCGCACGACCCGTGCGCACCCGCATGGCCGCGTGCCCCGCGCACCTGCAACCACGCCGCACTCCCGCACCCATCCACACTTCTCTAGTACCTCACTGTACACACCCCGACCTATTCCATATCCTCTCGATTCCCAACCTTTCTCTCAAAAATTCGGCAGAGTAAAAGCCGACAATGCAATCCTATCACATGCAGTCTCTACACTCGAACTCATGTTGTCACATCTGTGACACGTAGTGTAGCCGCACAAGGGTAAGGAGGAACCTAACGCCACCCTACACCCTGACATGTCGCCACCGTCCCAGACTCCCCAGTAACAAGGCACATAAGCTACACACACGCATCACCACACAACAACCACATCAGGGTGAGAGTGTACCTTGCGCCACACTACACCCTGACACGTTGCCCTCATCCCGGCCTCCCCAGAATGGGGCCACAGTTGCCACACACACGTTTCGCGACAGCCCAGCCGGTCCACTCTTCGAGCAAAATCCGCGACTGGTGTTGCACTGGCCCACACACTAGTAGGATCTGCGGTACCACTGCCCATCATCCTCACCATCAACATATACACGCCGCGTGACGGCCCAACCGGCCCACTGCTCGAGCGAAATCCACGGTTGGTTACGTACAGGCCCACACACTAGTTGGATCCGCGGTACTACCGCCACGCGTCTAACCACTTACTTAAAATATACTAAAAACCATTTTCGTTACATTTTTAAAATATGATACATGTCAAACATTACGCACGCAAACCACAATCAATAACATAAATCCTAAAGTTCTACAGTGTAAGCCCACTTGGGCAAAACACATGCATGCACTACTTACCTGGCGTACTAAGCTCACTCGATGCACAGCTTTGCCAAAAATGTCTCAAACTAAAACGCAAACAATTCACTCATCAATCTTTACTTCAAAATTTACCAAATAAGTTAAAAATGACATTTCTTAACTAAACCCATGAAATCCTAACTAAAACGGGTCACCAATTTGGTTCGGCCAAACACCAGCCTAAAGTTCGGAAGTGCATAACTTTTGCATCAATTAACGGAATCGAGTGATTCAAGAGGCTAAACGTTCCCTTAGGAATCTCGTTTAATATACTAAGACGGATTTTAAAATGGTAAGCCGCAACTAGGTGAAAAAATCCCGAAACCAAATCTGCCCTTTTTATTCAATTTCACATTTTTGTTTCCTTCAACCAAAACTCACTCAAAATTGGCTTTATGCATCAAAAACAGCCATGCTACTATCACACGTCATAATTCTACGAAAAACGCTCACTAATTTGATTTAGACCAAAATTCGACATAAACTTATGACGCGCATAACTTTTGCGTCGGATATCACAATTGAACGATTTCAGCGGCCATACGTTCCTCTAACCACCTATTTTAACCCACTAAAATAGAATTTGAAACGGTTAATTGTAGCCCCGTCAAAATCCCCAAAAATAGAACGTTTTTATACGAAAAATATCCGAAATCTCAACTTCGATCCAATTTCGCCAATTTCTTCATAGAACAATCACATTTCAACCTATTAAGCATAATCTAACCAGAAATCAGTAATCCAAGCACCAAAACCGAACCTTAAGTCATCTGCCCCTTCCTCTTTCTCGGACACCCATCGTCTAGTACAAGCTCACCCCCACCGGCCCTCTAAAAACGGCTCAACACTCCCCAAATTTCATACAAATCGGAGAGAAAAGATCGAGCATCAAGCTCGGCCAAACAGTGCCGGAAAAACTAAGGGTTTACCTGTGGTTTTCAACTTGGGAAGAACCGCACCCGCGTCTCCCTTTCAGCTCGCTGGAACACTCTGCGCACCGGCGTCTCACCCTCGGCGATCGGTCGTCGGAATCCCCCTCCCGATCTCTCTCTCGCACGTCTCCTTCTCGGGCGTTCACTCTCGGCCTTGGCGAAGAAAAACAGAACACTAAGCCGTTCAGTTGTTTTATTTAATTTTTTAAAAAAATAATTTAAATAATAAAAATTACCAAAATGCCCACACGTGTTTTAACCGCTTGTAATTTCATTAAACTCGCGTCCTTCCTACTTTAACATTTTCAAAAACCAACGCTAAAACTAGATTCCAAATTTTATAACTTAATTTTACCTGTTGAAAAATTTCTCGAAAACCCAACCGAGCTTAAATTAAAAATTTCAGAAATTGGATTTAAAATCTAAAATTTTTCGAATTATTACATCCCCCCACCTTATAAGAATTTTGTACCTAAAATTTACGTACCGAATAAGTTGGGATATTGACGTTCCATGTCCTCATGCCGCTCCCAAGTAATCTCTTCCACACCATGATTGCGCCACACCTTGACCAAAGGGATTCATGAATATATAACTGGGAAAACTGATCCATGGTATAAGTCATCCTCACAGGCAAAAATGAGACGACTTCGTCAACCTGTCGACAATCACCCAGATAGCATCATGTCCCTTGGTAGTCCTCGGCAGCTCGACCACAAAATCTATAGTGATCCGCTCCTACTTCCACTCCGGTATTTGCAATGATTGGAGCATCCCAGATGGTCGCTGATGTTCCGCCTTCACCTGCTGGCAGACTACGCAGGTCTCAACATACTCAGACACCGTTCGCTTAATGTTAGGCCACCAATAGTGTTGATTCAAATCCATGTACATCTTAGTGCTTCCAGGATGCACAGAGAAAGAAGATGAATGGGCATTGGATAATATATCCTTCCTCATCTCCTCATCCCTCGGGACGTACCACCTATCCCGAAATTTCAGAATCCCGTCCTCTGAATAGCTGAACTCAGAATTAGGCATGACCTCCATACTCGCCTTCAGCTTGCTACATTCCGAGTTAGTCTCCTGGGCCTGCCTGATCTTGTCCAGAATAGTCGGCCTCAATGACAAGGCCGAAAGAGTGGCAGCCAGATCAGAATTCACCTCCAGGCCAAAACTCCGCATCTCTGTCGTCAACTCAACAGGCCCTATCGAAGTCATGGCAGAAGTCGAAGCTGTCACCTAACTGAAGGCGTCTGCCACCACGTTCGCCTTTCTCGGGTGTACTTAATCTCCACATCATAGTCCTTGACCAGTTCGAGCCACCTCATCTGTCTTAAATTCAGCTCCTTCTGCGTGAAAATTTACCTCAGGCTCTGATGGTCTGAGTAAATCCCGCACTGCTGCCCATAAAGGTAATGCCTCCAAATCTTGAGTGCAAACACAATAGCCACCAGCTCCAAATCGTGAGTGGGATAATTCTGCTCGTAAGCCTTCAACTGCCTAGAGACATAGGCAATGACTCTCCCACCCTGCATCAAAACACACCCCAAACCAATCCTGGAGGCATCACAATAAATGCAGAACTTATCTCCTTCCACGGGCGGTGTCAGTATAGGAGCCGTATTCAATCTCTGCTTCAATGTCTGAAAGCTGTCCTTACACCAGTCGGTCCATTCATACTTCGCATTCTTTCTGGTCAACCGGGTCAAGGGAGCTGAGATCTTAGAGAACCCCTCAATGAATCTCTGATAATATCCAGCTAACTCTAAAAAACTGCGTATCTCGCTAGCACTGGTCGGCCGCGGCCACTCCTTTACAGCTTGAATTTTCACCGGATCAACTGAAATATCCTCAGAGGAAATAACATGCCCCAAAAAGTTAATCATGTCCAACAAAAACTCGCACTTCGAGAACTTAGCGTACAACTTTTGCTATCTCAGAATAGTCAATACGGTCCTAAGGTCTCCCTGTGCTACTCATCACTCCGTGAGTAAATCAGAATGTCGTCGATAAACACGATCACAAACCTGTCCAGGTATTCCCTGAACACTCGGTGCATCAAATCAATAAACGCTGCAGGGGTATTGGTCAGCCCGAAGGACATAACCAGGAACTCAAAATGTCAGTACCTCGTCCTGAAGGCCGTCTTCGGTGCATCGTCTCCCTTTACCTTTAACTGATGATAGCCAGATCTCAGGTCGATCTTAGAAAACACCCGGGCATCCTGTAACTGATCAAACAAATCGTCAATCCTCGGCAATGGGTAACTGTTCTTCACCGTCAACTTATTAAGCTCTCGATAGTCAATACACATTCGTAGGGATCCGTCCTTCTTTTTGACGAATTTAACTGGCGCACCCCAAAGTGAAAAACTAGGGCGTATAAAGCCCTTATCCGTCAGCTCCTCCAACTGAGCCTTCAGCTCCTTAAGTTCAGTAGGTGCTAACCTATACGGGTTTTTACACACTGGCTCAGCACCTGGGAAAATATTTATCTTGAATTCGATCTCCCTGTCAGGGAGCAGCCCTGGCAAATCATCTCGAAACACCTCAGGGAACTCCTGCACAATAAGGATATCCTGTAACCGAGTATCACTCTGCGACGGTGCGTCCCCAACACTTGCCAAGAACCCCTGACAACCATTGCCCAACAACCATGGAGTCAGACGAGAAACGATAGCAGAAATCTTGGCAAGACCTTTACCTGCTTTGAACGTGTAGCTTTCCCCACCCGGGGGCCGAAAATGAACCTCTCTGGTCTTGCAGTTGATCTTGGCATGATGTCTGAACAGTAAGTCCATTCCTAAGATCACCTCATAGCCGCTCCTATGGAGTATGACTAGCTCGGCATATAACTGCTTTTTCCCCACTATCACCACATTGCCCCGCACCACCTGTTCTGAATATAAATGTTCCCCTGATGACAAGGTCACATCGTAATGTCGCCCGGTGGGACTGAACTCCAAGTTTGCTTTAACAACGAAACTCGTTGACATAAACAAGTGCGTAGCGCCCGTATCAATCAAGGTATAAACTGCCACACCAGAAATGAAAATGTTACCTGCAGTATCATCTAGCTCAAAAAGGGCAAAAACCCTAAGTGCAATTCTCACTGATGTCTTGCTCGCAGCTGGGCATCTGTTGGCGAAGTGTCCCACCTCATTGCAATTGAAGGAACGGTTCTGACACGGCTTCTGGCACTCTCTAGACATGTGGCCCACCTTGCCACAATTATAACACCCCACTGGCCCCACTCTGTACTCGCCCGGGTGGCTCATTTGACACTTCGGGCACACTGGAAACTGTCCCAACCCCTGCGGTCTCTTGGTGCTCCCCTGGCTGTTGCAACTGTCACTAGGCCTCTTCAGGCCTTTCTGCATGGACGCTCCCTCTCCGCTCGACTGTGGCAGCGACTCTCTGAATGATCTCCGAGGCAGCTCCTTGGGGACCTCTCTATAACTAGGAAGTTTCACCCGAGCCTCCTCAATATCCAGGGCCTTCGCTACCACCTCCTCGTATGGCATGCCTCGAGTCCCCGCAATCCGCATGCCCATATAGATATCTGGCTTCAGGCCCTGCACAAACTGATGTACCTTATTCTCGTCGAGGCTCACCAAATGCCCTGCAAATCGCGATAAGGCCTTAAACTGTCGTACATACTCGGCCACAGTGCCGGTTTGCCTCAACTACGCAAACTCCACCATCTTCCGTGTCCTGACAGAATGGTTGAAATATTTACCAAAAAACACCGACCTGAACTCCTCCCAGGTCATGGTCTCTACATCTCTCGTGGTCACTATACAGTATCCTACCAATGGCTCGCATCCTTGGCCAGATAGAATGCCGCACTAGAAACCTTGTCCTGCTCCTCCACCTTTGCAAAACCCATCATCCTCTCCATGCTCTGTATCCACTCCTCAGCACTGAAAGGATCCGGAGATGACTCGTCAAAAGTCGGGGGTCTAAGTCTATGCAGCCTATCACCCCCTCTGTCAGATGAACCCTGGTTGCTAGACTGACCCTGGTCGTCCCTGCTCATAAATCTCTCCAGCTGCTGAGACTGGCAGTGTACTAATTCGGTAAGCTGCCAGATGGTATCATCCATATCACCCACAGCTTTAGGCGCCTCCTGTCGCGGTCGACCTCTACCCCTGCCTCTCGCCTCTCCTGACATTTTCTACCTTTAACATATACAAAACTCACATTAGTTCTATAATAAATTTAAATTTAAACACTTACAGTTAGTGGAGTGCTCCCGTGCAGCGGCTGACGGTGTTAAGTAATCCTCCGAACGACGTCGACCTCGTGGCTCTGATACCATAACTGTAACACCTCGAGAACCCACACGTTTCCAGTGCGCTACAGTACGTCTACACACTATGACATACAGAAACTTGAGACAAACTCACTTAATTTAATACCACTTTCGTTTTCAAATCATATTCAAAAGAACACTTGTGAGTATAAAAACTTTTCGACTCGATTCGAAAACAACTCGCGCCCCGAAGAAGGATCACGAAATCATCAATGTAAATTACGCAGCGAAAAAGACCACTTAAGGTAGTGTTAAGGATAAGACAACAAAATTTGAAATTTCTACGACGAAGTCCATCACACACACTAAACTATACCAATTCGGCGCCATGCGCCCATGTCCCCACTCCGGCGCCCCGCGCACACTCTCGCGGTGCTGCGCACGCCAACTCAACATCACCGCGTCACGCGCACGCTCACAGCGCCGCGTGCCTCACGCACCCTGCCTCCGTACAGCACGTCCGCACACACGCCCTAACCCGACGCCGCACGACCCATGCGCACCAGCAGGGCCGCGTACCCCGCGCACCTGCGACCACACCGCACTCCCGCGCCCATCCACACTTCTCTAGTACCTCAATGTACACACCACGACCTATTCCATATCCTCTCGACTCCCAACCTTTCTCCTGAAATTTCGGCAGAGTAACGCCTAAAAACTGACTATCCCAAAAATAAAACCATGCACATAGTTCACCAGAAAACTATAAATATCTATCCAACAACCATCCAGAGAATCTTCATAACGAAAATAATCGAAGTTTAAAGACAACGAAAACGCATCAACTACAATGAGGAAAGTCCACAGTACAAAGCAATATCATACTCTAACATATAAAAATACGTACGCATCCCCAAAACACTACAACCACTCTATACAATCCTGTACAACTGACGTCCATACAGACTCCTCTATCCGCATGAATGTCTCGACACAAAACAACAACCCAAACGCATCTCACCATCACCTACCATCTCCACGGGTTGAGTCACCCCAACAATCTGCAGTCCGGTGCCTCGGTCGCACGCCGCCAACCGTCCTACACCTCAGGACTAGGTTCTCGGGGCTCACCAGCAATATCGTCAACACCTACACCATAGAACACACGTCATAAGCCTAACGCTCAGTAAGTGGTATAATATGAAAGTAAAAGCCGACAATGCAATCCTATCACATGCAGTCTCTACACTCGAACTCATGTTATCACATCTGTAACACGTAGTGTAGCCGCACCAGGGTAAGGAGGAATCTAACGCCACCCTACACCCTGACACGTCACCACCGTCCCGGACTCCCCAGCAACGAGGCCCACAAGCTACACACACGCATCACCACACAGCAACCACATCAGGGTGAGGGTTTACCTCGCGCCACATTAAACCCTGACACGTCGCCCCCGTGCTGGCCTCCCCAGCAACAGGGCCACAGTTGCCACATATACGTTTCACGATAGCCCAGCCAGCCCACTACTCGAGCAAAATCCACGACTAGTGTTGCACTAGCCCACACACTAGTAGGATCAGCGGTACCATTGTCTATCATCCTCACCGTCAACACATACACGCCGCGTGACGGTCTAGCCAGGCCACTCCTCGAGCAAAATCCGCGGTTGGTTACGTACCGGCCCACACACTAGTAGGATCCGCGATACCCCCGCCATGCGTCTCACCACTTACTCAAATATGCTAAAAACTATTTTCGTTCGCTTTTTAAAATATAATGCATGTCAAACAATATGCACGCACACCACAATCAATAACATAAATCCTAAAGTTCTACAGTGTAGGCCCACTTTGGCAAAACACATGCATGCACTACTTACCTAGCGTCCTAAGGTCACTCGACGCACAGCTTTGCCAAAAATGCCTTAACATAAAACGCAAACAATTCACTCATCAATCTTTACTTTAAAGTTCACCAAATAAATTAAAAATGACATTCCTTAACTAAACCCATGAAATCCCAACTAAAACGAGTCACTAATTTGGTTCAGCCGAACACCAGCCTAATGTTCGGACGCGTATAACTTTTGCATCAGTTAACGGAATCGAGTGATTAAAGAGGTTAAACGTTCCTTTAGGAACCTAGTTTAACAAACTAAGATGGATTTTAAAACAGTAAGCCGCAGCTAGGTGGAAAAATCCCAAAACCGAATCTGCCCTTTTTATCCAATTTCACATTTTTGTTTCCTTCAACCAAAACTCACTCAAATTGGTTTTACGCATCAAAAACAGCCATGCTACTATCACACGTCACAATTCTACGAAAAACGTTCACTAATTTGACTCGGACCAAAATCTGACATAAACTTCCGACGCGCATAACTTTTGTGTCAGATATCGGAATCGAACGATTCAAGCAGCCATACGTTCCTCTAACCACCTATTTTAACCCACTTAAACAGAATTTAAAACGGTTAACCATAGCCCCATCAAAATCCCCAAAAACAGAACTATTTTTATACGAAAAATATCTAAAATCTCAACTTCGATCCAATTTCGCCAATTTCTTCACCGAACAATCACATTTCAACCTATTAAGCATAATCTAACCATAAATCAGTAATTCAAGCACCAAAACCAAACCTTAAGTCATCTGCCCCCTCCCCTTTCTCGGACACCCATCGTCCAGTACAAGCTCACCCCACTGGCCCTCTAAAAAAGACTCAACACTCACCAAATTTTATACAAATCGAAGAGAAAAGATCGAGCATCAAGCTCGGCTGAACAGTGCCCAAAAAATTGAGGGCTTACATGTGGTTTTCAGCTCGGGAAGAACCGCACCCGCACCTCCCTTTCAGCTCGCTGGAACACTCCGAGCACCGGCGTCTCACCCTCGGGGATCGGTCGTCGAAATCCCCCTCCCGGTTTCTCTCTCGCTTGTGTCCTTCTCGGGCGTTCGCTCTCGGCCTTGCCGAAGAAAAACAAAACACTGAACGGCTTCCTCACGAAGCCGTTCAGTTGTTTTATTTAAAATTTTTTTTAAAATAATTTAAATAATTAAAATTACCAAAATCCTCACACGTGTTTTAACCGCTTGTAATTTCGTTAAACTCGCGTCCTTTCGACTTTAAAATTTTTGAAAACCGACGCTAAAACTAGATGCCAAATTTTATAACTTAATTTTACCCGTTGAAATATTTCTCGAAACCCCAACCGAGCTTAAATTAAAAATTTCAAAAATTAGATTTAAAATCTAAAATTTTTCGGGTTATTACACTTTCTCGGTAGAAATAACGAAGAAAAACAAGGAAGGGATTTAGTTTTTCTTTTAAAATTGAACCAGTCCAGCAAATCAAAAACCGAACCGGTTCACTTAACTCCAACAGAATCGAACCAGTCCAATCGAACCGAACCGACCCAGTTGAACCGAACCGACCCAGTTGACCTGAGCCGCCCCAGTTGTCCCGAGCTGGCCCAGTTGACCCAAACTGGCCCGATCGACCCAAATCAGCCCGATTGGTTCCAAACCGAAGTAAGATTTTATCGGTAAGAAATTTCTGCCTAAACCATTTTAAATGAATTTGCTTAAGTACGAATTTAAAATCAATATTTTATTTAGGCAGAAAGAAGTCCTGAAAGTTGTACGAGCAGATCCAACTCGACCCAATTTTACCTAAGAGTACAAGCAGAATAATGTTCAGAATATTGAAAAAATCCCGATAACCCTAATCGCTTGGAATTCAAGTAAGTAAAAATATAGTTTTTTCATGTTTTGGCTATGATCATACATTATAAGATATTATATTATTTTCTTATAACTATTTTATTACACGAGTTGATATTTAAACACGAATGTTTCAGCATTGACTTAGAATAGTATAAAGATAAAATTGGTAGGACATATTGTACGTGCATGAAAATGATGGAATTGACAAAAAATATGTGATAGCAAAAACCTGAACGACAATGAGATGGTGAGCTTGAACATTAATGGTACTAACGTGATAGCAAAAGCCTGAACGATAATAGGATGGTGAGCTTGACCGAAAGTAAGTTTACAAAAGTCTGAACGACAATGAGAATACTGAGTTTAAGGTTGGAAAATGAGTACCAACTAGGTTTGTAATCAGGATTAGATAAAAGTAAATGTTAAATTGCACGTATTTTTTATTGCTAAGTTAATTCTCATGTTTTGAATAATTTTGTGATGTAGATAAGTTTTTATCTGAGAAAAAACTAGTTGCAATCGGGAATCCTCCAGAGACAGACGAGTATATAGAGAAAGATGTTGTCATTGGTTCCGAATAAAAGTTAAAGTTATGATTTTATCGTTTAAAAGGATATTTTATATTTAGTTTTATTTAATTTCAGTTTGAAGTATTTATTTCATTAGCTGTTGGTTTTCTTTAATTAACTACATTATTGTTTTAAAATTAATAAATGAGTTTTATTTAATTTTTGTTTAGCATTGAACTTTTCTAAAAATTTATAAATAATTATTTCAAAGCTTCCGTTAATAAATGATTTTTGATATTTTCAAGAATTTTAAATTAAGAAAATTAGAGTTTTATAACGATCCGTTTTAACCTAATTTGCAAATCAATTTGGAAAAAGTTTTAAAGTTTCAAATTAGGGAAAAATGATTTCAAATTTTGGGATCGTTACAATTCTCCTCTGAACAACTTGTAGAATTGTATATAAATTTTAATTTTTCCTAATACTGTTTGATGGAACACGTTACTAGAACAATTAAGTCTAGGTGAATTTTGATTAAAAACCCGTTACTGGAACAATTAAGTCTACGTGAAAATTACAAATATCATCTGATGGAAGTTATGTGTTATACTGTTTAGTGTATAAAATATAGTTATGGAGTAAGAAGGATTATAAAACAACTAATTAAGAAGGATTATTTTAAATATCTTACTAATCCTGTCACGACCCAAAAATCTACCCGTTTCCGGTTCGTTCACTGCTCTGATACCACATTTGTAACGCCCTGGAAACCCTACACGGTTCTCGATTTGCCTACTTCTACTACTCACTCACTACGCTTGGAAAAATTTGAATAAAATTTAAAATTTTCATTTCTCGACTTAAAATGACATTTTTGAAAATATTTTAAATAGCATTGCAGCAGAAAACTCGATTAAAATTAGTTCGAATAAAACTTCATTATATGAAACATAAAACAGAGACACCAGTCGATACCTGTAAGCATCGGTCGACACTTGGGTTGTCTCGGGTTTGTCATCGGTTGACGCGGCACTACGTTTCTCTCGGGTCTTCTGTTGGTCGATAATAAGAACACCAGTCAACACTTCTACGCTAATCTCAGAGAGCGGTCGACACCTGCTTTTATAGGTCGACATTTTGATCCTCTCTGTCCGCACAGGTCAACCCTCACGGTCGACGTCGCTGCCATTTTTACACTACCGGTCGACATCCACAACCATAAGTCGACACTTACTTCGGCTCTGCCCGCGCAAGTCGAACCTCGCGGTCGACACTTGCAGGGTCTGGTCGACCACTAAGTCTATCGGTCGACACTTCCTCCCCAGAACTCTGTTTAAAAAACTTAAAAACTTCACAAAATCGATCGGACTTCAACTCAATACTAATAATAATCCAACGCACATTTTTCCATCAACCCAAAATCATAATTTAAGTAAGAAAAACAACTACTAAAGTTTGAAATTCGTCTATATATTCAATCGATTTAAAACAACTAAAATCATTTCGATTACACACCCAAAACCCGTACCTATACTCACAATAGTCAAAACGCCCTAACAACCAGCCAGATTGTACACGTGCGTACTACTCCAACCACCTCCTAGTCCTGGACATGCTCGGAGTACTCACCAACTATGTCGTCGTCATCTACATCACAGAATTCAACTATTAGCCTAATCCTAAGTAAGTAATGCATAAAACTTAAGCACTAAAAACAAATACATCGTAACATATGCAGTTTATACAGTTTCGTCTCTACTTTAGTTTTCGTTTCTTTCTCACATCTTTTTCATCTTCTTACTACTGAGTTCTTCTTTACATGCTAGATCAAGGTGACACACCTCGTGGTCCACCTTTGGGGACAAGGCCAACCTCAATCTAGTAAAGTAACACAAATCGCGGTCCACCTCCGGGTACAAGGCCACCACGTAAAGCGGACGAAGAGTGATACTCCTCGCGATCCACCTCTGGAGACAAGACCACTCAACCCCACCTTTCTTAATTTATTACGTATCTTCTCATTTCGTTCGTCTCATCACATCTTACTGTTTCACTTCGTAAAAACATGAAAATTTATTTTTGTCTCGTTCTCCTAATTTAAAACGATGATGCACAACCATGAAAGCATAACATAGAGTAAACGTGCAATGCATCCTACTGAACTGTGATACAGGCCCCAAGGTAAAACTCTTACTATATTACTTACCTGGTGTTCTAGAAATTCCTCGCACTTCGTAACTTCGTACGCTAACTGGAAAACCTATAAAACTACACATCTATTAGCTCTACTTTCCATTAAATTAATAAAACTCTAAAAGAAATAACAACTAAACCCCCACTCGGCCTAAACTGAAATCCTAACTCAACTTCCGACTAACCTTCAAAAATTCATAACTTCTCTAATACTCATCTGCTTTGGACGATTTGAAATGTTACGGATTTCTCATGACGTCTACTTTCTAACGGTATAATCCAATCCCTAATTTAGCACATACCGCTTGGCCGGACATGGCCGAACGGAGACCGTTCCACAATTCGAGCATTCGGTTATTCCAACGCTCAATTTTCCCCATAAAATCCCGTAATATATTCCTACTCCTAGCTTAAACACCAACATACTGATAGCAATCAATTTTAACTTTGACCTCTTACAGCTCCCTCCAAGGTATTCACCAAACCACACAATACTTTTTCTAACTTCGTTTTTAACATTTAAAACAACTAAAATACTAACTATCTACTAAGAACTAAATAAAACTTACCGTTGATTTGAAGAAATAGAAGAGAACCAAAGAAAATCGTCGCTGGAAGGGAGAAACGCCAAAGGAAGGAGGGAAGGGGAAGTGAGGGTTTGCGCTGGGAAGAAAAACACCGTAAGTTGTTTTGACATTTTTTTTTTATAATATAATAATAATAATAATAATCCTAATTACTATTACGCCATTAACACTTAATCATTTAATAAATCTATTATACGATCCGATTTTAGTTAGATTCTTAAAATTTCTCCTTCACCATTAGTACCAAAATAATCTTATACTTAAAGGATAGAAATTCTTCGCTCTCGATTCCGACCAAAACTCCGCTGATTACAATTTCATAATCCGAAAATTAGTTTTAGTGGAAAATTATGAGTGTTACAAATCCACCTTCATTAACATATGCTTTTGTTTACTACTTTTTGTTTTTTGTTTGATGCATATGCTTTTGTTTTGCAAGATACTTATGCTTTTGTTTATTGATGCATATGCTTTTGCAATTCCCGAAGGGTTGTCATTTTTAGTACATGTAGAGTTTTATTTGATTTTATAGTTTGATGTTTATTAGTTCTTTGGACATGTATAATTTTTATTATTATTTATGTTATTAGTGGATGAATTATTCTCGAGATGAAAATTTGCATGATGATGCAAAAAAAACTAAGTTATCTCTTGTTTGGATTCACTATAGTAGGGTACCAAATACTGATAAAGCTAGATGTAATTATTGTGGGCAAACCTATACAGCTCATTCTACGAAAAATAAGACTTCATCTTTGATAAAGAGTATTAAAGTATACAAAAAGTTTGTAAGAAATGTTAATAATAAGCAAATGACTTTGCTTTTTAGACCTAATGAGCGCAAAGGATCTAACGTGTCCATATTTACTGTAATAGGTGCTCGAGAATTTTTTGTAAAAATGATTATCATGGATGAGTTGCCAATTAAATTGCTTGAAAGAATTAAATTTAGAACATTTTGTTTGTTTCTCAATCCTAAGTTCATTATACCTTCTAGAAGAACAGTTGCAAGAGATATTCGCAAGATATTTGAGAAAAAAAATGTAATAGTTGAAGGAGTATTTTTTTGGAACATTTCAGAGAGTGTTTGACTACTGACACATGGACCTTTATTCAGAATTTGAATTACATGGTGTTAACATGTTATTATATTGATGAAATTTGGAATGTTCAAAAGAAGATCGAACTTGTGTTTGATTCCAAAACATAAAGGTGAATCTATTGGTGAAGTGTTTGCTTAAGTGAGAGATTAAAAATGTTTCAACCGTTACAGTTGACAATGCGTCTTTTAATGACGTTCTCATTTCATATTTGACAAAGACAATTAGAAATTAGAAATTGCTTATTTTAAATGAAGATTACATGCATATGAGATGTTTTGCATATGTTCTCAATTTGATTGTTTCTATGGTTTAAAAAAACATCATAAATCCATAGCGAGAGTACACAAGGTTATTAAGTATGTTAGGTTTTTCCCGATAAGGTTGCAACAATTCAAGTCTTGTGTTGACGCTGTTAAAATTACTTGCAAAAGTAATTTGTCTCTTAATGCTCCCACTAGATGAAACTCTAAAATATTTGATATTGTCAAATGCTGAGAAGTATGAAATTACGTTTGAAAAACTAACATAAAATGACATTTTTTTCTTGCTTGAAATGGGAGGAGAAGGTTTATCCACAACTAAAGATTGGTTGTACATTCGAGAATATATCAAGTTTTTAGAGGCATTTCATACCATGACTCTTAATGTCTCTGATTATTTGCATATTACAGCGAATATGTATATAGGTGAAGTATGTAATTTGAAGATTGCTATTGATTTATATGCTAACAGTGATAATATGACAATGAGATGAATGACAACTGGAATGCAAAACAAGTTCGATAAGTGTTGGAGATATTTTGAAAAAATAAACATGCTGGTATATTTGGCTATTGATTTTTATCCAAGTTGCAAGACTAAATTTTTGAAGCATTGTTTAACTATAAGAGTTGCAGATTACTCAAACAAGTGAATAATGTAATTCACATTCAAATGTTATGTTCAGAATATAAAGGCGATGCAATTAATGATGATCAAACTCCAAGTGCTAGTAATAGTTTGCAAAGACCTACAAAGCCAAAGAGTGCTTTTGCAGCGCCTCGAGAATCCACACGTTCTCGGTACGCTCACTACTACTATTCACTGCCCTAATACCATCTCTGTAGCGCCCCCTAGTCATCCCCAAACCCTGGTCGCTAACTCTACTCATACACTCGGGTAAAATTCGTGTAAAAATTTAAAACTTTGTTCCTCGAATTAAAACGACTTTTTTGAAAATGTTTAAAATCGACGCAACAGAAGACTTTGATTAAAATCAGTTTAAATAAAATTTCAAGTTTTTAAAATTGTCGCAACGAAGACTTTGATTAAAATCAATTCAAATAAAATTTCAAGTCTTTAAAACATTAAAAGACATTTTTGGTTGACCCTTGTAAGCACCGGTCGACACTTTATTTGCCTCTGTTTTCATCGGTCGACCCTACTGGTTGACACCTCTTTGCTCATCACACTAACCAGTCGACACTTGTGAACACAGGTCGATATTCCAATCTTCTCTACCCGCACCGGTCGAGCCCCGAGGTCAACCTTCTACGCTCATCACAGAGAGCGGTCGACAACTATCTTCACAGGTCGACATTTTCATCCTCTCTGTTTCCATCGGTCGAACCTTGCGGCCGACACTCCTATCATCCTTACACTAACCGGTAGACACCTACAGATGTAGGTCGACACTTGATTCGGCTCTGCCTTCTCAGGTCGACCTTCACGGTAGACACTTGTCAAGTTTGGTTGACTACTAAGCCTATCGGTCTACACTTCCTTCTCAGAAATCCGACTAAAAATCTTAAACTTTCCCAAGAACAATCAGACTTCCGACTCAACGCTAAAAATAACACAACGACACTTTTCCATCAACTCACAATCATTATTTACATAAAAAAACGACTACTAAAGTTTGAAATCCATCTATACATCAAAATGACTCAAAACAACTCAAAACAACTCAAAACGATTTCGACAAAACCCGAAAACTCGTACCTACGCCCACCATGGTCAAAACGCCCTAACAGCCGGTCGGATCGTCCACAAGCGCACTCCTCCAACGGCCTCCTAGTATTGGGCTCACTCTAAATACTCACCAGCTATCGCTTCGTCACTTACATCACATAACTCATCTATTAGCCTAATGCTAATTAAGTAATGCACATAAAAACATAAACCCTGAAAACAAACATATCCTAACATATGCAGTTTCTACAGTTTTGTCTCACCTTTTGTTTTCGTCTCTTTCTTACATCTTCTTTATCTTCTTACTACTGGTTTCTTCTTTACGTGCTAAATCAAGGTGACACACCTCATGGTCCATCTCACGGGACAAGGCCAACCTCGATCTAGTAAAGTGACACACCTCGCGGTCCACCTCACGAGACAAGGCCACCACGTAAAGCGACGGAAGAAGTGATACACCCCACGGTCCACCTCTCGAGACAAGACCACTGAATCCTACTTTCATTATCTTCGTACGTATCTTTTCATTTCGTTCATCACATCATATCCTACTATTTCATTTCGTAAAAACATGAAAATTCATTTTCGTTTCGTTCTCGTACTTTAAAACCATGATGCATAATCACTAAAGCATAACATAAAATAAATGTGCATGCAAGCTACCGAACTGTGATGTAGGCACGAAAGCAAAAACATCTACGTACACTACTTACTTGGCATACTTAGCAATTCGTATCTCGAAATTCGTAATTCGATCGCTAAACCAGGGAACCTATAAAATCACGCATCATCAATTCTACTTTCCTTCTAACTCGTAAAACTCTAAAGGAAATAACATTTTAACATCTAATCTATCTAAACCTGAATTTCAACTCAATTTCTGACCAACCTTCATAAATGCATAACTTATCCAATACTCATCCAATTTGAACGATTCGAAATGTTTCAGACTCCTGAGGACGTCTAATTCTTAATAGTCTAATCCAATTCCTAATCCAACACTTACAGCTTGGCTAAATGCGGCCAAACTGAAACCGTTCTGTAACTCGAGTATACGGTTATCCAAACGCTTCATCTCCTCCATAAAAACACATAATCTAATCCTACTTCCAGTTTAAACATCAATACACGGATAAAAATTAACTTTAACCTCAAAATCTCGTATCTCTCTCCTAGGGTTCACCAAAACTATCTAATAGTTCCTTTAACTTCACTTTTACTGCTCGAAACAACTAAAAAAATAACTATCTACTAAGAACTAACTAAAACTTACCGTAGATTTTGAAAACTGATGGAGGAACAAGAGGAATCGTTGGTTGCATTGCTGGAAGGAGAAATTAGGGGGGGCGGGTGGGGGGTGGGGAGCTGGAGAAGGGGATTTCGTACCCATCCCTGGCTTTTCTCCTCTTTTTTTAATATTATAATAATAATCTAATTACTAAATCGGCTTCAATATTTAATCGTTTAGTTAAACTATTATTCGGTTCGTTTCCGGTCAGAATCTTATAATTTTCTCTTTCCTATTAGCCTCAAAATAATCTTTTACCTAACCGGCTAAATTTTTCGCCCTTAATTCCGACTAGAATTCCGCCGTTTACCGTTACGTAAACCTAAAAATTATTTAACAGGAAATTTTGGACACTACAGCTTTGGGACATGCTTGGTCCACTGCAGTATACTCTATGTTTTACGGGCACGGTAATACTTGTGAGTTAGATGATGAAAGTAATATGTTAGAGATAGACCTATACTTGTCGAAAAAAATTAGAGAATTTTTCAAAGTGCGCCGACATATTACCTTGGTGGAAGCAAAACTCCAACAAAAATCCAATTTTAAGTGCAATGGTGAAAGATATATTGATCATTCTAATTTCTACAGTGACATCAGAATCTGCCTTTAGTTGTGGTGGTCGAGTTCTTGATGCATTTTGTAATTCTCTATCACCCCAAAATGTTGAAGCTATCATATACACTGAAAGTTGGCTCAAATCTTTTAATCCTTTTAAAATTTTTGAACAGGTAAATGACGACTTGTCTAGTTGTCTCACAGCAACAGACGAAAGTTTGAAGATTTTTTTTTCATACTTAGAATTCATTATATATATTTTATTAGTAATTGATATTTTATATTTTTTTTTTTTGCATATTGCGGTAGAGATGTTATATCACTTGAAGATAATGAATCGATGATTTGATGTTGTTTAGAATCGATGATCTGATATGATTTGCAGATTTGGAATTGATAGTTTTGAATTGAAGTTGGTAATTAATTACAATAATATTTTTGTATTATGATATGTGGACCTTTTAGATAAATTAATTTTTGATATGATGTTTGTTGTTTATTATTTGGCATTTGGAAATTGGAAGTTGGAACAATGAAATAATGTGTTTGGAAATATGTTGGTTGATAATTAGTGTATTATTGACGTCAATTGCAATATGAATTGTGACGTGAAGATTTTATTTTAGAAGTTGTTTGCAATTTTTTTTTCCATTTTATTGATTTTTAGTTGATGGTAGTTATTTTATTTTGTGTTATTGTTGATAGGTAATGTGATATTTGTTACTGTTAATACCTATTATTTTTAATACTTGGTAAGCAATATGAATTGTATAGTTTTTTTTTACTGTTAGTACAATGTTATAGTTTTTTAAAATTTTTGCATTTTTTTTTAATTTTATTTATTTAAAATAATCTATAAATTATGTATAAAATTAATTAGGGACCAAACTGGGTCCCCATTCTGGGACCTTACAGTCTTGGTTCCAGTTTAGGTTTTGAAAGCATAAGAACCAGGCGCTCAGTTCTGGACCTGGCTAGACTAGACTGTACCCATTCATTATAGCCACAATTACGATAAAATTCATTGTTATTTATTTAACTAAAATTAACCAAACAATATTACTGTTAGTCGTTTTGATGTATATAATGATTTTGAGTTGATTGAAAAATACACATTTTTGTTATTTTTAGCGTTGAGTTGACGTTCAATTGTTTTTTAAGGATTTAAGATTTTTATGCAAATTTTGGGAAGGAAGTGTCGACCGATAGGCTTAGTGGTCAACCGAACTTGACAGACCGCCAGGGTCGACCTGCAAAGACAGACCCGAGCTAAATGTCGACCTACGTCTATAGGTGTCGACTGGTAATGTAAAAATGGTAGGAGTGTCGGCCGCAAGGTACGACCAAAGCAGACAGAAAAGATTGGAGTGTCGACCTGTGTTTACAGGTGTCAACCGGTTAGCGTGATAAGCAGAGAGGTGTTGACTGATGCAAGCAGAGGCATCCGAGGTGCCGACCTGCGCATGTGGGTGTCGACCCTTGAGTGCAGTACGAGTCAGGTGTCAACCGGTACTCATAGGGGTCGGCCGAAATTCTTTTTTTTTTATAAAAAACTCGAAATTTTATTTAAACTGATTTTGATCAAAGTCTTCCGCTGTGACGTCTTTAAACATTTTCAAAAATGTCGTTTTAAGTAGATGAATAAAGTTTTAAATTTTACACGAATTTTATTTGAATTGATGAGTAAGAGTATAGTTAGCGATCCAAATCCGGGGACGACTCGGTGGCACTGCAAAGATGGTATCAGAGTGAGAGAGTGAACTGGAAACTGTGTGAATTTTTGGGTCGCTATTGTTATGGCATCAGGGCAGAGAACGAACCGAAAATCGAGTGGGATTTTTGGGGCGCTACATATCACATTTGAAACTAAGTCTTGATCACTAATAAGCTCAACCTCCTTTATTGATTCACTAGCAAAAATGTATTTTGCTCTACTTGTCGATATTAATATAACCAAGACATTAGTTCTATGTATATGTGTTATTGTTGTGTTTTTTATACTTAAATAATTCAACTTTGAAAATTTTCGCATTAAATAACGAGTACGAAGTGGGTATTATCAAATATCGTCTATTGTTCGAGTATCCATGACATGTATTCAACCCATTTCTTGAAATAACAACAAGATTATTATAAAAAATGAATAAAATTGTTTGAATAATTGAGAAATACAAATGAAATTTATAGTACAAAATACAAGAAATATTATTAAAAAATAAAAAAAAATTATTTATTCAACTTGATATTTCTGACTGCTAACATCAAGACCAAAGCTTGTTCGCGCTTTCTAAAGTGAACTTTCCATTTGCTAATCTCCTATGAAAATTAAGTATATACAAATAACAATAAATGTGATTAGTCATTTTGAATCAATTATTCTGAGTCATAAATCATTTTCAACTGAAGAAAATTTAGGGACAAGTAAATCAAATTTATTTGACTTTTTTTAAGCTCTTTAAGATACTTTTTATAATTTATCTTCCATTTAACTATTAATACCAGGTTGGAAACACTTTCGTTGGGCATTTTTCTTACTCAAGCCAGTTTTGTTTCTTTCACTAGACTAGTCTTTGAATTGGGGTTGTTTTTTTGACACCCTCCTGTTGCTCCTCAACCTTTACCCTCCTTCTAAAACCCCTTTCTTTTCTCAAGAGAAGAGTTGGAGGGTTGAACAATATATGCCCTACTTATTTTCTCCATAGAAATGGACTCGAAGGTTGTCATTTCATTAAATAATTGATTTGGATTATAAGTCAAAATATTTACAAAATATTTGTTTTTGAACGGCAAGAATTGTGGGTTTAGGCTTTTCAAAATCATATCACTTGGATCATTTTATCAATACGAGCCTTATTAATTTCAACTTTATAATGATATTGATAATTATTCACACATGCTCACGAACAAAAGTATAACTCCACATCTTACCATTCATGACTTAATAGCTTTATGTTGGGTCCGGTTGGATGGTTTACCTGACATACTCTAAAGCGACTTCATTATCTTGGAGCTAAGGATAGTTTAAATATTATTCTTGGAGATAAATTAGGTTACAAAATATTAGAAGAATTTTTACCCTAAAAAACAAAAAGAAAGAAAAATGTGTTTGCCCAAATGAGGTGAGACAACATCTTTTTGGTTTCTCCAAGCCATTTGAACCATTCATCCTCTAAGATGATCTCAACCATCAATTACAAAATAATATACAAATAAAATTCAAAACTAGACTCAAAATACAAAAAAACATAAGGTGAATTAAATGACTTTCTAGAATCGGTCATGAACTTTCTTTATGAAGATTAATTACTTGATCCTTGGGCTTGAGGGGTTGTTGACCGAGTCCATCCTTCATGGATTTGAATGTTTGGGTTTCTCTTTGTGCTTCAAATTTTTTCTTTTCTATAATTGAACAAAAAATTCACGTTCAAAAAAATAATAATAATAATAAATCTATAGCTTGAATATTTGAGAAAAACTTCCTTGGTGGCACATCATAAGAGAAAACCGGTGCCATCACCAATCACAGTGTTATCATGCTCGTCATATGGAGAGGACTAGATAGATTAGATTGTTCAAATAGGCAGTAACATGGCGTGAAGCCCCACTATCAAGAAAATATGAAGTTGCTAAATTATATTTAATTTCCTTATAATCACAAATGGTTATGGAAAATATTTTGTAATTTCTTTCCTTATTAAAAATATTCATAAATTATAACAGAGAATACTTATGATTATATTATTAAGAGAAATTCTCCTTGAAGACGTAGCAAGAAATCCACTGATTCAACACGGAAATTGTTCGCTGCGGGTCTGTTGGAATTGGATTTTGTGCGGTGAAGATGCAAAATTGGTAAGACAATAAGGACACTTTAGATCAAAACGCGTATAAATTGATTTTTGTTAGGATGAATTTCTATTGCAAAAATTGAATTGTGATTATGCTGCTATAATTTCTTTGCTTTGAAAATGACATTTGGAAGAATGGATTATATGTCTTGTATGTTAAACAGTTATACCAAATCATGCCTTTTGATAAATATGGTGGAAAATTTGATAACCATAACAGATTAAAGTTATTGTAAGCAAAATTAGGCTATGGTGGAAAATTTACAAAGAGCTTGCATTGATTGATAACGGAAGATTTGTAATCTTTCCCGCCTAGCTCGGTTTCGTGAGAGAGAGAGAGCCAACAGCAAAACAACACATGTCAATATTAAAAAAATAAAAATAGATTCTAAAATATGAAAATATTTTTAACTGATATTTTGAACTTTTAATTTAATCAATTTATAGCAATGGACACTTTGCTGTTATTGTTTTCATTAATAAATTTTAAAAATAATTATTTTGTCTTTTAATTTATTTTTATTGATTATATTTTGAAAATATTTTTTATTAAGATTAATTTTTTTCAAATAAATACTACTAGTTAAAACATAATAACACTCATTAATAAATTATTATTTTTGAATATAATCAATAAAAATAAATTGAGGGCAAAAGCAGTCATTTTTCAAGTTTTATTAAGGCAGTTAATAAAAACAATAATGACAAAATATTCATTGCTAATACCTCAAAATCTAAGGTGTCAATTGATAAAATTAAAAATTTAAGGTATTAATTAAAAATACACTCATACTTTAAAGTCTAGTTTGATATTTATCCAAAAATAAATGCTCATATGCAGGATGCACATCTTTTTTGACGATTCTTTTAAACCTCTAGATTTAAGCTCCTACTTGAGCATAGAACATAGTTAAAATATAAAAAATTAAAATTTAAGATATAAGTTATTAAGATCTCCAAAAGGTTAGAGTCCAAATTGCTAGTGAATCTATTTCAAGTGTGATTGCCTGCAGTGTCGTTCTCAATTCACGTAACAATTAATAAAATAGAAAAAAAAACTTTACACTCATATTTTTGAAGATATATAGTGAGTTAGTTCATGTTAAATTTGAAATCTCATCATGAGATACCAAGTTTAACGTGAGTTTACGTTATTATAAAAATATTCATCAGGAATGAACGAAGTAAATCTTCTCACTTTGAAAATTCGAAGTCATGATCCAAGTTTAAATAACGAAATTTTGGGACGCATTGTAACATTGACAAACCAAATAGAGGAAGTTATGTCATCTACAAAAGACTAGTGACAAATTCTCCACCCCTCCTTTCCATTCACAATAATGATGTATATATATTATAGAAAGTTGACAAGAATCCTTGCTCTTCAAAGCTCCGTTGATCTCCTAAAAAGACTCCTAATCACAAAGGTATATTTACCTAAAATACAAAGGCTAAATTAAGGAAACATATTCTCGAAAAATATTCCTAAAAATATATGCACAATAATCTCCTATTTTCGACACAATAATATCGTAATAACTAGGGGTAGAAATCGGTTCAAACCAAATCAAACTGAACTGAAAAATTTGGTTCGGTTTGGTTTCAATTTTGAGAAAATTGATTTTGAAATTAACAAGTTCAGTTCTTGATTTCTTCTTGCAAAAACTGACAAAACTAAACTATTGAAAATTAAAAATTAGATAACTAAACTAGTTAAAATTGGCTTAAATCGACTTTAAATCGAACAAAATTGACAAAAAATAAAAAAAACAACAAACCGAAATCGAACTAAATTGAATCGAGCAAAGATGAAAATATTGATCTAATTTGGATTTGGTTCTTAAAGCCAATCGGTTTGGTTTCTATTTCAATTGGAGATGGAACCAAATCGAACTGAATTTGAAACTGAACCGAATCAGACCAATCTAATCGATCTAGAGTTGCTAGAAAAACAACTTAAGAGATGGGTGACAAAATTCCAAGCATTGAAGTTGGTTGCTCCATGCCATAAAGAACACTTGAAGAAATCCGAGGAAACCATGGATCGCGCCCAATTGCTAGTCAAAATTATTTTCTCCTCCTCTCTCTCTCTCTCTCTCTCTCTCTCTCTCTCTCCTAGCAGATTTATTCTCCCTTACTAAACTCTTTTTATGCCAGTATATTTTGCCTCTTTGAAAAACTAAAGCTCTTGGGCTTTAATCAATTACATTAAAGGTTGGGCCAAAAAACTAACAAGTAGTGATGATCTAAAGTAAGCACTTGGATGAGTTAAATTTGAAGAACTCCCGTGATGGATAGCTATATCATAGATTTATATTGGATGAATTGTTAAATCTAATTTTGGGTATAAAAATTCATAGTTGTATTTCTTATTTGAGAAAATGGACAAATATTTGTATTATTAGCAAAGGAGTAATAATATTATTTTCTTAGTGTAAAGCAAAGTAAAGAAGTTGGTGACAATAATATTAGGTATAACGTGTCCAACAAGCAAATGTTATGAATATTTTTTTTATTAGATGTAATAAATAAATAATTTTTATAAATAATTTTTATGTTTACATTATACAATATGTTTTATAAATTTAAAGAAAAATCATTGATTATTTATACAATTTTAAATTTACATATATGTTAACATATATGAAATTAAATTTAAAAATGAACAATCATATTAGTGCATGACTTATATTTGAAGTATAATATATTCAAATTGATAAAGTCAAAAATACAGTTCACTTCGTTGAGAACGTATAGTCATATCTTGCCTATATATGTAGTGATATTAAATGATTGTATTTTATATAATATGATCATATAGAATTAAACCAAATTAAATTATATTATTTTTATAATATCCGTTAAATGAAGAACAATTTATTTTATCATAATGATGGTCATATATGTATTATCTTAATTCATTGTATATGATGGTCATATATGTACGAGCTACATTACACAAGCTTTGTATTTTCGGAAGAAATTAAATTAGTAGCTGAAAATGATAACATTGATACAATAAAATATATCATATAAAATTCTCTTATTTGTTAGTTTAGGAATTGAATAATTAGCGCATAAATTTATAAATGTTATGAATTAATTATTTAATTAAGAATTAATGGTAGTCAAAGATAGAAATGTGATATGAGAGGTTAACGAATTTTATAATTATCTCTATTGGGAATCTTCATGTAGAATTAATACAAATGTAATGACTATATCAATAGACATTACTTTGAGTAAATATACTTTATAGTTCTAAGAGTGCAACTCTAAGTATTTAGTCGAAAATATACTCTATAGTTGTAAGAGTGCAACTTTAGGTATTTAGTGAAATTACTCTAGAGTTAATAATTGTGTTAATTAATATAAACAAATATTATTGGAGCTTAGAATTATAGGTCTATCAGTCTCTCTATCATCTTATATCACTATACAAATTTTCATATTACAAAAATAAATATATAAATAATTAATTATGATTAATCATTCATAAATACTCAAAAGAATGCATATGATTCGAAGTATATAAATAATTTTTATATTTTGAATTCAAAATAAAATGTCTCATTAGATGAGATTATTTTAAGAGATTTGAATTAAATTTGATTAATTTCATCAGATGAGATTTTATCTTTAAATTTAAATTAAAGTTTGTTATTTAACAAATTGTCAAATCAAATTTTTAAAATTTGATTTAAGAAGTAGATTTGAAAAAAATCTGACGAGATAAGATTTGATTATATAAAATTTATTTTTGAAATTTGATTTAAAAATATATTTGAAAAATCTGATTAGATGAGATAATATTTATTTTTAAAATTAGTTTTTACTAAAATAAATCTGAAAAAATTATTTTTTAAATAGATCTATAAAAAAATGTCAAAAAAATATTTTTTAAAAGATAATAATAGAAAAATAGATCTAATCGCTTTGAGGAAAAATGTGTGACATTTCCTGAATTTAGTTTTAGAAAAACGTTTTCTAAAAACGAAGAGAGACGTTTCATACATTGAGAACACATCTCTCTACAAATATAAAAGTATGTTATTTTTGTAAATTTGATATCAACACGTCAGGAATTTAAGTGAAAAGATTTTTAGAGAAGACTATACGGTTTCAAAGTCTTCGAAAGTATTTGATCTTGAGTTAATACTGTTAATATCAGATAGTAGTACTTAAGTAAAAACATTTCTAAATATATATATATATATTTTTTTATATATGTCTCAAAAATATTTTTTTTAATCTAATAATTCATTCTATAGTTATTTGTGATTTTTAAAATCACGAGAGTAACGTATGTCATTATTATTATGAATAACAGTGAATTCTAATATGCGTGGAAACTATCAAAACTAACAAATAATAAACAAATTAAAAGGGACTTAGCATTATTTTATAAAAATAAATCGAACCAAGACACAAAGAACTAATATTTTGGTCGATTAGAAAATAAAATATGGTTATCAATAACATGCTCTCCGGTGCACCAACAAAACCGTAATAAATGCAAAGAAGAGGCATCTTTCATCCAATAGCGAATAATTTGAACTAAAATTCTTAAATGGACGAGGTATGGTATTAATACATCTGACACAGTAAACATTGTGGACAAAATAAAAGCGAAGAGCAAATACATATTCTTTGTAAGTAGACCTAACAATTAACCGGAAGAGAAAAGATTGTAGATTGAATTAAGGGCCAATAACAAAATGGTCGACAAGAGAATGGAGCCATTTTGACAACAACAATGTAAAGAATTTTTGAACAAAAAAGGAACAGCAGATGATTATAAAAAGAAAAGAAATGAAATATTCCACCATTCCTATGAAGTAATTTTTTTAACTTTATTTAAAATAACAATTTGGGAGTTGAAATTATTTTATTGTCTACTCAGTTGATGGCATGCCTTCAAAAATAAATTTTCAAACATCGGTCGAGCGTAGGCGTGGACTTGAGACAGGCGTTCATCGGACCGCTCTCACCAACATTCTTGGTTTTGTTTTTCCAATAAAGGAGCCAACTTTGACGTTTGATCTCGCCACCAACTTCTTCTCTCTTGCTTTATAAGGCATGTTCTCGGCCGCCCAGATTATACGTTATAGTTTCAGTTTCTGTCATTTTTTGGGCCATTGTTATTTATCTGATTCTTTCTTCAAATAACGACCGTAATGGGGACTGAAGGCGGCAAGGTGTACAATTTGGGTGAGGTAGCCTCCCACAACTCTAAGGACGACTGCTGGGTTCTCATTCACGGCAAGGTCTGCCTTCTCCTACCCTCCTTTTGTCGCCTTCTTTTCGTCTTTTTTTTTTTTTTGAATCTTCGCATTATCTGTTTTTTCTTCTCTGTTGTTTGCTGTTGAATTTATAGATTGATATCTGGGTATGAATAGTCATTTTACTTGGTGGATCTGGCGTAATTTTTACTTGGCATTTTTTGTAGCTTGATAAAAATGATTGGATTTAAACAGTTAATGACAGGAATCCGTCTGAATTTGTACAGAAAAAAAGGTGATTTTTTTGTTTATGATTATATATTGTATATGCAAAATTAGCCCTGCTTGCTATGTGCAGTCCTGCTGTGCTGCTACAAATGAGGATTGAATGATTCCTCACTTCAGCTATTCTTGAACCGTTCGAATCCGTTTTAAATTCGTAATGTCTGTTTTGGATCAAAATTTTAGATATAACTTTATCGATTTCATTTTTACATTAACAATTTATAAAGTATTTTAGTTTCTGGGCAGCTTGTGCCAACGACTTCAGTGCAGAAAAGTGCTATTACTGCCATTAATTTCAGCTGAAACAGCCAATGGAGCTAAACTTAGAGAGATGAATTGACAATATCTTTCATCCTTCATTCCAACAGCTACCCTTTAAAGCCGTGTCATTATAGTATGGAGCGTTCTTTCATAGATGTATCATGACGGGATTCTAAATTCTAAATTATTTGATTAATGTTGTAGACTATGAGTGAAAGATAGTGATTGATTTGCGATAGTTATTCCTTAAAATTACCAAATATCTAATTCTTTTGTCAATCAGTTTTAAGGTCGAAATGAATACTCGGATTAGCATCCGCACTGTTACTGTTTTTTTTCATTTTTGTTGTTTAGTTGTATGTTGAATTACTTTATTAGATTAAGAGATAAATGCTTCTGTATAGTAGCAAATTCGAGTTGGTATTCATTGACTCTTGTTATTAGAATCGAATTTCCGTTTCATTATGGAAAGACTGTTATCTGTCAATAATGTTTGTGCCATTTATTTAATAGTTCTCCGATAAGGCATGCACTTAGTAGCTATAGATAACTCTCAAATGACTTATTCGATCGGACAAACTCGTTTGATAATGAACTGTTGTTAAGATTTGTCTTTGTACCATAATGTGACTGAAATAGGTATACAATGTGACTAAATTCTTGGACGATCATCCAGGCGGTAGCGGGGTGTTGTTGGCAGCCACAGGTACAACTACAACGCCATCAACTGCTTTAATTTTTGATCTCCATTAATCTGATTAAGGTGTGGTTGAAAATCTTGTCAAACCAAAAACATGGCTTCTCATTTGGAAACTGAATCGATTATTATGAACGGCAGGAAAGGACGCAACCGATGATTTCGAGGACGTGGGCCACGGGAGCACAGCTCAGGCAATGATGGCAGAGTACTATGTTGGCGACGTCGATTTGATGCTTAACTTCACACTGCCCGAGCAGCAGCAGCCGCAGAAGGAGTTGCACTACAACCAGGTCAAAGCAAACCACTTCGTATTTAAACTCCTGCAATACTTGGTCCCTCTCATCATTCTGGGATTAGGATTTGGAGTCCGTTTTTATACAAAGTCACAGTAGAGAAGAAGATGGTGTTGGTGAGATCTTCATAAGAGTAAAGCTCCCTAAAAAATGGAGGATCTTCTGCAACTGTGGGTTATTGATTCTGGATTGTAGGATTCATCAGACGGTGGGAATAAATTTGACCAGGGGTGTGTAGCCCTATCAAAGTTATAAATTTTATTGAATGACATAGATGTAGATTTATTTATTCAAATATGTCATTAAGTTACTTATAAAAAACCACTGGTTACTTTTATGAATCAATGACAAATATTATAAAAATGGTAAATCTCTGCTGAATCTTAATTAATCTGATGTTGTTTCTCATATTTTTCTTTTCCAATTTCGTATTTGATTTTTAAGAATTGATGTTAGTAGAGTTTCTGAAAATGGGGTCAAACAAGTTTTTCTATGTTTTGAAAAAGCAAAAAACATCCTTTGTTGGCTTTCCTCTGGATGAAAAAGGAAGGGGATCAGAGAGATTACAAGCCGATGATCCTTAGCCGTCCAACAAGTTGCCCTATGTCCAACATTGATGACATCAATGTCGTTTCAGACATCAAATGGAGCATCAAACCCTTTAAAACTTTACTCTGATGGCAAAACATGAACGTATTTGATCTTATTGGATTATTTTTTTACAAAACTTGGCAACCAAAATGCTTTCCTTGATTTATTATATCCAATCAAGAATGAAGCGTGTTGCTAAGAAAAGACGCGTGTTTTATATGTCAGCATTGATATTGACCATGGCAAGGGGTACCGTAAAATCTCGTAATTTTATATTAATTAAATTTTACATTTTAAATTTTTACGTCATTGACGATCAATGTGTCGTAAATTTACTTTTTATCATGTCGTGAACACGTAAACTTTTTGAATCAATTAATCAAATCAATAAATTTAAAAAGTTATTACATAGTTAAAGTTTGAGGAAATAATTGTAAGTAATTTGAAATTATTTTGGGTAAATTATTAAATGCTCAATATTTGGTCTAATAAGGATTTACAGAATTTTTGTGTGGTCTAATAAGGATTTACAATTTTTTTTAATATAAATATTATTTTTATTAAATAAAATAAATAAAGTTAAGTTACATAAAATATAAAAGGTAATTTTAGTAAAAATGAAAAATTCTACCCCTTGAGAAGAGAGAGATCCCTTGCGGGAGGGAGAGAGAGAGAGTGTGTGCGAGCAACTGTCGATTTCTGAGGCTAAGGTTGTGTTCGAGGAGAACGAGCAAAAACTTTCGTGAAGGTGTTTCGAAGGTAAGTTGGTTTTTACCTCCGTTTTCGAATAGAAAATTTAACGTTTATTATTGGTTTGGATTCGAGTATGTAAACTTGAATCCCTTAGTTATCTTCTAACTTTGTAGATTTAGGATTTGTGTAAGTTGTTTAGTTGATTAAAGGGGATTTATGATCGAAGGAGATGATTTTTGTGACTTTTCGTCACTAGAAATCGTCAGAGCGTTCCACACTTTTTGGACAAGGGTCAACCCCTACTTGAAACAGTGCAAATTAGCTATCAACCTCTTTGGAAGGTCGGTTGACACCTTGAAGGGTCAATCGTAGGCCAAACTTTTGAAGAACAAGGGTCGAACGCTTTGGAGACTAGTCGACCAATGAAAAAAAAAAAGAGAAGAATAGGTGTCAACTAGTAGTGTGATGCGGTTATAGCTTGCAAAAACCATTTTTCAACTCACAAAACCGATTAGTACATGCGGTGCTCGGCTAAGTCGAAGTTACCTTAAAATAAGCCAAAAGTTCTAAAGACAAACGAACTCCAAATCGAATGAAATTTAGGGGCAACTCAACTTATGAGTGAAGTAATTGTCCTTAAAATTTCAAAACAAAATAAATAGTGGAAGTGAAGTTATATATGAAAACCCGAGGTTGGCTGATAAACAATATTTTGAAGCTCTCGACTTGCACTTCTTTATAAGGAAAGAAATGACAACTTTTGAGAAAAAATTAACCACGTTCATCTAATTTCTAACTCTTGAAAGAGTAGAGAGAATGATGAAAAAGTAAGAATCTACCAAGCAACGTTGAGCTTGGAGGTAATGGAAGCGCACTGCTCTCGAGTGTTTGACACACCAAGACTTACCTTAAGGTAACAACCTTCTCGGTTTTCCTTAAGCAAACAACAACTATTTCCTTCAACAAAAACCAACTACAAACACCAATAGTCATGCTTATATAGACCTAAAGGTGACTGGAGTTTGATTCAAGTTTGAAGCTCCAAAAGAGCCGTTGAAGAAGGCCATTGTCCGCCGATGCTTGGTCAAAAGTGGCAACGCCTTTCTTGCTTGAATGGACTAGATTGGCTTGATCCAAGGGCTGGTGGTTGCCACGTTATCAATCCATGTTGCTTCGGCAAAGGTAACTCCAACATGGCGCCTCCAAAATGCAGAAATTTCTTGGCCAAAACGGGATGTGGTCCCCTCTCCTCTGCATGTTTCCTTTTGGAGCGCGCGAGTTGCTTTCATGCGTGCATGCTCTTGCATGCTTCTTCATTTTGGAGTTTAACTAAGCTTTTGCCATGACTAACCTAGCATATATCTAATCCTAAGGCCTAAT
The DNA here is from genome assembly GCA_022433055.1 of Begonia peltatifolia. Lineage (NCBI taxonomy): Eukaryota > Viridiplantae > Streptophyta > Magnoliopsida > Cucurbitales > Begoniaceae > Begonia > Begonia peltatifolia. The sequence continues at coordinate 5,948,164 of CM039525.1, read as the reverse complement.
GAATGCATGCAATAATAAAAATTACATTAAGGCCAATGTTTACCTAAAACATAAAAACTAAAGTGCTCGGTTACAAGTTGATTTTAGAGAAGACAAATTCTCTCTTCTTGAGCTTGATGAGCTTCCTCCCTTGTCTTCCAAGTAAGCATATGCAAAGGTTGCTCTGTGTCTTGTGCAATTAGCTCCCACTCTAAGTCTTTAAAGATGATATCACTTACAAAAGAATTAAGCTTGTTAGAAAATAGATTAGATAAAGTATGGCCCTCTAAGGCATATCATAGAGTCAGCAACCTATGATGAAACTCGAGAGGATCAAGGGTCAACCGACCTCTAGCAAAGGTCGACCCATGCAGGTTCCAATTGACCGCACTGTATTATATTAATGGAAAATTTTGTCGTTGATGCGAAGTTTGTAGCTATTTATAGTGCTTTTGATTTAGATTCCTAATCCCGATATAGGACTCATCCATATTTCCTTTAGTGTTCGGAAGGGGATATTCATGAATTTCATTTTGTTTTAAGCTTAGACAAATTTGTTGATTGCAAGCCAATACTAAAAGTTGTCGCTCTTGTTCAAAAGAAGAGTCATCGTCCTCGAGATAGGAGATTTATACTTTTTGGCATTGTATTGCATTACATTGTTTTATAAAAAATTATTTCGGTGAGTTCATATTTATAGAAAATCAGACGGGACATGGTCGCCAACACGTCTATTTTTTTTATATATATGCACATATATTTTACATGTTTACCGTAGGCACATGGTATTTTTATATTGTTGTGACATATATAATAAAGGAAGAATCCTCTTGATGTTTTGGACGTTATCGGTGTTAAAAAATCATGAGACTATCCCAACACATTCTGCTATGTGAAAATATTTTGTTTGTACGTTATAAAAATGTGTAAAATCCAGTAATGACGCGCTCCTTGATATTCGAATCCCCAAACTTGATTAACGTATGTTTCTTGATTACAGTTTAGGTGTGGTGTCTTCGTTGAACTTGCTTGTCAACCACCCAGGTAACGTTGTTGGTGTTGTAGTTGTAATTTTGATTATTGACAAAATGTCATTATTAGTTTTACATTAATGAGTTTGTCTATACATAACTTGTCATTGAAAAAGGTTTTTGAAATATCTAACAAGTTTAATGAGTTATGTTTCAAAATTAGCAAAATTTTCATAATCGGCAGAAGTCCTATTCTTCAAAGCAAAAGACCTCGTCAATGAACACTCTGGAACTCCTACATTTTGGCTTTGTAGAGTTCTAGGTTACAAAGCGGAAGACCTTGTCAATGTAAAAATTAAAGAGAACAACTAATGTGGAGTTCTAACCTAGAAGACATACTTTTGTGGTCTTTCTATGCAGAGTTTCGGTTTCGAATCTGGAGTCCCACACTTTGAAGAATAAGAAGTAAATATTGACATTTGCGGAGTTTCAGATTCGAGAGCCACTTTACGTGGAGGACCGCAAAGAGATAAAAAAAACCTATTTTTACAAATCTAAATACCGTGGCAGATGATATTTTGCAAGGAAGCAAAAGTTCACATTCCATTTTTTTTGTACCTAATGGATTTATTGCGGAGGACAGCAAACATATATGTAGAGTTCGTCGATAATTTTGAAGAAGTCTATAAATAGGAGCACGCTTTGTAATAGCTCGAAAATTTTGGATTTTTAAATTTAATTTCTGAAACTTTTAATTTAAGTTCGGTTGGAATTTCAGAAAAATATTTAATGGGGGAATTAAATTATAAAACTCGAAGTCTAGTTTTGTGGTGGTTTTCGAGATTTTAAAGTCGGGAGAGCGAGAATTTAGCGCAGTTACGGACGATAAAAACACGTGAGGGTGTTTTGGTAATTTTATTATTTAAATTATTTTATAAAATTAAAATTTTATAAAACAACTGAACGGCTTTTGCGAAGCCGTTCAGTGCTCGGGTTTTTCGCCAGTGCTAAGAGCGAACGAGGGAGAGAGGGCGATCGAGGAGCTCAGTTTTGGTCTTCGATCGGTGGACGACGGGTGCGGGTTTGTGAGCGGAATCGTAGTCGAGCATTGCTTCTCTGATGAACCGAGGTAGTTCGGTTTCAACAGCTCGAACCCCCGAGGTGAGGGCCAAGCGTGTTCTGCCGACGACTGCGAGGAAGGGCTCCATTCGGGTCTATTGCCGGCAGCCGAGCAATCGGATTTTAGTCTACTTCCATTCCCCCACCCGAGTGCAGAGCGACACCACCCTATAAGTCTCTCTCTCTCTCCCTCTGCTGTTCTGTCCAATTTGGCCGAGACTAAGGTTTGGCTTCCCTCCGTTTTTCTGTTAATTTGGCTGCAATGTTGAGTGGATTAGGAGGGTGAGTGTGTGTGTTAGCGGGTGGACAGTAGGAAACCAGTGAGAGGGAGAGAAATTGAGGGAGAAGGTTGAGCCAAAATTCAGATTTTGTGTTTGAATTTCTGATTTCGAGTTAGATTGTGCTTAATAGGTTGAAATGTGATTGTTTGGTGAAGAAATTGGCGAGATTGGATCGAAGTTGAGATTATGACTATTTTTCGTATAAAAACAGATTCTATTTTTGCCCGTTTTGGCCTGGCTTCGATTGATCGTTTCCAATTCTGTTTTTGTGGGTTAAACTAGATTATTACAGGAACGTATGGCCGCTGGAATCATTCGATTCTGATATCCCACGCAAAAGTTATGCGCGTCGGAAGTTTATGTCAGTTTTTGATCCAAGTCAAATTAGTGAGCGTTTTTCGTGGAATTTCGACGTGTGATAATGACATGGCTGTTTTTGGTGCGTAAAGCTAAATTTGAGTGAGTTTTGGTTGAAGAGAAACAAAAATGTGAAATTGGATAAAAATGGTAGATTCAGTTTTTGGTATTTTTCATCTGTCTGCGGCTTACCGTTTTAAAGTCCATCTTAGTAGGTTAAACTAGGTTCCTAAGGGGACGTTTAGCCACTTGAATCGTTTGATTCCGTTGACGGACGCAAAAGTTATGCGCGTCCGAACTTCAGGCTGGTTTTCAGACGAATCCATTTTTGGTGACCGTTTTAACTGGAACTTCAAAAGTTTAGTTAAGGAATATTATTTTAGCTTATTTGGTGAATTTTGAAGTGAATATTGATGATTGATTAATTGTGTTTTAGGTTGAGACATTTTTTGGTGAAGCGGTGCGTCGAGCGAGCTTAGGACGCCAAGTAAGTAGTGCATGCATGCGTTTTGCCCAAGTGGGTATACACCGTAGAACTTTAGGATTTATGTGATTGATTGTGGTGTGCGTGCGTATTGTTTGACATGCATCATATTTTAAAAACGTGAACGAAAATGATTTTGAGCATGTTTTGAGTATGTGGTGAGATGTGTGGCGGTGGTACCGCGGATCCCGCTAGTGTGCGGACCGGTGCTTCACCAGTCGCGGATTCCGCTCGAGGAGTGGGCCGGCTGGGCTGTCATGCGGCGTGAATGTGTTGACAGTGAGGGTGATGGGCAGTGGTACTGTGGATCCTACTAGGGTGTGGGCTGGTGCAACACTAGTCGCGGATTCCGCTCGAGGAGTGGGCCAGCTGGGCTGTCGTGAAACGCGTGTGTGTGACAACTATGGCCCCGTGCTGGAGAGGCTGGGACGGGGGCGACCTGTCAGGGTGTAGTGTGACGCGAGGTACACCCTTACCCTGATGTGGTTGTCGTGTGGTGATGCGTGTGTGTAGCTTGTGGGCCTCGTTGCTGGGGAGTCCGGGACGGTGGCGACGTGTCAGGGTGTAGGGTGGCGTGAGGTTCCTCCTTACCCTGGTGCGGCTGCACTACGCGTCACAGATGTGACAACACGAGTGTGAGTGTAGAGACTGCATGTGATAGGATTGCATTGTCGGCTTTTACTTTCATATCGCATTACTTACTGAGCGTTAGGCTTATGTTGTGTGTTCTGTGGTGTAGGTGCTGACGATCTTGCTGGTGAGCCCCGAAAGCCTAGTCCTGAGGCATAAGATGGTTGGCGGCGTGCGACCGAGGCACCGGATGGCAGATTTTGTTAGGGCAACCCGACCCGTGGATATGGTAGGTGGTGGCCTGGTTGTTTGCGGGTATTTTCTTTTGTGGTGATTATGTACAGTCGATGAGATGAGTTGTATATGCGTCAGTGCATAGGTGTATATGGAGTGCGTGTGATTTTGGTGACGTACGCACATATTGTACATGTAGGAGCTTGGAATTGCTCTATACTGTGAATTTTCTTCGTTTGCAAATGATGGATTTTCGTTGTCTTCATACTCTGATTGTATTATGGTGATTTCTCTGGATGATGGATGGATAAATATTGTTAGTTTTGGTGAACTGTGTGCAGAGTTTTAAATTTTTGGGATAGCCAGTTTTTAGGCGTTACTCTGCCGAAATTTCGGGAGAGTGGTTGGGAGTCGAGAGGATATGAAATAGGTTGAGGTGTGTACAGTGAATGCTAGAGAAGTGTAAATGAGCGTGGGAGTGCGGCGTGATCGCAGGTGTGCGGGGCACGCAGCCCTGCGGGTACTCACGGGTCGTGCGACGCCGGGTGAGGGCGTGTGTGCGGACGTGCTGTACAACGGTAGGGTGAGTGGGGCACGCGGCGCTGTGAGCGTGCGCGAGACACAGTGACGTTGAGTTGGCACGTGCGGCACCGCGAGAGTGCGCGCGGGGTGTCGAAGTGGGGACGTGAGTGCACGGTATCGGATTGTGTAGTTCGAGGGGTGCGTTGGATTCTTTTCTAAGATGTCGAGTCTTACCGTCTTTTCTTAAACTATCTTAAATAGTTTTCTTTACCGCTGCATAGTTTTTATGTTGAGGATTTTGTGTTCCCTCTTCGGGACGCGAGTTGTTTCGAATCGAATCGAGAACTTTTCATACTCACAAATGTTCTTTTGAAAATATTTTGAAAACGAAAGGGGTATTAAATTGAGTGAGTTATGTCAAGTGTTAGTGTGTGTAGTGTGTAGATGCACTGTAGCACACCGGGAATGCAAGGTTTCTCAGGGTTTTACACGCTTCGAATTGAAAGAACACCAAACTTGAGAACTCTACACAAAGTGTTGCCAAATTTTCAAGAGATACCAACTCTCTCCCACATATTCATCTCTCTTCTAATCACTTGAGATTTATATCAGTGAGAGATTCGAATCATGTGCTTTCATTTTGCAACAATTTTTGTATCTTGGTGGAAAAGTAAAAGATGAAGCTCTTCGAAAGAGTCATTGTAAAAGTAGAAGATTGACACTCAGAAGTTCAATATGTAAAGCTAAAAAGTTGAGTTGGAAAGGAATTTTCAAGGAGAGGTCTTGAAGCGCGGATAAACAAGATTTGCCAAACCGCGTTAACAAAGTATTTGCACATTCTCTCGATATCTCTTAATTTATTAGCTATGATCATTACGAAATGTTTAGAAACCTCAAAATAAATTAAGAAGAATAATTTATTTGGTTTGAGTGATAAAATATTGTTATTCAATCTAAAAGATTTTTAATCTAATTCATCATCTCTTAGATTAAATAGATCCTAGAGTTGAATCTTTGAATCACAGTTACGCGACAACTTTGACTAATACACGACAATTTATGGTTAGGTTAATTTAAAGGTGAAGAATACATATCGTGGAAGAGAGTCTACATACTAAAGACTCGAGGTAAGTTATGTTCGTATGTGCTTGGCCTTTTTAGTCTACATCATAACGTGCTAGGGATTTCTCTTGCATTTATGATAATAACGTTCAAGGATGTGACTTACTATGTGTTTCAACCGTGATATGTTCTTATACATATTAAAGGTAGAACTATGACCATGAATTCAAGGAGATGCTATATGACATGTCATTTCATATGATTTATTGTTATAATCATGGTAATGTTGCTCGAGATTTTGACAATTGGTTTCATTGTTATGTCTTATTGTTATACTGAAAATAATATTGCTTGAGGATACATTAAATTATAGCCTTGAAATTGTGAAGCATTAATGTACATATTAATGATTTGAAGATATGTTATTTTCTTGTAGTTCGCTATTAGTTGTCTTATTGATGATATAATGACTTGATGCTTGCATGATAATGAATGGACTGATGTTGAAATTTTAGACTGATATTTTGTTTATATTGCATATACCATGATCATATATATGTCTCACGCGTCATGAAAAAGTTTTCATTAAGAAAAACGAAAGAACTGAAAAATTGAAGAAAGCACATAAATAGTTGTTGTGGGACAGGAATCGAGTTGGCTGTCCATATAAAGTAGACCCAATAGTGTCTCTCCTCTCCTTAAACTGTATTATGATGATCCTGCACGTATTTCGCGTGTATCTAGACTATTAAATGGAAGAAATGAACGAATAAACATTGAAAGAAATATTTTTACAAATTGATGATATTTATACATCTCTTACTTAACATTACGCTCATAGGTGACTTTTGTGATGTCGGTGAGACGATTGATTTTATTAATGAAAGAAATTATTGCAATAGACAGTTGAAGAGGTGTACCTATGAGCGAGGCTGCAACATTGTTAGTGTGAGATTGACTTATGGAGTTATGGTTAAAGGAATATGTTTTTCATTAAAAGAGTGATTTTTATTTTAAGACTTACTATTATGAAGTTTGCTTTTGATTGAGAATCGTTCTATTTAAACGTTTTAGTTGTGAACTTCTTTAAATACCTCATGTTTTCCTTTATATGTTAATCTTAATTTAGATGTTTTGAAAGTCTTCCGTTGTACATTTTATTTTCAAAGACACAATTTTTACATTTTAAATAGTAAAAAAGAAATAATGAGAAAAGTAAGATATGTACAATACAGGGAGTTACATATATTCAATTGTGTGAACTTTTAATATTTTCACATCGATTTATTAAATTCACATGGTGATGTACTTCTACATGAGATGAAATTTAAAGGACAAGAAACTCGGCTGTGGACTGCTTTGGCTGCCACGAGCAGCAACTTCAAATAAGCATAACTCAACAAACCCTTGGGGTTTGTGATTGAAATTTTGACAGTAACTACTTCCAAGAGTGGCAGAAAGACCCTCCAAAAATGGCAGCCAAAGGCTTTGTGGAGTTATGATTACATTGGTTGAGGTCGCTGGAGCTCGGATTATTACTCTGGCCTAAAACAATGTGTCAACTTGGAAGAGACATAACTCCCTCGTGTAGAAACAAATGAATGTGATTATTGTGGCAGGTTGAAATTGTATGTGTGAGGTGGATTGTGTCCAAAAATTAGGGGATGGATCAATGTGGTGGAAAAGATAAGTACGTTGGAGTGCTGGCTGGTCGGATAGGGATGAAGTAGCAACAAAATATATCTTTTGTGACTTGGTGGAGGATGATCCTTCAATGGTAGGGATGAGAGTTTCTACTTATTTGCTCGAACTTGTTCTTTATAGAACAAGAAGAGAAAAGAGTAGCCTTTAAGTAAAATCCACCTATGCTCACAAAAAATGGATTCAATATTCACACAACTTACTTTGATATTACTCACCAAAAAAGAGGCACGACAACTTGAACAACACTTCAAGTTTGGAGAAGAAAACTTCTACACGATTTTCATTCAAGGGTTTTGCTCTCGTTACCAGCCTTAAAGATGGCTTAAATACCATCACTAAAGAAAATCGTGTGCCTGTGATTTTATTGTTTATTAAACAACCTTCATAGAATGCATCTTTAAATTCCCAAATATAAAAAATAACACTTGGACGAGAAAGTGTTAGATCGCTAGTTAAATAATAATTTTTCTTGAATAATGGTATAAGTGTTCATTGTTTTGCTAATAACACACTTTTTTTCTCACCGTTCTCCTTCCCTCCTTTTTTTGTTTATTGACTCTTTCCCCATTTTGCATTCTTTATTAATTCTTTCTTGATCTTCACAAGCCTTCCATGTTTGAGTGGTTTTACGATTATCACTCCCCTAATTTGAGTAAAAGAATACTTATTTTTTAATCCATTATACTTGACCTTTCTATGCAAGGTCTTCCCAATAAGATATACGTGGCATTGTGCTACATCATATAGGATTTCATCTTTGTATTTTCTGATCAAGAGCTTTAATTTTATTTGCCAAGTCACTTTGATTTCTCCACAATTACTCAATTATTAGAGTTCATAAGACTTTGGATGCACCTTTGTTTCTAGACCCAATTTATCTACTATCAAAGTACTAGCAACGTTAGTACAATTTCCACTATCAATAGTCAAACTACATATCTTGTTATTCACATAGCATATAGTATGAAAAATATGCTCTCTTTGCACTTTGTCTCCGTCTTCCTTTGGTTGGATGTTTAAAGCTCTCCTTATAACCAACAATTCACCTTTCACAGGTTCTTCCATCATCACTACAATATTCAAGTGGTGGCATCTCATTGTCCCTTGAACTCACACTCTTGACATCGTCATTGTCTATCAAAATCATAGCTCTCTTATTTGGACAATTTGAAACAATATGTCTGAACCTTTGGCACAGGAAATACTTAATTTCACGGGTTCTAGTTGTTGTAGAAGATTCGGTCTTAACTTTTTGTAGAATATCATCGGTATCCGCGGTTTGGTTCTTAGATTCCTCACTCGGATTGGACTTTTCATTCTCCCAATTTAATTTCCAAGATGAGTTTGAGGTTGACCCCCACCTTAAGATTTCTCTTTGCCCTTAGTTGGCTCTCAACCTTGATCGATCTGTGTAGTAGCACCTCTATGTCGATGTGGTGTTGTAGATGAACCGAGACATTGTAGCTTCTACATTCTCCTCCATGTTAGCCCTCAACATGGCTATTTCCATCTCCTTGTAATATTCTTGCACGCTTTTAAAACCTTGAGTCAAATTTTTGAGTTTTCGACACAAGTCTCTACAGTAGTATGATGGAACATACCTCTTTTTTGGGCCCTCAAGTCCTCCCACGTATGAATTTGTGATTCTGCATACCTCCTCCGATTCTTAATTAGTTGATCCCACCAAATATTAACATAGTCCGTGAAGTCCAAGATGACCATCTTAAACTTTTTATCCTCTTAGTAATTTTGGCTCTCAAATACCAAGTCCACTTTTTGTTCCCAATCCAAATAACCCTCGTGGTCGTTCTTCCCTTGGAAAGGCGAAATATTTAATTTTATATTTCGTAGATCATTGTCTTCGCGGTACGTTATATCATTCCTTTCTTTCGAATAATAACCACTATATTCTTCAAAATCTCTATCAAAATCCTTCCTTCGTCGTGCATTGCTAGGGGACGGGGATTCCAAACAATCCATCCTCATGGTCAAAGCTTTGAATTGATATTGCATGGCTCTCATCAACAATTTTAAATCAACTTCATTTTTTCCCTCACTCATTGTTTTTGGCCAAAATAATCAAACAAAGAAAAATGTTACTAATCAACAAATAAAAAAACTTTATGGACCTCACACTCCCCCTCATGTGTTTGCACTCGAATGATGTCACTTCACTCGTATTTCACTCAAAATTATTGACTTTTTAAATAATAGTCTCACCATTTTGCCTTTTACCACTCAATCTTCCATTTTTGTTCTTTATGCAAAACCTAATCAAGAGAAAATTCAACAAGTAATAAACAAGAATAAATCAACTTTAAAAGCTATAAAGTTTGAACATTTAAGAATAGTCAAATCAAAGGTAGAATTGAAATAATACAAAATTCGAATAAGGACAATATTTTGAATTAAATTTGATCTAGATTTAAGTATTTGAAGAATAATTATTTACGAAATTTAAAAAGGATTTTTTTTTTAATTTCAAATGATAGAATTTTTTAAATTTCTAGAACAAAACTTTTGATTTTCTTTTGACATTTCAAAGCCTTTTTTAATAATTTTGATAACTCGTTTTTTTTTAACTTTTGACAACTCCTTTTTTTTACATTTGTTGAAATTTGCAAAAACCGACAAATAATAGATTTTTCTCCTACTTTTTAAATTTCAAGAAGAGAAATTCACAAGAAGAAACAATAGATAATAAAAATCGAGACTTGATAACAAGAATGGAAAAAAAAGATTTTTTTTTTTGTTGTGTTTTTTGACTAGCAAGACGAGTAGATAAGATGAAGAAAAGATTGACAACAAAATTAAAGACAACACATTGAATCGGTGGAACCATAGCTCTGATACCAAGTGATACAAACCTCATATTTCAGAAAATCTAGAACCCACCCACAACGTAAAATAAACGATAAGATCACCATTTGAATTAAAAAAAGATAAAAACTTGACTCCGATCAAATATTGTTGATGGTACCAAACTTTCAAAAGAGGAGCTTGACTCAAACCAAATTTGTTAATAAGAACCAAAGTTGTTAAAGGTGTGATCGATCATCTATCAAGTTCTTCACAAAAAACTTAAGAGAAGAATTCTCACAAATCTCTCAAAGAGCAAAAAGTTAATTTTCATTAATTATCAAAAACTAAAGTCTAACTTATATGTTTAAATAAGCAAAATAAATAAAATAAACTAGAATAAAATGAAATAAAGAAACCCCAAAAAAACTAAAGGTTAGTCGCAGATGGGAGCACAACAGAGCTTGTGGGGCGCGCGGATGTGCTGGCAGGCGTGCTGGGCTGCGACGGTGGGCTGGCAGTCAAGCGCACGAAACCTTGCTGTGTGATGGGCTGGTGCGTAGGCGGACAGGTGCAGGCCAGGAGTGAGAAGCGGAGGCTTGGCCGCACGCGGGCAAGGTGCATGCACTACTGGGTTTGGGCATGCGCATAATGTGCTCTCTTGCGATCTTTTGATGTTTTTTTGAGTCTTGCATTGATTCTTTGGCTTGTCATCGAACATCCTAGATTTGTAATGGGTTGAGATTCTTGGACTTGAGCTCATTGACACCTTAGATCACATCAGCATCATTACAAAATTCAACCACAAGATATCAAGTTGAACAATTTCCTCGACTATTTTACATTGTCTTCAAATATAGCATCAAGATGAATAGTTAAAGAAATTTTTTGATGTGCTGAAACAGCTTCACATTAATTTCTCTCTCATGGAAGTTTTGGAGAAAATATTGAGCTACACCAAATTTTTAAAAGAAAACTTGTTAAAGAAAAGAAGACTCAGTGACTACTTTGAATGGAAATACACATTAGACAAGGAGAAATTTTTTGCCTCTTTAAGACATCGAGAAGTAGTCTGATTGTTGCTTTAAAACAAGTGCTTATGGGAGACAACCAAACATCTATATCATTTGCAGTTACACCTTTGTCAATTTTTAATTTGTTTATTTTGGAAAATTGTCTTCATAAAAATAAGCCAATCTTCTTGCCACACTTATCTATTTTTTCTATTTCCTTCAATTTTGATGCCTTCCAATTAGACTAGACAATGTTGACGAGGATGGTTATGAAGAAGAAGTTGAGTGATTGCGACTTTTCAAGAAAGTCCTGTCCCCTAAATGTTTTTTACAAGTATGATTTTTTGTTTAGATTTTGTTTGACAGTAAAGACACTGGCAAGTTTAAGTTTGAAAGTTGGAGTTAGATTATGAATTATTTTGAGTACTTCCCTGTTAAAAAAGAAAAAGAGAATTGTGTTTTAATCATGTTTCAACGTACAAATCTAATATGATTATTCCAAATTACCTAAAACATTAAATCCTCTTAAATATCTTCACATTTATTGAAAATTCAACAGATATAATATATGAATATTACCATTATACAAATAGCTTCTACACATTTTGCTAGATATTAAGATTTTTTTGAAAAACTTAAGAAATATTTATCAATGAAAAATTTTAAAATTGAGACAAACGAAAAGAAATTACACAAATGATTCAAGTGGAAACTCCAAAATAAGATAAGTTTGGGGGATAAGAAAATAATAGGAAAAAAATATAAAAAATAGTTTGCACTTCTCACTCCACTCTCGAGTGAATTTTTTGAATGCTCAATGGATGAAAAATAAAATAAAGAGGGTCTGAGGAAAAAACTCCACCACAACATTGTTGACTATACTACTTTATATATTTCTTTTATTTATTATATGAATATATTATCTTTTTTTAGTGATACTACTGAATAATCAGAGCTTTTCATAGTCAATGTTGTCAATCGCGTAAAAAAATAATGACTTAAAGAGAAATCAACAAAAAAATTAATATAAAAAATTTCCTCAATACTTATAACAATGATTAAGTCTTTGAATCTTAGATTTCTAATTTCTTTCAGTTAGTCGAAAGAGTTTATAGAATTAGTATATAAGATATTAAATTCAACGTGAAATAATAAGAGTTTTGTAGTTTGAGAAATTTTTAACTGATGACACGCACACATACACTGTAAATGAAGAATTGTTTTTTGAATAATTTTGAATTATATTAATTTGAATATTTGATGACATATTAAGAATAAAGGCTTAAATCTCACGAAATAAATGGGCAACACTGCACCGTGGTTAGCTCTTCGTCAGTTCCACAAAAGAATGTGCTTCTATTTATAGATACCTTCAAAACTCTCGACTACTATTTGCCTTCTCTTAAAATTATCTATTAAAGACATAAATGAGGCGATAGACTTTCGCATAAGTTGTTGGACTTACGCTTCAACTGTTTGCGTTTTATGATTTAGTATTTGTAAACACTTCAATTTGAATTCTTGGTGTCTAAATGGAACATCTACAAGATCATCTATGATGTAATACGAAATGGGATGTAAGAAACTGTTTTTAGCCGAGAGAGCAGCAACTTTCTACAAGCACAAATCAATTTCTACTTGAACTTTAAAACTGATATTTAAACAACTTCTAGTACAGGGTGTGACAGGAGTGCCCTCCTATTAAGGCTTGATTACTTCCTGAACCGAATTTTGAAGATAGGATTCCCGAATAAAAAAGATTCTTGAAACGACAACCTCAAAACGTACATTCTCTAAGTAAGAATTTCTAAAAAATATACACCACAAACATATAATATTCCTCATACGTGGTATCCTAAGTTAGGATCCATCCAATCGAATGCCTCATACAAAATACATTCCATATATTAAAATGTTTACATTATTATCAAAGAATATTGTAGAGAAAGCGAATAAAAATATAAATATGCATATGAGTCACAACATGTGACTTTCCAGCCCGAATACCATCAGCTGTGATCTTTCACCTATGCTTAATTGTACACTTTACCTTGCCTTGGTTTCTCCATCCTGGTGAACGTTCTTGTTATCTGAAAAATAGTTCCACATAATGAGCTATTGGCCCAACAAATAAATCTAACTCTTAAAACTACCAATCTAAACTCAATCCCATAACTTAGGATCAATCTCTGTCTACCTATATTATGATTCAACAATCAAACCAATTACATCATGTTTCTTTTAACAATCACTCAAAGGCTATAAAAGTAGAGATGCTTGAGGTCATTCTTTTATACTATTAGTCCTACTTTTTGATTATCATGTTTTCTTTTTACACAATCTATAGCAATTATAAAAAACTTAGCATCTTTTAAACAATCATTTGTTTATATTAAACAAGTTACACAACCCCATAATTAAAAACACATCAATGCTTCATTTAACATTCATTTGTTTGTAAAGCCAATGCATAGTACACATTCGGAGGTAAGTCCAACCGCTGGGTTCTGATGTTACCAGTTATTGTCAACTTCATTCTTTTCACAATGCATGCTTTATAAAACCGTTTATAACACCAATGCATATTTTTCTCTACAGATTCCCAAGTTGTCACTAGTAGGACTGTAGAACTCCATCATTGCTTCCCTCGCGAGGTTTAGGGTCTTTCAACCTAAAGAAGACATTATACGTAAGACTCCTACTCTTTTTGCAATCATACACTTCTTATTCGTAATCGCAGAGGAAAGTCCAAACATACAAGTAGCATTATAACACCAATGCATATTTTTCTCTACAGATTCCCAAGTTTTCACTAGTAGGACTGTAGAACTCCATCATTACTTCCCTCGCGAGGTTTAGGGTCTTTCAACTTAAAGAGGACGTTATACGTAAAACTCTTACTCTTTTTGTAGTCATACACTTCTTATTCATAATCGGAGAGGAAAGTTCAAACGTATAAGTAGCATTGCAAACTTCATCACAACTAATAGGCAAGTCCAACTATTGGCTTTATCAGTTGCTAATTATTGCCAACTAAATTTGATAGTCAACATGTTAAATTGGTTTAAATATTATTTTCAAAACATTTCATTTTAATCACTTTCAATTCATATTCTAACAAGACATTCAAATTTACATCTAATTCAACATTCAAATTCACATCTAATACAACATCCAAATTCTCATCCAATTCAACATCCAAATTCAACATCCAAATTTACATCAAATTCAACATCCAAATTCAACCTCCAAATTCATATCTAATACAATATCAAAATTCACATCCAATTCAACATCTAAATTCACATCCAATTCAACAAAACTCGTCAAAGGACATAAGCCAACAAAGTGTTTGTGACTCTTCAGTTGTCCCATCAATTGAAACCATAAAAATTCATATAGACCTCATAATTTTAAACATTCATAAGCTAGGGACATAACTGCATTCTTCAAATAAGAGTAATAAAAAGTTAGAAAATAAATCAACTATGCAATTAAATAGAAACCAAGTCCAAAGGAGAATCAAATTCAATATCCAAAGCATGGAAAAACAATAAAGTAAAAAGAAGATAAATGAGATTTCACAATCAAATCAAGGCAACCACAATGGGTGACTTCGATTGGCTAGAAAAGTGAGAAAGTAAATTCTAGGTATGTGACCAAAACCAGATATGAAACACAATCATCTTTAGTAGCTACTTAACACACTTGATCACCGTGATTTTGTACAATGTTTTCAGAAATACAGAATGGAAAATCCCAAACTGCCACAAAAAAATTATAAAGTCGTAGAAAAAGCAATTAAAAATGGTAAATGGATGGCTCCGTTTACATATTGAAGTTGCCACAAACAGAATCCTCAATCGAAATGAGAGCCTAAGTTGAAACTCAAAAGAAACATATCTTACTTCAGTCAAACATAACAACACCGAAGAAGAACCTCATTTGGAACCATCCCCACAACTTAAAACACTCACACAAGACACGAACCAAACAAAATCCCACAATAAAGCAAACATCAAATCCATCGGAAGACCATAACAAGCAAGAATCAATTTTTCTAATCCATGTCTATTTCCACCCAGTTTCGATCACTCCTTCCGCAGAATCCTAACAATCAGAAACAATTAAACTCGCGAAAAAATATCAACATATCCACTAAACCACAATCTAACAACACAATCCAATCAAGCCACTTCAAATCTTCTAACCTAATCACATCCAAAGCTTAAATTAAACTATCTCCACCTAACTCATGCAATAAAACTTAAATAAATTATTCTAAGGGTTGGATTTACTTACCGATCGTAGATTCTACCACTTTTCCCATGAAATTTTCACCTCTTGAATTAATTCTTAGCTCTAATGACTCGCCTCACCAAGACGAACAACTAATCCTTGAGGAGCAAGGACAAAAACCCACTCTTTTCCCCACTTTTTCTCTTTTTCTATCAACGGTTTTCTTCTTTTCGTCTCTCTCTCTCTCTCTCTCTCTTCTCCAATCTCGTCGAAGATAGAGATGTTAAACGAGCGAGTCGAGCCAAGCCGAGCTGAGAAAGACCCTGCTCACTGAGCCTACCGAGCCTAACGAGCCTGCCGAGCTTAACGAGCCGAGCCTAACGAGCTGACCTTAAAAAATTTCTAACCCGAGTTGGCTCGCGAGCCGCGAGCCTAACGAGTCGAGTCGAGCCGAACCGACCCAACGAGTGTAACGAGCTGTTGCGTTGCTGAGCGGTCTAATTCTCAGCAACGGTCTGATGACCGTTACTCAGAATCTCAGCTTCTCATTAACGGTCATCACCGTTCTTTGACACTTTAGTGTTTAGTGTGAGAGAAGAAAAAAAATCGAGGGGACGAAGATTGCTTAACTGAGGGACAGAAAGTCGACCGAACTGCTGAAGGGAGTACAGTCGACGGAAAGAGTTCAGCGATCTGGGCGATCACCTAGCGACGATGGGTGATCTATCGCCCAACGCTCGGACGATCAATCGCCCAGTGATCAGAGAGCTGGGTGATCGATCGCCAAGCTCTCCCGACCCCGACGGCGATCAAAGATGCTCGAGGGTCCGAGCTTTTGGACGCTGCGTTTCCATCGGAAACATCGAAAAGCTCGCCCAGCTTTGCCCATCGTCGCAGGACGATGATCACCCAACACTTGGACGATCGATCGCCCAGGTATCCCAACCCCAACGACGATCGAAGATGTTCGAGGGCCTGAGCTTCTGGACGCTGCACTTCCATCATAGACTTTGGAAATCTTGCTCAGCTTCGCCCATAGTCGGAAAGCTCAGTGCCGAGCTGGGCATGACTGAGCCTGCTCACGAGCAGGCTCATCAGGCTCGCGAGCACGGATTGTCGAGCTCGACGCAACTCGTCTGTGTGGCTCGAGTCAAACCCGCTCGCTACAGTAACGAGCCGAGCGGGCGAGCTGGTGAGCCAGCCTGCTCATTTAACAACACTAGTCGAAGATGATGGGTTTTCAGAAACCCTTAGCTTCTAAAAGAAGCTTTATGGTGAACATTACCATTTTATTCTTTTCTTTATGATTTTCTACAAAATTACCATTTAACAAACTTAATTCATTTCAGTGTCACTAATTTAGCCTCCTAAACTTGTTTTATCATCAAAATATCATGATTAATTATTTATTAATCACACTTTCTTAAACTAATCTCTTTTTATTAGTTTTAGGTCAATCCTTAATTAATTAATCTTAATTATTTTTTTTCTAAAAATCATAATATTTATCCTGAATCACTTTGAAATTTTCATTTTCATTCACATTAAAATATTCTAAATTCAATATTTCAATTGGATTTTAAAAATTTTTAAACCATTACACCTCCAAATTTGATGATCAAAAGTAGCGTAGAGTGGGAGTTGTGCTAGAAATTGTGAAGATACATAACTTATTCATTTGGAAACGAATGGACGTGATTTTTAGGCTGGTTGAAGGAGGGTGTTGGGTTTTCTAAAAAAGCAATTTACCAAGCATTTAAAATTCCCTTTTGCGCAGGTGGACAATGTCAAAAATACCACGCTATAAAATTTTCAAGCAATCACTATTTGAAATTTTGTGGTAGTTTCTCTTTGAAACAGCTTTATTTTTGTCACAAATAAGAGGTAAGCCAGGCATAAATTTCTAGTTGAACGATTCGATATACAAAAAAAACTCAATCGTCCAATCAAGACGTAGGGAGCTTACAATGAAGAGAGAGGTAGACAACAGGTGCACCTGGGGTACACCTGACATGAGATGATTTTTGCACAAAGGTCATTTGTTGTTGACAGGACCTGTGACACCCCGAGAAACCCCGCGTTCCCGGTGCGCTACAGTGCATCTACACACTACACACTACACACACTTGACATAACTCACTCAATTTAATACCCTTTTCATTTTCAAAAGAACATTTGTGAGTATGAAAAGTTTTCTATTCGATTAGAACCAACTCGCTTCTCGAAGAGGGAACACGAAATCCTCAACATAAAAACTACGCAGCGGAAAAGAAAATCATTTAAGATACTTTAAGATAAAACAGTAAGACTCGAAATCTTAGAAAAGAATCCAACGCACCCCTCAAACTACACAATCCGGTGCCGCGCACTCACGTCCCCACTTCGACACCCCACGCGCACCCTCGCGGTGCCGCACGTGCCAACTCAACGTCACTGTGTCTCGCGTACGCTCACAGCGCCGCGTGCCCCACGCACCCTGCCACTATACAGAACGTTCGCGCGCACGCCCTCACCTGGCGCCGCACGACCCGTGAGTTCCCGTAGGGCCGCGTGCCCCGCGCACTTGCGATCACGCCGCACTCCCACGCTCATCTACACTTCTCTAGCATTCACTGTACACACCTCAACCTATTTCATATCCTCTCAACTCCCAACCCCTCTCCCGAAATTTCGGCAGAGTAACTCCTAAAAACTGGCTATCCCAAAAATTTAAAAACCTGCACACAGTTCACCAAAACTAACAATATTTATCTATCCATCATCTAGAGAAATCACCATAACACAATCAGAGTATGAAGACAACGAAAATCCATCAATTGCAAACGAAGAAAATTCACAGTATAGAGCAAATTCCAAGCTCCTACATGTAAAATATATGCGTACGTCGCCAAAATCACACGCACTCCATATACACCTATACACTGACGCATATACAACTCATCTCATCGACTGTACATAATCACCACAAAAGAAAAATACCCGTAAACAAACCAGCCCACCACCTACCATCTCCACGGGTCGGGTCGCCCTAACAAAATCCGCCATCTGGTGCCTCGGTCGCACGCCGCCAACCATCCTATGCCTCAAGACTAGGCTCTCGAGGCTCACAAGCAAGATCGTCAGCACCTACACCACAGAACACACAACATAAGTCTAACGCTCTATAAGTAATGCGACATGAAAGTAAAAGCCGACAATGCAATCCTATCACATGCAGTCTCTACACTCACACTCAAGTTGTCACATCTGTGACGCGTAGTGCAGCCGCACCAGGGTAAGAAGGAACCTCACGCCACCCTACACTCTGACACGTCGCCACCGTCCCGGACTCCCTAGCAACGAGGCCCACAAGCTACACACACGCATTACCACACGGCAACCACATCAGGGTAAGGGTGTACCTCCCGTCACACTACACCCTGACACGTCGCCCCCGTCCCAGCCTCCCAAGCACGGGGCCACAGTTGCCACACACACACGTTTCTCGACAGCCCAGCCGGCCCACTCCTCGAGCGAAATCCGCGACTAGTGTTGCACCGGCCCACACACTAGTAGGATCTGCAGTACCACTGCCCATCACCCTCACCATCAACACACTCACGCCGCATGATGGCCCAACCGGCCCACTCCTCGAGTGGAATCCGCGACTGGTGAAGCACCGGCCCGCACACTAGCGGGATCCGCGGTACCACCGCCACACGTCTCACCACATACTCAAAACATGCTCAAAACTATTTTCGTTCACGTTTTTAAAATATGATGCATGTCAAGCAATATGCACGCACACTACAATCAACAACATAAAATCCTAAAGTTCTACGGTGTAGGCCCACTTGGGCAAAACACATGCATGCACTACTTACCTGGCGTCCTAAACTCGCTCGACGCACAACTTCGCCATAAGTGTCTCAACCTAAAACACAAACAACCACTCATCAATATTTATCTCAAAATCCACTAACTAGCTAAAAATAACCTTCCTTAACAACACTCATGAAATTCCAACTAAAACGGGCCATTGGTTTTGTTCGGCCGAAAACCAGCCCAAAGTTCGGACGCGCATAACTTTTGCGTCCGTTAACGGAATCAAGCGATTCAAGTGGCTAAATGGCCCCTTAGAAACCTAGTCTAACATACTAAGACGGATTTTAAAACGGTAAGCCGCAGACAGGCGAAAAATGCTAAAAATTGAATCTGCCATTTTTATCAAATTTCACATTTTCACTTCTCTTTAACCAATACTCACTCACAACTAGTCTTACGCATCGAAAACGGCTATGCTACTATCACATGTCGAATTTCTATGAAGAACGCTCGCTAATTTGACTCGGACGAAAATCCGCCATAAACTTCCGACGCGCATAACTTTTGCGTCGGATTTCGAAATCGAACGATTCCAGCGGCCATACGTTCCTCTAACAACCTATTCTAACCAACAAAAACAGAATTGAAAATGATCAACCCAAGCCTAGCCAAAATGGCCAAAAACATAATCTATTTTTTTTATACGAAAAATATCCGAAAATTCAACTTCGATCCAATCTCGCCAATTCCTTCACTGAACAATCACATTTCGATCTACCAATACATACATTAACAATTTGGGGAGTTCCTAATTAGAAATAGCATGGCAGCACCAAAAACCCTCACGGTTCTCTTCACCAAAATCGTGCATTCTCAACCCGCCCATTGCACCATAAAATTCACTTCTATCCCTCTTAAATTCTAGCATGAAATTTCAGAGACTTAGAGGTAAGAAAAAATTTCACGCTCGGCCATCTAAGCAGGACAAAAACCGAAAGGAAAACTCCCTATTCTCGGTCAGTTTCATCGCGGGAGGGTCGAGCCACACACTGGCTCCAGAACACACACACACTCGGTTCTAAGATGCCCTAACAACCGAGCTCTAACCGTCGGGAGTTCAAGAACAACAGAACTTCCACGCTCGGTCGACAGAATTGAAAACAGGGGAGAACTCACCTTCGGTTTTTCAGCGCGGGAAGGCAAAATAGCTTCTCTCTTCAGCTCACCGGAGTACTCTGGACACCGGCGTCTCTCCCTCGGCGGTCGGTCGTCAGCGGTTTTCCTTCCCCGATCTCTCTCTCGCTCCCTTTCTCGGCCGCGCGACAACACGGTAGAATGGCTTCTACCCGAAGCCATTCCACCATATAAATTTTTTTTTAAATTATAAAACTTTTAATTTAATTACAAATTACCAAAATGTCCTCACGTGTTTTAATCGTCCGTAATTTCGTTAATTTCGGGTACACCCGACTTTAAAATTTCTAATCCACCACAAAACCAAACTCCAAGTCTTATAATTTAATTTTCCCGTTAAAACATTTTTTCGAAATTCCAACTGAACTTAAATTAAAAGTTCTGGGAATAAAATTTAAAAATATAAAATTTTCAGGTTATTACAGGACTGGTCAATTCTCTCGAGCATCTGATCAATAAATGGTCGTGAAAGATCTTGTTTAAATTCTTATAATCTATTCACACTTCCATCTACGTGCCGTTCTCATTTGAATGAGTTCGTTATTTGCATGATTATAGTAAGAGTAGAGTTTTCACCTTGAAATGCACGCGGTAGATGATCCAACACTGATTTAATTTGTAACTGTAGAGCCTAACTATTTGTTAATTTTAATAGGTTTCATGCACGACGGAAGAATTCAGTAATTATTCATGATAATAATAGCACGCGTTATTCTTATGATTTTAAAACATATCATATAATGCAAATATAAAAATTATTTATTAATTATATGTAATAAAAAATATTCATAACATTTATTTATTGGACACATTATGCCCAACACTATTGATACATAAAAATTATGTGTTGTTTTATAACGTAGAAACATTGTATTGCTATAGTGTAAGTTATCTTGTGGGCATCAAGGGGCTCAGTGTGAGTGCTAGCAGACACTTACAGGTTGAAGCATTTGATTTCTCGAGCGCTACACTCCTCCAAACGTGTGTTGAAAGGTTGAAATTTAGTCTAGAATTTTAACGTATTTAACAACCCTGGTCTGCTAACATCGCATAAAAGCAACTTGAAAAAACAATAAAAACTCGCAAACTTGCAAAACTCATAATTGAACATCCTTAATTCTTCGATATAAAACCGACTCATCATCGAGTATCTAATTTTCGATTTCTAAAAGCCTTATTTTGAGACCAAAATTGTCTAGTCTTCTTAGATGAGGGAAGTCCAAAAGAGAATATTTGAAGTGCTAATGAAATAACAAAGTCATTGCAGGAAACTCACCCGAAGCAACGTTGATCATGTTTGTCAAATGTCCCAATCTCTCACTGAGTTGCTGGACTATACTTGGAAGAAAATAATAGAGAGAGAGAGAGAGAGAGAGAGAGAGATGTTAGATTATTTTAATAATCTATTAGTGGCTCATATAAATTATAGTAATATTGACTTTATATTAAAGTGCTTAATGTGATGATTGTTAAGCATAAAGGAAATAAAGTTAATTGAATTTTAATTCTCTCTCCTTAACCCTATAAAGATATATAAATTATAATTAAAGAGGTGTATTGAAGAGACACGAATGAAGAGGTGTGTTAGAAGAGACACGAATGAATAAGTGTGTTTGAAGAGACAACTTTCAATACTTTAATCTCTTTATAACATTGTTGATTTAACCATTATTTGAACCAAAAAATTACATAATATACTAACCTTGATTCATTTTAAGTGTATGCTTTGCTTTGCTTTGCCTTACCGAATACCGTTTTCTCCCCTTAATCCCATTTACTTTGATGATCTCTTTGATGATATAGAGATGTTTGATTGATCGATCTTTTCTTGTTTCTCTTCTCTTGTTTTTTTTTTCTTTTTGGAGAAGAAGACAACCACACAAAAAAGTAATTCTCCATACTTACCCTTTCATTCATGTCTCTTCAAATACACCTATTCATTCGTGTCTCTTCCAACACACCTCTTCATTCGTGTCTCTTCTAACACACCTCTTCAATTATAATTTATATAACTTTATAAGGTTAAGGAGAGGGAATTAAAACTCAATTAACTTTATTTTTTTTATGCTTAACAATCATCACATTAAGCACTTTAATATAAAGTCAATATTACTATAATTTATATGAGCCACTAATAGATTATTAAAATAATCTAACAATCTCCCACTTGGCTCATATTATGAGATCTCAGTTTCTTTCATTTAATCCTATTTAGATTAAAATTCATCACAACTTGTAATTCACGATCAAATAGTGTATCATAATGTGAATTTTCCAAGTCATCTTTCATAATGAATCGAAAAATTGAATTATGACAGGCACAAGTCATTGACGACATGATTCTTTCTCATATATCACAAATTTCTCAATCCATTATAACTTCAATTGAGGAAACACTATAACCTTTCACTTTAAATTTCATAAAGCATCACATGTCATTTGCAAATAACGATAATGTATACACCATAATGCAACAACATTATACATACAAAAACATGTCCATAATGAATTCAAAGATGTTCACATAATACAAGTTACATTATCATAATCACATTAATAAAGATTTGTCACCTAAACTCATCCTTTCAACATATTCTTTAAAGATCTTAGGTGATAATCCTTTAGTCAATGGATCCGCTATCAATAAACTTGTACTTATGTGCTCAATGCACACCTTTTGTTTTTGAATTTTTTCTTTGACTGCTAAATACTTCAATTCCATAAGTTTTGCTCTTTTCGAGTATTTGTCATTCTTAGCGAAGAATACAGTTGCGGAATTGTCACAATAAATCCTTAGCCGTCTATCTGTACTTTCGACTATACTTAGACCCAAGGTTAAGTTTCGCAACCACAGCGCATGAATAGTGGCCTCAAAGCATGCCACAGATTCTGCCTCCATGGTAGAAGTAACGATCGAAGATTGCTTTCCACTTCTCCATGATATGGCTCCTCCAGCTAATAGGAACACGTAACCGAATGTAGATTTCCTCGAGTCTACACATCCAACATAGTCTGAATCCGAGTATCCAACAACTTCAAGTTCATTAGATTTTCTATACATGAGCATGTAGTCATTTGTTCCTTGCAAGTATCTAAGCACTTTCTTTGCAGCTTTCCAGTGATCCATTCCTGGATTACTTTGATATCGGTCTAACATCCCTATTGCAAAACTTAGGTCGGGTTGAGTACATGTTTGAGCATACATTAAGCTCCCAACAACTGATGCATATGGAATTGATTCCATTTTCTTTCTTTCCAAATCACTTTTCGGACATTGCATTTGAATGAATTTGTCCCCTTTCTGAATTGGAATCACACCAGCAGAACAATTTTCCATTCTGAATTTCTCTAAAATTTTATCGATATACCCTTTCTGAGATAATCCTAGCAATCCTTGTTGTCTATCACGGAATATTTCTATCCCAATTACATAGGATGTCTCACCCATATCTTTCATTTCAAAATTTTTAGAGAGAAACTCTTTTATATCATGTAACATTTCTTTATTGTTAGAAACTAGAAGAATGTCATCAACATATAGGACTAATATGCTAAATTTGCGCCCACTGACTTTCATATAGATACACCGATCAACAGTGTTTTCTATAAAATCGTACTACGTAATAGTATTGTTAAATTTAATATACCATTGTCTAAAAGCTTGTTTTACTCCATATATTGACTTCTTCAATTTACACACTAACCTTTCATTTCCTGGAAGTAAGAATCCTTTCGGTTGATCCATATACACTTCTTCATTTAAGTCACCATTCAGAAAGGCGGTCTTTACATCCATTTGGTGAAACTCTAAATCATAATGAGCTACCAAAACCATAACAATTCTTAATGAATCCTTCTTTGAAACTAGAGAGAAGTTTTCCTTATTTATAGTCAATACCATATTTCTGAGTGTAACCTTTGGCGACAAGTCTGGCCTTATACCTTTCAATATTACCTTTCGAATCACGTTTGTTTTATAAACCCATTTACAACCGATTCGTTTAAAATCTTCAGGTAATTCTACAAGTGTAACACCCCGAAAACCCACACGTTCCCGGTGCGCTACAGTGCATCTACACACACACACACTAACACTTAACATAATTCACTCAATTTAATACCCTTTTGTTTCCAATTTACTCTCCCCCTTTTTTTTTTTGACTCGATTCGAAAACAACTCGCGTCTCCCTTTCGACACCTCAGACACACTCTCACGGTGCCGCACATTCCACTCAACGTTGCTGTGTTTCGCGCGTGCTCACAGCGCCGCGTGCCACACGTACCCTGCCGCTGTACAGCACGTTTGCGCACACCCTCACCCGGTGTCGCACGACCCGTGGGTACCCAACAGGGCCGCATGCCCCGCGCACCTGCGATCACGCCGCACATCCACACTCATCTAAACTTCTCTATCATTCATCATACACACACCTTGACCTATTTCGTATCCTCTCGAACCTCAAACCCTCTCCCGAAATTTCGGCAGAGTACCGCCTAAAAACTGGCTACCCCAAAATTTAACCCTGCACACAATTCACCAGAATCCAACAATATTTACCTATCCATCATCCAGAGAAATCATCCCAACCCAAATTAGAGTAATAAGACGACGAAAATCCATCAAATACAAATGAAGAAAGTCTCCAGTATAGAGAAATAACATACTCTAACATGGAAAATATCCGCGTACGTCACCAAAATCACACGCACTCCATATACACCTATACACTGACGCATATACAACAATCAATCCCATCCTCCGTACATAATCACCGCAAAAGAAAGAAAACCCACAAACCGACCAGGCCACAACCTACCATATCCACGAGTCGGGTCGCCCTAACAAAAGTCCGCCATCCGGTGCCGCAGTCGCACGCCGCCAACCATTCTACGCCTCAGGACTAGGCACTCGAGGCTCACCAGCGGTATCGTCAGCAACTACACCGCAGAACACACAACATAAGCCTAACGCTCAGTAAGTAATGCGATATGAAAGTAAAAGCCGACAATGCAATCCTATCACATGCAGTCTCTACACTCACACTCATGTTGTCACATCTGTGACGCGTAGTGCAGCCGCACCAGGGTAAGGAGGAACCTCACGCCACCCTACACCCTGACACGTCGCCACCGTCCCGGACTCCCCAGCAACGAGGCCCACAAGCTACACCCACGCATCACCACACGGCAACCACATCAGGGTAAGGGTGTACCTCGCGCCACTCTACACCCTAACACGTCGCCCCCGTCCTAGCCTCCCCAGCACGGGGCCACACAGTTGCCACACATACACGTTTCGCGACAGCCCAGCCGGCCCACCCCTCGAGTAGGATCCGCGACTGGTGTTGCACCGGCCCACACACTAGTAGGATCCGCGGTACCACTGCCCATATCCTCACCGTCAACACATTCACGCCGCACGACGGCCCAGCCGGCCCACCCCTCGAGTAGGATCCGCGACTGGTGAAGCACCGGCCCGCACACTAGCGGGATCCGCGGTACCACCGCCACACGTCTCACCTCATACATCAAAGCATGCTAAAAATCATTTTCGTTCCTGTTTTAAAAAAAATATGATGCATGTCACACAATACGCACACACACCGCAATCAATCACATAAACACTAAAGTTCTACAGTGTAGGCCCACTTGGGCAAAACACATGCATGGACTACTTACCTGGCGTTCTAAGCTTGCTCGACGCACCGCTTCGCAAAAAGAAAGCCTCAACCTAAAATACAACCAATTTCTCATCAGTATTTCTCCCAACATTTACCAATTAGCTAAAAATAACCTTATCTAACTACACTCATTAAATTCCAACTAAAACGGTCCATTGGTTTGGTTTGGCCGAATACCAGCTCAACGTTCGGATGCGCATAACTTTTGCGTCCGTCAACGAAATTAAACGATTCAAGTGGCTAAACGTTCCCTTAGGAACCTAGTTTAACATCCCAAGACGGATTTTAAATCGGTAGGCCGCAGATAGGCGAAAAAACGCCAATAACCGAATCTGCCATTTTTATTAAAATTTCACATTTTCACTTCCTTTCAACCAAAACTCACTCCCAACTAGTTATATGCATCAAAATGGCTATGCTACTCACACACGTCGAATTTTCACGAAAAACGGTCGCTAATTTGACTTAAACAAAAATCTCGCATAAACTTTCGACGCGCATAACTTTTGCGTCGGACATCGGAATCGAACGATTCCAGCGGCTATACGTTCCTCTAACAACCTATTTTAACCCACAAAAATAGAATTTAAAACGATTAACCAAAACTAGGCCAAAATGGTTAAAAATCAAATCTGTTTCTACACAAAATAGACAAATTTCCGTCATCCACCCGATTTCTACAAGTCTCTTCACTAAACATCCACATTCCAGCCAACTAAGCATAAACAGAGCAAAAACCGGTGGTTTCAGACTCGACCCGAACCCCGCAGTCAACACAACTTCTGGGATTTTCCTCTCAACCCGAGTACTCGGCCAAGCCAACCATTCAACACGGTTGAGGCCCCCCTTCCAGACTCCCTGGTTACACGCTCGGACCTCGGGAGTCTGGCTCAGAGTATGCCGACCATAATCGGTCGCAAAATCGAAGATAAACAGGGGAAGGTTACCTGTCTCTCGGTCAAGTTTT
>CM039525.1:5887466-5906184 GCA_022433055.1 Begonia peltatifolia | reverse complement strand
TTTATTCTCAACAAGAATTCCTTAGCATTGTCACTCTTTGGCATTGATGGCTTAACATTTTCAGCCATCGTCAACTTCATTAAGCTCAAACATAGCCGGTTAGACCGCTTCCAAGTCTCAATAACGGATTTGCCAGCTTCCGTACTGGTCTCATTCATGGCTGCCGGCTTTTCACAAACTAATGCTGCGTCTAAACCCATTACACCTAGTTGAAACTGGATTTGTTCGGACCAATCTGCATAGTTTAAGTCGTTGAACTTAAGTAAGTTGTTGCCGGAAGATAACACATTCATAAATGCTGCAAAACATACATGCTCATATTTTAATGCTTTGAATAAACATAAATGGATTCAAATAAACTGTAATGCATTTCCTAAAGTTCACATTTGGGCAATACTTAAATAAACAACCTTTAATTATCAACGATACTATCAACATATACTTTAATAGACAAATAAATATATTCAAATTAACATACTCAATATCTTTGGATATATAATCATATCAATCAAATATACAAACATGTCTCTTTTATATCATCAATTACAAACATTGGTCCATCTTTGGATGACCTCATAATGTTATAATTAACAATCTCAAACATTTAGTTCATTCAATCAATAGCATCCTTTCATACTAAACGAATGACAATTACACAATCGAATATTAATCCTTTCAAACTAGGTCACTTTGGTGACTAACAAGTTTCTATACGTTAAGTATTCAATTGAGTAAACTTTAATTGTGGAATACTATTACTGTTGAGTGCAAAACTAGTAAGTTTGGTCGAAACAATTATTGGATTCATTATGACGACTCTCTCATCAATCAATGAAACCCAAAACTCTTCTGTGTTCTAAAATCGACCAAATATTTTAATTTAAAAAACCACTATAATTTAAAAAATGATCGAAAAACATAATCGACCAATCCCGTCATGCAAACATACTTTCATGTAATTCATTCAACATAAACGGTGAATAACATGTTATAGAACTAGCTCTGATACCAATTGAAAGATAAAAACAAAACTTTCAATACTTTAATCCCTTTATAACATTGTTGATTCAACCATTATTTGAATCGAAAAATTACATAATATACTAATCTTGATCCATTTTTAGTGTATGTTTTGCTTTGCCTTGCCGAATACCGTTTTCTCCCCTTAATCTCTTTTACTTTGATTATCTCTTAGATGATATAGAGATATCTGATTGATCGATCTTTTCTTGTTTCTCTTCTCTTGTTTTTTTTTTTTTTTTACAGAAAGAAAACAATCACACAAAAGTAATTTTACATACTTACCTTTTGTGTAGTTGTCTTCTTCCTCTAAAAAAAACAAAAATAAGAAAAGAGAAACACGAAAAGATCGATCAATCAAATATCTATCTCTATATCATCGAAGAAATAATCAAAGTAAAAGGGATTAAGGGGAGAAAACGGTATTCGGCAAGGCAAGGCAAAGCAAAGCATACACTAAAGATGGATAAAGATTAATATATTATGTAATTTTTCAGTTAAAATAATGGTTGAATCAATAATATTATAAAGGGATTAAAGTATTGAAAGTTTTGTTTTTATTTTCAAGAGAGAGTCAAGATTCCTTGTATTGTAGATGATAATGTAAAAGACAATGCCGCTTTGAGGAAAACAGTAAGAACAGAGAAACTCTTAATCAGATAAGGATTCACTACCTGCATACAGCTAGGAAGTAAAATCCATTGTAAAATACAAATAAATACTCCTAGAAATATCATCAGTACCAAAGATCCAAGCATAGTTTTCCTCGCAAAAATTCTGTCACTTTCTCAAGAACCACCTGCTATAAGAACACCAAAAGGATCGTCTCCACTCCCTTCTTTTCTGGGGTCCTGTTTGGTTGTTAAGGAAGTGGTGGAAATAAAGAGAAGAGAGTATGTGGATGTGTTGTGCGGTGGAAGGAGCCGTGACCGGAGAGAAAGATGTCCTGAAACTTGTGCATCCGGGAAGGTTTATCGAGATTCATACAGAGCCAATACGCGCTTTTGAGGTGTTGAATAAGTATCCAAGACACTGCATCACTCGTCCCGATGTATTCAAATTTCCATGGATTGTTGTCAAACCGGAGTCTCTTTTGCTGCCGGGAAAAGTCTACTTTCTTGTTCCCAAGAGAACAATCTATGATTTGATAAAAGCTAGCACCCATCAACAGAGACCTTCCCGTCCTCCTTCCTTCTCTCTTTATTGTTCTGAAACCAATGTCCACTGCCATGGAAACTCTCCGACCAAATCGCTAGCTGGGATGACTCCAAAGCACCAAAGCCGCAGCCAAAGCATGTCAAACTCTTGCGAAATTGCAGAAGAGACCAAGTTGTTAACAGATTATAGCAGCAACTGGACTAGAGGACTTCAAAAAAGAAACGAATGCAGAGACAAGGAAGATGATTGTTCCAGATCCTGTTTAAGAAAAGCAGGCAGTTCTCGCACATCACTTCGTCTGAAAGTACAATTTTTATCTGACTATCAGTGAACTTGATTCAGGAACGGTGCAACTTTCTCGTCTGATAGGTCTGTAAAATGGGACTGTAAGTAGGTTCACTTGTCTGTTTTGTCTATCTGTCAATATTATTGTCGTTTACTTTTGTTCTTGTATATTTTCCTTTCATATTCACTTGCCCAATAAATTCAGGAAGTCTTCTTCTCAACCTTCAGTGTCTTTGTTTTGTTCCTCCTAGAAATCAAGAAGAACCTTAGCATTCATAATTTACTAGCAAAGCCAAAAATGGAAAAGAAAATCCAAAAATTAAAAGAAGCGTAACAAAATTGATGACAACAGAGGAAATAATCATCATGCAGGGAAAAAGTTGTCAAGAACATGATACCTAATCGGCACTCGCACAAGTTCTCTTGATCACTTTAGAATCTGTTCGACTATGGGAATGTTTCGATGGAGATGTTGATCCTCTCGTAGATGATGTTCGATGAAGCCGAGCTTCTTCCCACCGATTAATTTTGAGACAGACGACGTGAATTTCTGATACCTCGACGTTTGTATGTCCCTGCTCATACACACATGGTCCTTTTCAAGATCGTTCAATCACATCTTCAACCTTGCAAGCTTTAGTTTAAGGTCACTGTTTTCTCGGCTCAGCGATGCGTAGTTGTCGCGCGGAGACATGGCCGCAGTTAGGGCACCGCTGTTGATCCGCCAAGAAGGGTTCACTGGGTTGTGCTTTTCGTATCCAAAGGAGCTGAACATGGCGTTATGGAGAGGGAGAGGGAGACGCTCAGTTGCTCAAAATACAGCACTTGCACGATGCATTGGAGAGGGAGACGCTCGTTTTGGACAGCGTGTGTGCCGGCTTCTTGTTAGAGCTTCTGAAAAGCGATTAGTTTGCAGAGCTTCTTCTTGTCGGTATCTGATAAATCTTGATGGGCCTATGATAAGGGATGCAATGAATCATATATCCATCTCCATTATCTTCTTGCATAGCTTTTAATAGAATGTAAGTGTGAGAAAGGATCTTACTCTGAGATAAATATCAATTGCTTTGTACAACCCGTCATGGACTCTTCGAGCATGTGTTGGAAGAGAATCAGCTATGACCATGAATTTGCAGAGTTTAAGGTTTGCGTCAGGGGCAATCTAAGCAAGGTAATTGTCGACTAATTTGGCAACTTTGAACAAAGCGGTTTGGGATGGCGAAGGATGACTTTCGGATTCAAAAACAGAGGCATCCTCCAAATCTTCTTCACTGTCATCTTGCTGAGAGAAATTCACCAAAATCCGATAAACTGTCTCGACGTCGAATAAAGTGTCACTGGAATGTCTGAAAGACGGGATCAGAAGATCGTCAAGAGTAGCGATATCCCACTGGGACCCGATCCTTCTCTCCGAGTCAAGTCTGCAACCAATCGTGCAATCGAGCACCACAGCACTTCTCAGAAGCCCAAAGAGGAAGTTAATCGGAACAGCCACTTTCTCAACCGGCAAAAGGCTGACAATGGTTTCTACCACGATTTGTTTGTGTTCGTTTGAGCCGGAAATGAAATCAACTTTCCCTGACCGGACGAGTTCCACAAGCTTGATTTCTTCATCAATTCCTTTTGTGCATAATTCATGAGGGACGCACCTATACTCTCCAGCCGGACCCCACGACACTTCATCATCGATATGACTCTCTGATAAAAGTCCACCTGAAGAGCAGAGATGTCTTCTATCCACCAGTCGCCGTCAATCTTAGCTTGCCTGCCCATGTGAAGTTGGCCTGAGCTGCTATACTCCAAGCGAGAGAAACTCAATGCAATTTGCTCCACACAAGCCTTTGAAGCTATGACATCAATGCAATGGCCGACTATTTTCAGCTCGTCAGCCTGAGGGAGTATGTCTTCGCACTGTCGAAGAACTTGAACACACATTTCAAGGTTTTTGAAGACAATACTGTGGAGATATTCTTCGGCCCGAGAAGCGAGATTATCCTTCGAATACTCCTCCGTCATCTCGAGATAATCAGAAACCCAGCAAAGCTGGCCGACATTTGTGCAAGTAATTTCAAAGTTGATGCCATGACAAAATTTTGCGGCTAGCTCGAACGACTCCGCACCTCCTGGCAAATTGACAAGTTCGACCTTTGAGATATCAGCAGCTCTATGTTCTGCAACTAATCTTCGGATTCTTCCACTTCGAGATACGAGGGGGAACTGCAGTTGGCCATGGAGTTGATCAAAGTGTGTCAAAGAAAAGTGCTCAATCTAGAAGTATATGAAATATGGATATATTCGAAATTGACCGGCTTTAACTTTTGCTGATTTTACTCTCAAAACATGCATCAGATTAAGCTTTACAACAATTCAAGTCCTACTAACAACTTCTCCAATTAATAGCACATTTATCCTTTGGTGCTAGGACTCATATGAGATGAAAGACAAACCAAATGAGAGCAGCAAAAAGCAATTTCAAAAAAACTGTACCTTGTGCAATAAAAATGTCCCTCCACTCACTTCTATGGTAATATCGCTTGGAACATCTCGAAAAATCCTGCAAACAGCGATGCCAAACCAGTAAAATTAGAAATGCACAAAGCAATTATGAATCAAGCTGCTACTCGAATACTGAGAACTAAAAAAAGCGAGGTACTAAACATGCACTCTTCATCAACAAAAACGAATCAAATACTAGAAATTAAGAAAATTCAAGAGAAAAAAGCCGTGTCTCGATCGAGAAGTTAGAAAAAAAAGAGGAACATCTATTCGCTAGGTACTAGCCAACCATAAAAGAAAGATCAAAGCCAGAAAAATTAAGTGAAAAGGGTGAGCTTTTTTTTTGTTTTTATTTTTATTTTTTGTGAGTAGAACAACAGAACATACAAAGGGTAGTCACCCGCCATCCATCGTATCACACTAAACCCAGAAAATGTACGAGCGAACAATCAACTTGCAGACGATAGTAATTCAGTAAACTTGGAAAGTTAAGAAATCAGAAAGTAAAAAAAGGCCGTACACGCATTAACTACAATGCCTGAAGACTAAAAAGCCGAGACTAAATAAAACCACAATAACCAAAAAAAGAACACCTCAAAAACAAACCATTCGTTGGATCGGAGGCGCGCCGACTTGGCTAAAGATATGTGTTGGTCCTTTGAGAAAAAGGGAAGAGGCCAAGGGAAAGAAGTTGAAGAGTACAGCAAAGTCGAGAGAGAGGGTGTGGAACTGTGGAGGTGAGAGAGAGAGAGAGAGAGAGAGAGAAGAACGCAGTTGGGGATGATGATGTTGGTGAATTTCTTTGGCGATTTTCATCAGACACCAGGAGTTCAAGCGACCACTAGATCGCAACTGTCCAAAGCGATGGGGCCTCATTTTGGTGGGGGCATGGGACTGCCATTTCTTGGTTTTTTGAAGACAAACCTCAAATCCTTCAAAATCTCCGAACAGGAATTGCAACTTTCCGAACAGGAAATTCAAGCCGAACATCGGAAGGAGACTATAAAATAAATAATTAAAAAAATCAAATAAAGCGGGAAATAGTTGGTTGGTCGTGCTTACTTTTTGCCTCTTTCAATGCAAACTTATTCTCATCTCCATGAAAAACCCTCCATTTTACTTTAATTAACTCACTTTGAATCAATTATTTTTTGTTGTCGTGGTCTAATCTCGCTAGGAGTGCAGATATAAGTTTGATACACTATAACGTATTATTATGAAAATTTTGCCCGCGAATACTGAAAACATTTGAATTTTCGATCTGAAATAATTTAAATGTAATGAGTCAATTTAGCTATTAATTTTAGAATTTAAAACTAAATTGAGCAAGATTTAGAATCACATTGAGACTAAATCAAAACAAAATTTGATTTTTGAATTTAATTTTAGCTCAAATGTCACGGTCTAATTCCTCGAAAATTACAAAATATTTGAATAATTACTTAGTTAAGTTTCAATCGATTTTTCAAATAGAATTGAGAATAAAAAAGAGAACCTTCTATTTCTCCCGGCTCGTTCTTCTTAATAGTGGAATTAATCCAAAACAAAATTTTCAGTTCGATTGGTTTCAACCAAATCAATGTCATCCCTAATGGTTGATGATATTGTTGAACCCAAATGTGTCTTAGTATGCAAAAACCCTAAACTCCCAATCATTGAATTCATACAAAGAAATTTTCACCAAAATTTTTGTTGGATATTCTTTTGTTTTAGCGATAGCATGTGACAATTGAGCTACTTGTTGAAAGTAATTCAGCATTATTTCTTCTATAGAAATGCTTAATCTTCTCCTTTTTTGGTACCAAAATTGTACGCAAAACTGTTAAATATATTTATGGACTTAAATCATATATATAAATACTTAATAAATATTCAGTTGTTAGGGTTAGAGTATATAAGATGATACAAGAAAATAATTACTACGGAGAAAATAAACATTATGAAATTATTCATAAAAGAGACATATTTACCTTTTCACAAGCTATTTTTTCATTATCATTTATACTTGTATCTGCGAGCGGGGGAAGATATTGATTGTATTAGTTAAAAAAATGAAGAGTAAAACCCTATTACTCTATTCACTTTCTTGATAACTTTGAGACAAAAATAAAAAAATATGTGTTTCTCTAATTTGATCTCGGGTTTTCGTGATCAGATTAATTTGTTAGTTTATATAAATTTTTTTTTTTTTTTGTTCAAAATAGATAATATTTTATTATTAAATAAAAATTATATTACATTATTCATATATTTTAAAAAAATAAATAAATTTAGGAGTTCCAAATATAAAGAGGTAGAGAGGGGGCCAACACCCTGTTACTCAGAAACTATAGATAAAATCTTAAACTCTCCAAACCTCCCGATATATTTATCTATTTTCATTGCTAAATATGGGGGCTTGAGAGTACTTTTAAGAATTGGCCAGCGCCTTTAATCATTGCACACCAATCTTGACCCACTCTCACATCATTTTACTCGATTCCATGCGATTTGCTCATTCATCCTCTACCTCTTCCACTATCTACACAATCTTTATTCTCCATGTTCTGTGTGTGTATAGAACTCATAAGAAAATAAAAAATAAAAAATAAATAGTTGGTCTCCCTACAAAAACTAGCTTGACAGCCCTGTCCTAGATTTATGGGTCAATAATGTCATTTCTACCTTTTGTGCTTGAGTAATTTGTCAACTGGCAAAGTTTTTTTTTTTTTTAGAAATTATTAGATATATTTAAAAAATAGTTATATATTTATCTTTTAATTTTACTCATTAAATTTATATTCTGATGTGTCAACTATATGATTCTTATTAATTATTAATGACCTTAAACAGTGATTAGAGTAATTATTAGATTATAGAATTGATAGATAAATTTAGTATTATTCTCAAATATTCTATTAAAAAATTATAAAGATCCAATTAGGTTATAGAAAGTTTAAAAATAATATAATATTTATGTTTTATGATGTTATTCGCACTTCAATTAAATTTCTAAGCTTTAAACTAAGTACATCAATTAGTCGAATATGTTTTCCACTTTCATTTCCTTGTTTATTTATCTACAATTAACAACAAAAGTTCTGTATTTAAGTTTGCTAATAATCTGAAAGAGCATGATTACTTTATTATTGTAAAAAATATTCTTTATAATTATGTAAAAATATAATTTTATATTAGAGTTTTTTTTAAACTTAAACTTAATTTAACAATTCAAATATTAAACTATTAAAAACTTAACAATTTAAATTCTGACAAACGACTGTTCACCATTCGTTCTCATAGAACGGACAGCCGATGTAAAAATGACTATCGTTTGTTCTAAATTTGTCGGATCGACCCGCATGAATAAAGGATGGAGACCGTCCGTTCACCGTGCGGTGCACGAGACAGTGGAACGGACAACCGTTCTCGAATGAACGACCCTCCATTCAATGTAATAATTGAGTCACGAGCCAGACTGTATAGAAGAATGGACAACTATTCTGGTCTAACGGTCGTCCGTTTCACCAAATAATTGATTTACGGGGCGAACTTTGTGGAAGAATGAACGGTTGTACTGGGGAACAGACAACCGTTCTACCAAATAATTGAGTTATGGGTCGAATTGTATAGAATAACGGACGGCCGTTCCCAGAACGACCGTCCATTCTTATAAATAATTGAGTCACGGGTGAATTTTATGGGAGAACGGACAGCCGTTCTGGCAGTCTGTTCCACTAAATTATTGAGTTACGGGGTGACTATATGAGAGAACGGACGATTGTTTCCTACAGAATGGTCATCCGTTCTCCCATACTATATATAGTGATGACTCTTAATGTTGAACTCACAGATCTCGAAAACTTAAGACCTGTAGCGATATCGTATTTCTAGCGACGTTTTCTTTTTCTCTTTATTAGCGACGGGTCGATAGATCCTTATTTAAGTATATGGGTTGATGTCGACGAAGCAACGAATCCATATGTCAACATGAATTGGTATTCAGACGACATGCCCTGGTACGGTAATCTTCGAGCATTTGATCACTTTAAAGGTGATTGACAAATATAGGTGCATTCAACCTCCCAAACATTAGACGAGGAGCTTCGGACACCAGTCGAGTAGAAAGATGACGAGACAGAAAGCATACTAGTAAGGGAAGAAATTTCTATCGATTTTTATTTGGGTAAAAAATATAGTTCTATAACAACTGTTAGAGAAGAAATAAAAGAATATGTTTTGAACAATGGATATGACATCAAATTTATTAAAAGTAAATCTCAGCGACTCATGACAGTGTGTGAAGACGAATGTGAGTGGCGACTGCATGTTTTGGTCATACAAAATGAACTGACATTCCAAATAAAGAGTTACACCGATTATCACAACTGTGCAAGAAAAATTGAGAATTATCACGCTACTGGAAGATGAATGACAAATCTCTATTTGGATAGGTTTAAAAGCCATCCAACATGAGAAATTTCTTCTATTATCGAGATGAAGATGAAAGATTTTAATGTGAACATTACATCCAATCTTGCCAGAAGAGCAAGAAGCGATGCTCAAAAACTCAATGACAGAAAGGGCGACGAACAATTCAATCTATTGTATTCGTACGTAGCAAAAATATTTAGATCAAATCCGGGTAGCACAGTGAAAATACATGGTTACCTGGTGGGCTCTGGCCAAGAGGAGTCATTCATATTTAAAAGACTGTACATATGTATGATTACTTACAAGACAGGTTTGCTGCTACATAGCAGACCTATTATATGTTTGAATGAGTGTCATTTGAAGAGCTCTTGCTTCGGCCAACTGCTGATGGCTATCAGTATTGATGGCGATGATGTCATATATCGCCAACATGGAGTTGCAATGCAGATATTCGTGGAAGTGGTTTTTGCAAATTTTGAAGAAAGACCTAAACATTGGCGATGGAAGCGGATGGACAATTGTGTTGGATCGACAAAATGTACAATTTTTTCAGATCATATTTGCTATTGTTTCTCGTACTGTTTATTTAGTGGTATAATTGTAATGCGTAAGAAAGTTCTGTTCAAGAGACTGGATTTTAAGTGAGATCGTTTGTGACCCCTACAACCTTTCTTGGGAACTTACTTGGAAAGGTAATTCTATTTAGTAGATTGTTCAGTACAGTATTTCTTGATAATTATTCTGATCAGTACTCTCCACGTTTTACAGCAATGATATTTTTATTATTGTTCCCACCATTTTTATTATTTTCCCAACACAAATATTGAGGCGTTGTGATCGTTATATTGTTTTATGTTTACTTTGTTTTTCTTTCACATATTAGAGGTTGTCGTGTGTTATAGAGGAAGAATTAGATGCAGCTAAACACTGCTTCTGCCTCCGACATATATACGTAAACTTCAAAAGTCAATTTCGGACAGAATGTACGGAGATGCAATGTGGAGTGCGACCAGAGTAACCATAAAGCCTCATTTTGAGAAACAAATGAGGAAATTGTATCAGATAAATCCGGATGCCCACACATGACTTCTACAAACACAGCCTAATTATTGGGCTAGTTACATGTTTTCCTTGAATCCCAAGTGTGACATGGGCTTAAAAAATTTATGTGAGTCGTTCAATGTAGTTATATTGCCGACTAAGGACAAATCCATCTTGACGATGGTCGAGATAATTTGAAAGTGCTTGATAACTCGCATTGTCAAAAAATACGAGAAAATGTTGTCATCGACAAAACTCATGTGCCCAAAGATAAAGAAAAAGCTTGAGAAGCAAGTATTGGCGGCTCGAAATTGGCATGCTGCGTTAGGAGGAGGTGCACAATTTAAGGTTAGCAATGACAATGAACAATAAATTGTCGACCTAAACACATGCGCGTGCAACTGTTACAAGTGGAAGCTTACTAGAATACAATGTGTCTATGTTATTTCATGCATTCATTTCACGAGAATGACACCGAAACAGTTCGTCCATCCATACTATCACTGAGCCAAATATGTAGAGAACTCAAACTTCATTCGTCCCATTAGTGGCGTGGACATGTGGCCGCCCGTACACGGAATGAGGCCAATCATTCTGCCTAAGAGAAAGCGCCAACCTAGTAGGCCAAAAAAGCATAAAGTTTGTGATGTCGATGAACCGTCGAGGTTGACAATTTCTAAGAGGAAATCAATGATGTCCTGTTGTATATATCGACATCAGGAGTAT
This sequence comes from Begonia peltatifolia, assembly GCA_022433055.1. Classification (NCBI taxonomy): domain Eukaryota; kingdom Viridiplantae; phylum Streptophyta; class Magnoliopsida; order Cucurbitales; family Begoniaceae; genus Begonia; species Begonia peltatifolia. The sequence continues at coordinate 5,895,045 of CM039525.1, read as the reverse complement.
AATAGTCGCACTTGCCCTTACAGGAGATCAACTTCAGGTGTTGCTGCATCATCTGCGTCGCAAGACACATTTATGAGTTTCCTCACATTTGACGGGATACAAGTATATTTCAGTTCTTTTTTCTCGCAAACTCACTTTCATTATTTATTAATATAATTTTCATTTTGAGCAGGAATCTTTTACACACGGCTATGGACGAAGAGATGCATGACTCTTTTATATGTATAACCACGTATAAATTATTTTTTTATAATATGTAATGTACGTCTGTTTGATGATTTAATTTACTAAAATAACGATAAATGATACAAGTGCTAGAACAAGACGAAATTTTATAGAATATCTTCCCACAGTGTACTGAACGTGAGGTCAAATTTTCAAATAAATCCAATGTTGTTTGGTATTTTTAAAAAATATTTTTTATAATATTTAATATACGTCTGTTTTATAATTTAATTAATTAAAATGACGATTAATCATACAAGTGTTGAAATATGACGAAATTTTATAGAATACCTTGCCACGGTGTGGTGAATGTGGAATCAAAGTTTGAAGTAAATACAATATCGTTTGGTATTCTTAGAAAATTATTTTTTTATAATATTTAATATACGTCTGTTTTATGATTTAATACACTAAATCGTACAAGTGTTTGAAAATAATGAAATTAACAAAATTTTACAAGTGTTTGATAAATCGTATAAATGTTTGAAAATAACAAAATTTTATAGAATATCTTCCCATGGTATGGTGAATATGGGGTCAAATTTTCAATTAAATTCAATGTCGTTTGGTATTTTTAGAAAATTATTTTTTATAATATTTAATGTACGTCTGTTTTATGATTTAATTCACTAAAATGACAATAAATCGTACAAGTCTTAGAAAATGAAGAAATTTTATAGAATATCTTTCCACGATGTGGTGAATGTGGGGTCAAATTTTCAAATAAATCCAATGTCGTTTGGTATTTTTAGAAAATTAGTTTTTATAATATTTAATGTAAGTTTGTTTTATAATTTAATTCACTAAAATAATGATAAATCGTACAAGTATTGAAAAATGACAAATATTTATAGAATATCTTTCTACGTTGTGATGAACTTGTGGTCAAATTTTCAAATAAATCCAATATTGTTTGGTATTTTTAAAAAATTATTTTTTATAATATTTAATTTAATAAAAAAATTGAAAAATTAAGCAAATTTTATAAAAACATTGAAAAATTAAGCATATTTTACTATGTTTTATAATTCCCTTATAGCTAGTATCGAACAGTCTGCATATTCAAATCACCAAACAGTTTCAGTATTTCATAGCATAAATTAAATTACGTCCAAATAAATTATATCAACACAAATTGTATCAAACTAAATTATTTAAAATAAACTACAAAATGTAAACTAAAGTGTCGGCGGTGGGACATCAGGTGCGTCATCGGGTTGGGCATCGTCGTTATCGCTCGACCAATGTGAGCCTTTGTCGTCATTGGTCCTCATCCAATACAAGGCGATTTGCCTCGTATCTCTGTAATACTGCATTATCCCTCTGAGGTACACCAGCACCGTATGAGATTCTGTCTGTCTCACTTCTCTCTGATGGAATCTGCTGTGAGGGCACCAATTTCCATCCGAATAGTCCTCAGGGTGCATTCTTGTGGGGACCCCGGCTATGTCGTGACTTCCTCCATATGCACATCCCGAGAAGTGGAGGCCTCTTGATCTCCCCTCAGCGTCCAGATGCCGTCAGCTTCAACTAGACCAATCCGAAACAAATGACGCTTACCAAATATGTCGACGGCCCGCTGTGATCTCAGTTGCTCTACCAACCGCAACTGAATCCTAAATCACTCAATAATCTTCTAAATGAGCACACCGTAGGACATGTTCTTGTTGTGTGTCCGCTCTATCTCACCCATGTGACTTAAAATCACAAAGTCAGGACTTTTTCATGACATAGAGATCCATGCAGCTAACAAGATCTCTATGTTCGTATTATAGTAGAAGAGTGTGGGACACCATGTTGTGTATGACTCGAGCTCTGACATTTAGGTCTCGGGTTCTCGGCTTCACTAACCCGATAATGTCAGCGTTGCGATAGATTTGCCAAATGAACTCCACTATCTTGGCCGAGTTGAAAAAAGGACATTCCCGAAAGGCATGGTAGTATCTCTATGCCCCTTCTCCGGGGAACCCGATCAACTCATGGACCATCTCTGGGGTAATCTCGATCTCGGTACCCAAGATGTACGTCTTGATATTTCCCTCCCTTCTAGTAGAGTTCAAGTTCGCATAAAATAAACGAACTATCTGGTCACAATTATCGCCCCACACATTATAGACCTGTGCATGCCAATTCTGTCGAACATCTCTTAGATCCCAAAGGACTCCCAACCTCTAAAGTTGACGGTTTTTTAATGCATCACTGACCGGTGTACCAGATTCATGTCGAACTGTTCTCGACATATTTGGTTACGAAACTCCAACGACAACAACCCAGGTCGAGGTCGCAGCACCTCCGACGCTGATGGTGCTTGACGTTGCGTTGGGCCACCTCTTGACGTTGATCGTCTCTGACGTGGCGTCGGCGCAACCTTTTGCCTGATCACTAATCTCTTAGTCATTTCAAGAGGGTTTTTTGGGATTTTAGAATTTCAACCAAAAAAGACTCGAATTTGTGAGGTTTTGGCTGAAAATCAAGCAAAACAAATGGGAATTGAGAATTGAACGGGAAGGAGTATTAATTGGTCGATTTTGGAAAAAATCAAAAATTGGCTGAGAGGATTCGCCCATTTTTTTACTTTTTTTTGATAGAATGGCGGCTATTTCTTATATATTGTCGGAGAATGGACGGAAGTTGTCGAGGTAATAACCGTCCGTTCTCAGAGAACGGCCGTTTGTTGTTGGGGTTGTGACATTCCATTCTCGGCCCTAATTTTAAGAACGGACGGTTGGGTTTTTACTACGGCTGTTCGTTTTACGAGAACGAACATCTGTGTTCTTACAACGGCTGCTCGTTTCATTCTATAATGATGAAATGAGCGGCCGTTGTACGAACACGGTCGTCCATTCTTGTAAACCTCCAAGAAACGAACGGTCTCCTCCCTTTATTCATGCAGCCGTTCTGACGTGTCTATAATGGAGGACTATTGTTTTTACCTCGGTCGTTCGTTTTAGGAGAACGGATGGTGAACAACTTTCCGTTAGCGTTTGATTTGTTATATTTTAGATAGTTTAAAATTTATATTATTGTTTTTGATAGATTAAGGTTTGATTTAAAAAAAATTATTGTTTAAAATTTAAATTTAAAAAAATCCTTTATATTATACACAGCATTTTCTAATCTCCAATTTCAAGCACAGAGCAACTTTTAGTGAATTTATTTGAATAAAATATTCAACTCACTTAATATTTAAACCAGGCTGCAGTTTTTAATGAAGCAAGTATTTCTTTATCAGATGTAACGTGACGATAAATGAAGAGACAGAACATAATTCTTTTAAGCCAAGTGATGTATCTGCCGTCCGCACGATATTTTCTCTCTTTTTCATAAATAATAGGGTTAAGACTGATATCATCACTAAACTATGTTTTTTTTTTAATTCTAAATTATTAATTTCGTCGATTCAAACATTAAATTATAAAAAACATAACAAATCAAACCATGACGGATAGTCGATCACTTTCCATTCATTATATACCCCTAAAACATAGGACCAATATAAAAACAACGGCTGTCCATTCTGGGCACATCGGATCTGCCAAACGATTAGGAGGTGGAGACTACTCGTTCCACAGGCTCTAGAACGGGTGGCCGTTCTTCAAGACACAATTGTCTGTTCCATTGAGCATTACAAGAATGGACGACCGTGTAATGCTCAGAGACGAGAACGGGCGACCGTATTCTGAAAACGGCCGCTAATTTCATCATTAGGGACAAGAACAGACGATCGTTTAAAGAGAACAACTGTCCATTGTTAAAATTAGGGTTAAAACCGGAGGATCATCACCCCTACAATGGCTGACAGTTGTTAAAATTAAAGCTAGAACGGATGGTCACCACCCCAACAACGGCTATCTGGTCTCCGACTGTATATAAGCAAAAAGAGGCCAAAAACCGCAAAACCTTCAAAACATTCACAAATCCTCACGACCATTTTGCGTTTTTTTTTTTTTTTGCAAAACCCAATCGATTCACTCCTCACCTTGTTCGTTGCTCCATTCTCGATTGTTTCGTTCAATTTTTATCCAAAATCTCACAAATCCAAGATTCAAAATTCAAAATCTAAAAATCACAAATTCGACATAAATTTCCAAATACCCCTTAAAATCACTGAGCGATTGGTTATTAAACGGAAAGTTGGGCTGACGGAACATTGAGCATCGTCAACGTCGCAAGGAGGTCCAATATAAGTTGGCCCGACAGAACGTCGGTCACTGTCAATGCCAAACGTGCCGCGTAATTGGTCTGGATTTTTGTCGGCTGAATTTCGCAATCATATATATCGAGAGCAGTTTGAGCTGCATCTACTACACCGCTCAGTCATGCATTCGAAGTCCATAGACTCTAAAGGTTGGGAGTCTTTGGAGATTCAATAGATCTTTGACAGAATTGATTTGCACAAGATCTACAAATTACAAGGCAATAGCTGCAACCGAATTGTCATCTATTTTACGCGAACTTGAGCTTCACCAGGAGGTCAAGAGTTATAAAGACGTACATCTGGGTACAGAAATTAAGATTACTGCAAAGAAATTTGTTGATCGGGTTTGCTAGAGAATGGACAAAAAGATACTACCATGCCTCTAGGAACTATCCTTTTGTCAGATCGGTCGAGAGAATCAAGTTTATTAGGCAAATCTATCGCAACTCTGACATTATGGGGTTCATTAAGCCAAGAACTAGGGACTTAAATGTCAGATTTCGAGTCTTTTACTACATGGTGTCCCACACCCTTATACCATGTCATGGACATAGAGATCTCATTAGTTGCATGGATCTCTATGTCATGGAGAAGCTATGCAGCAGAAGGAGGTTCTACACCGGCTTTGTGATTTTAAGTCACATCAGTGAGATCGAAGGGGACACACAGCAAGAACCTGTCATACGATGTGTTGATTCAGATGATCATAGGGCGATTTGGGGTTCAGTTACTGTCTGGAGAGCAGATGAGATCGTAGCAGGCTGTCGACATATTTGGCAAGCTTCATTTGGTTCGGATAGGCTTGGTAAAAGTTGACAGGATTTGGACGCTAAAAAGAGATCAAGGAGTCTCCACTTCTCGGGATGTTCATGTGGATGAAGGTACGGTGCAGCCGGGGTCTCCCCAAGGGTCTACGCAGAGGGCTAATAGGATAAAGATAGAGGCGTTTAGAGACAAACTCCATCATATCCGAAGTGAGATAGATAAAGTCTCATATAAAGGTGATGCAGTATTTTAAAGGGATGATGGAAACCAAAGAAATACAACAGAAATCATTCTAAATTGGATGGAGTCCGGTAACAACAATGTCCCACGTCTGTCGACCGAGGACAACGATGTCCCACCGTAGTCACTTTAGTTTATATGTTGTACTTTATTTTATGTACTTTTGTTTCTTGTAATTTAATTTAATGTACTTTAGTTTGATGTAATTAAGTTTGATATAATTTAATTTGATGTAATTTAGTTTATACTATAAAATTCTGGAACTGTTTGGTTATTTGAATATACAAGAACTTTTTGAAACTAACGATGGTGAGTCATAAAACTAAAGAAACTCTATCCAATTTTTCAATTGTTTTTTCACTAAATTACAAATTATATAAAATTAATTTTAAAGAAATACGAAACAATATTAGTTTACTTGAAAATTTAATTAATGTATTTTAAAAAAAAATAATGTATTTCTATACACAGATTCATTATGTTTGCAAATAATGTGTTGAAAATCTAGGGAGCTTCAATCATTTTTTGGTAACAAAAAGATTAACTGTAACGAGATACACGACATGTTATATTCACATTTTTCTGATAATCACTCCAAATCAACAAAATATGAATCCATCATATCGTATATCTCGTTACTGCTAATTTCTGCCTCAGCTGCGCATCGAAGATTATTGCATATAATGAAAATTATATTAGAAAAATAATGAAAGTGTGTTTATGAGAAAAAAAAGATTGAAATGTACTTGTGTCTCGTCAAATGTGTAGAAACTCATAAATCTGTTTTGCGAAGCAGAAATGGCAGCAGCGTCTGAAATAGATCCCATGTCAGGATAAGTGCGACTCTTATACTCCTGACGCCGACATATACGATACGACATCGTAGATTTTTTCTTAGAAATTGTCAACATTGACGGCTTTATTCTTCTTCGGCTTACCTACAACAGTTGCATGCGCTTGTATTTAGGTCGACAACATATTGTTTATTTTCGTTGTTGACCTCAAATCGTGCATCTTCTGCTAACACAGAATTCTAATTTTAAGCTGCACGTTCTAGCTTTCTAATATTTTTCTTTATCTTAGGACATAGGATGACTGTTGACGAGAGTATCTTCTCGTATTGTTTTACAATTCGAGTTATCAAGTACTTTCGAATAATCTCAAACAAGGTCAGGATCAATTTGTCCTTGGCCGACAATAGAATTGCATTGAACAAGTCACATAAATTATTCAAGTCCATTTAACACTTGGGATTCAAAGAAAATGCATAACTAGTCCAATAGCTAGGTTGTGGTCGTTGAAGCATGCGTGGTCACCGGGTTAATATGATGTAGTTTTCTCATTTTAATCTTAAAATGAAAATTTGTGGTTTCTCTTGTCGCATTCCACATTGCATCTTTATACGTTCTGCCTTAAAATTGACTTTTAAAGGTTATATACATATCCCGGAGGCAGTAGCGGTGTTTGGCTAAACCTAATTCTTCCTCCATAGCACGTGACAACCCCTAATATGTGAAAAAAAAAATAAAGTCAACATCAAACAGTATAACGATCACAATGTCTCAATATTTGTATTGGGAAAATATTAAAAATGGTGAAAATAATAATAAAAATACCACTGTTATAAAAGATAGAGAGTATTGATCATGATAATTCACATAAAAGATTGTACTAAACTATCTCTTACACAGAATTACCATTCCAAGTAAGTTCCTAGGAAATGCTAGAGAGGTCACAAACGGTCTCACTTAAAATTCAGTCTACTAGACAGAATTTTCTTATGCAATACAATTATACCACTAAATAAGCGGTACAAAAAATAATAGCAAATGTTATCCTACATAATTGTACATTTTGTCTGTCAAGACCCGACTCGATGATAGGATTCCCGAATTGGGAAGATTCTCAAAACAGCAACATCAAAACGTACATTCCCTGAGTAAGAACTTCTAAACGACATACACCACAAACATATAATATTCCTCGTACGTGGCATCTGGAATTAGAATCCATCCAATCAAATACCTCATACAAAAGACATTCCATATATTGAAATGTTTACATCATTATCAAAGAGTAAATAGCGAAAACAAATAAAAATATAAATATACATTTGAGTCACGATATGTGACTTTCTAGCTCGAAGACTAT
>CM039525.1:5879966-5884966 GCA_022433055.1 Begonia peltatifolia | reverse complement strand
TTCAAGAAGTACTTTTTCATGGGAGAAAGGTTCCAAAAAACAATAAGAACTATACTTATTAGATTCGAATTAGGTACCAAGGTTGATGTCAATTGAACTCACTCATGAATTTTGTATTTAAAATCAATGAGTTCAATCCAATATAAAATACAGTTTTCAAATGCTATATTTAACAATTCAATATAAATCAAATTTAAAATCACCTTTCAATAAAATCGGATTTAAACAACATTTCAATATACTTCGTTTCAAAATTTCATAAAAATCAGAAATAAATCAATATTTCTCACAATTCATATTGATTTGAATTAAAAATAACATCCAATTATTAAATCATCAAAACGATATCCATTAATTACTTCAAACATCCAATGTCACTTCAATTCACCCAAAAATCCAAATCTATCCAGAATCTAAAAGAAATTGAAATCTATCTCTACTTATCAAAACAATAAAGTCTAGAGTAATTATTCTAATCGTTAGAAATATTTATCGTACGTCGATTCCACAATTTTTGCTCAAAATCTCTACCGAATCTTTTGATTTTTATGCCAAAATGTTCCTTTAAACGAACTGAGCACTTTATCCTAAAGCACGAATTGACGAATCTCACTTTTTCTCCTTCCTTTTCTCACTTTTTCTTCTCTTTTTTCCCACGATTTCTTCTCTGTTTTTTCGTTCTCCCTCCCTGTTTTCTTTCATTTATTCTCCTCTTTTCTTCTTTATTTTTTTCATTTTTCTTCTCCTCCACGTAAATCCCACAAAAAGTATCACCTTCCCTTCTTCAATAGTAACTCAAGGATGAAATTACAATTTCATCTAACTTATCATCTTCAAATGACCATCTCACCCATACCTTTTTGTTTAGTTACTAAAATATCTTAATTAATTAATTCTTAATCACCATTAGTTTTAATGTAATCATCTTATAATTTATCTTAATATTTTTTCAAAAATTATAATATTTCGTTTCAATTCATCAAATTTTTATCTCTGAACGTATCTTTTTCTCAATACAACTTTTACAACCTCTAATTACATAACATTTATAATGTACTTTCAAAAGTACATTTTAGTTCTAAAATTATCAAACTGTTGTATTGTCGATCCGACATAATTGTCCATTTGCGTCTATCTTGCGTGTCTAGGTTTTCCTTCAATATTTGCAAAACCCACTTCCATGAGTCTATGCTCTCTAATTCTACGTTAACAACGACAACGAGCAACGAGATATATGTCATTGTTGCCATCAATACTGACGGCTATGAACAATTAGCCATGACAATAGATAAATAGATAATAGGTCTACCACGCTGCAACAAATCTACCTTGCAAGTAGCCATACATACATACATTCTTTCAAATACGCATGACTCAATCTGGTCAGAGTCCACCAGATAACCATGTATTCTCACTGTGCGACCCAGATTTGATCTATATATTTCTTCTGTGTACGACTACAATAACTTGTATTGTTCATCGCCACTCCTATCATTAAGTTTTCGAGCATCGTTTTTTGCTCTTTTGACAAGACCGATGTGATGTTCGCATTCAAATCTTACTCACCATCTCGATAATAAAAGAAATTACTTATGTACGTTAATTTTGAACTTATCCAAATAATAATTTGCTACCTATTTTGCAGTAGCATAATTCCTTGCACAGCTGTGACAATTGATGTAATTCTTAGTTAGGAATGTAATCTCATTTTGCATGATCGAAGCATGCATCTCCCACTGACATCTATCTTCACACACGACTGTGAGTAGTCGTGTCACACCCCCAAGAGCCACCTTCGGGTGCCCGAGCCGCCAGTAACACTAATATGATCATTTACCCATTTTACCACAAAATTTATTCGAAAACATTTGAAAATATGCAATGAAAATTTCTTTTTCGTAAGTCAATTGAAATATGAAAAGTTAAAGAAATTGTTTAAAAACCAAAGTGTAGTTAAAGAAATATGAAAAGTGGGGATTTTTTTTATTTTATATATATATTTCTAAAACGTGTCAAAACTCAAACCTCAAAACTTCGTCCCGCTTCACTTTCCAACACCATGACATTCTCTCAAAAATTTGACAGAATACCACCTTAAAATATCAATCTCAAACCTGAAAATTGAACCCAAAAACAACACAGGCTCTTCCCACAAAATCCATCAATATAAATCCCCAACCAAAAATCTAAATCTATCAATCCATGTTCTTGTCCGTATCACCAAATCAAAACCAAGTTTTAAAAAAAACAAATCTATCAAACTATCGACATCAAAACTTCATTATACAACCAAAAATCTATACAGAATCTATTGTGTAAGAACCACCCCAAAATACAAAAAGATTCCAAAATAAAGGTCCCAAAAGCCTCACCATAACCTACCACCTCCCACGAGTCGGGTTGCTCTAACACTGTTCACCAATCCGGTGCCGTGGTCATGCGCCGCCAACTACATACTAGTCCTGGCTAAGCTCGTAGAACTCACCGGCTTGCTCAACTGCACCTGTACCACAACAAAAAACGTAAGTCTAATGTTTAGTAAGTAGTGCATAAGGAAATGTAAAAACTGTCATGCAATCCTATCATATACAAATCTCTACCATCACACATTCGTTACTATTCACATTCACGTATCATACGATCCTCATACTGAGTTGGAAAGCGGATCAGGTTTCCCAAGTCGATTCTCCTACAGCGTCGAAGGGCGAATTCACTTCCTTCGAGGCATATGATCCTCCTCCAGAGTTGGGGAGTAGATCAATTTCCCCAAGTCATAAGATTCTCTTTCCGCATCGAAGGGCGAATCACTTCCTTCGATGCCTCACGATCTTCATACAGAGTTGAGAAGAGAATCGGGTTTCCCAAGTCAATTCTCTTACTGCGTCGAACGGCGAATCACTTCCTTCGAGACCTCACGATCTTCATACAGAGTTGGAAGAAGATCAGGTTTCTTAAGTCGATTCTCTTACTGCGTCGAAGAGCGAATCACTTTCTTCGAGGCCTCAAGACCCTTATATAGAGTTGGAAAATGGATCAGGTTTTCCAAGTCGATTCTATTACTGCGTCGAATGGCGAATCACTTCCTTCGAGGCTTCACGATCCTCATACAGAGTTGGGAAATGAATCAAGTTTCCCAAGTCGATTCTCTTACCGCGTCGAATAGCGAATCACTTCCTTCGAGGCCACACGACCCTAATACAGAGTTGGGAAGTGGATCAAGTTTCATAAGTCGATTCTCTTACTGCGTCGAATAGCGAATCACTTCCTTCGAGACCTTGTAACCGTTATCCTCACCGTTCACATATCACACTACTCACTCACTTAAAGCATACTCAAATTCATTTTCGTACCGTTTTCAAAACATGATGCATGACGAAGCAAAAACATACATAAACATAAACACACAATCATCCCTAACGTTCTGTAGTGTAGACCTATAAGGGCAATACATATGCAATGCACTATTTACCTAGTGTCCTTAGCTATTCGATCCAACCTGATCGATTTCATTATCCTGAAAATCTAAAACATAAAATTCTAAGTTATCATTCGCAATTTACAACTCTAATTCATAAACACTACTTTATAATCAAATCCAACAAATTTCTATTTTCAAACACTAACTAAACAACCACAAGATCATTAAGAGAAACTCTATGCGCTTCACTTCCAAATCAACAACTAAGCTAACATATACTCTTAACATCCAATAACCAGCATTATCATCACCCAATGTTCAAACATAATAGAGGTCAAAACATATGCCTATAACCTCTATCTCCAAACACCCATCATTAAATAGTGTACAATCTAAAAATTAAAATCCAATTCAAGTATTACCCCAATTCAAGTAATCCACATAATCTCAATCAATCTCCCTAACAATTCAACACCTCAATCAATTTCAACTAAATAACTTAATATCAAGAAAAACAAACAAAAACCCAGATTTAGCCTAAAATTGAGCAAACTTTAAAAATTCATAACAAATAATATGCATGTCCGAATTTGATGATTCAAAATACTATATAACCCTAAAGATGTCTACTTTAACAGGTGAAATCCATTTGTCAAAAATCAAACTCAATAAATGACAGAAAATCAAAGACCGAATCTGCCCGGATATTTCTTCATGGATTTTCATTCAACTTTGAAAATTCATAACAAATTATATATTTGTCCGAATTCGATGATTCAAGATGTTATAGAAACCTCAAAGTGTCTAGTTTAACACCATGAAATTCATTTATCAAAAACCAAACTCAATAAATAGCAAAAAATCGAAAAATAAACTCCCCTGAAAACTCATTTTCATTTCTGCGTCAACTTTTAAAATTTATAACTTTCTCTACAATTATCAAAACGACTTGATACTATAGGAAGAAACTTTAAGTGTCTATTTTAACATACTAGAACAGTTTTTTTTAAAATGAATAACCGTAGTTAGGGCAAAAACCCAAAAAGGGTTCTGTTTTGTGCATAAAAACCCACATTTCTGTTTTTTCAACTCAAACTCACCCAATTTTCCATCCTTTCAACTACATTCTAATCCATCTAACACATTCCAACACAATTTGAGGGTTTCCAAATTCGAAAACCCAATTTACAGTCGAAACACAATCGGATTCAACCATATTTTCGTTGTGTTCGACAAAAGCATCATCGAATTGGCGTTCTAACTCCATAAACCTATCACTTTCCTATCACTCGCCTACCAAACTCAAAACTGAATTCTTAAAACCCTAGATTTTCGGCCAAACAAGAAAAAGGAGGAGAAAAGTTACCGAAATCGAAGAGAGGGTCGTGTTCTACGAGGGATGGAAGAGAAAACGAAGAGGTGAGAGGGCTGCGTTCTTCGGCGAAGAAGAAGACGAGCGGACGAAGGCTTCTCCTTCATGAGAAGCTGAGAGAGAGAGAGAGAGAGAGAGAGAGAGAGAGAGAGAGAGAGAGAGAGTGTGTGTGTGTGTGTGTGTGTGTGTGTGTGTGTGTGTGTGTGTGTG
>CM039525.1:5781142-5879956 GCA_022433055.1 Begonia peltatifolia | reverse complement strand
GTGTGTGTGTGTGTGTGTGTGTGTGTGTGTGTGTGTGTGTGTGTGTGGCGAGTGTGCTGCTACAGGGGAGGGAGGGATGAAAAGAGATAGGTGGCTTGCTTGAGAAGCCACCCATCATTTAAAAAAGGGTCTTTTTAAAAAAAAACTAACATATTTGGTTTTTTTTTTAAAAAACCCAAAAATTTTACTATTCACAAAAAAAAATTAAAAACTATCCTAAATTAACAAAAACACCTATCCTGCCCCGCCTATGGGTGGACAGACCCGTGGAGGCTGGCTGGTTCACTTGAACCGGCCTGCCTCCATTATTTTTATAAAAAAACGTAAAGAGGCCGGCCGGTTCGATTGAACTGGCTGGCCTCTATTTTTTTAAAGCCAAAAATTAGATGGAGGTTGGCCGGTTTGATTGAACCGGCTAGCCTCCATTAAAAAAATAAAAAAAAATAGGGGGAGGCTGGCCGATTCAATTGAACCGGCCGGCCTCCCCCACCCTATAAATAGGGGTTTCCATTTCCATTCAAACCACACCTCTAAAAATTTCTCAAATATTTTCTTTCGATCGTTTTCTTTATCCGACGGTATTTTGTTCGTTTCGAACGAAAAGCGTAAATTTTTATTTATTTATCAATTACACTGCTTATTTATTTATTGATTTTTGCTAACATTAATTTTTAAAATATCTAATTTAATTTTTTTATATTTGATTTATGTATTAGATACGATGTTTAGGTAATTTAATTTTTGTATACTTTATTTATTTATCAGTTACGATATTTAGCCACTTTGATTTTTGCTTACATTAATTATGTAATTGAATTTTTTTATAATTCAATATGTTATTTGTTACGATTGTTAGGTACTTTAATATTTAAACGAGGTAACCCTTTTTTTGTAGGTAAATTATTTATTTTTGCAGTGGTATAATTGTACTATGTAAATAAGTTCTATCTAAGGAGGCTGGAATTTAAGTGGAACCGTTTGTGACTCTCCAGTCTTTCCAGGGAACTTACTTGGAAAAGTAATTCTGTCTAAGGAGATTGTCCATTACAATCTTTCCTGGGAATTATCCTGATCAGTACTCTTCCCGCTATATAACTATTTTTTACAATGATCATTCTCACCGTTTTATTCTTTTCCAACGATAGGTTTGACAACATATTTGGCATGGAATTTCGGAATAGAGACTGCGAAAGTAAGTTTGAGAATGATTTGGTAAAACGTAAACTTACTCATTGCATGACTGTTGACTTCAGTGGTTGGGAGACGTTGGGAATTAAAGAGATGTTTGACAACATCGGCCTTCATGGGATGTATTCGTTGAAGGGATACGTATGTGAGAGAATAGTTCGATTATTCTACGCGAACTTGCTAGCAACCGGGAGAAATGGAGTTATTAGTGGGCTAACTACCAAGATTCTTGGTAATGAGGTGACGATGTGGCCGGAAACAATAAATCAATTGCTGGGATTTTACGTTGAGGATGCAGATCAATATTATCATGCTTCTAAAGACTGCTCTTTCTTCACATTGCCTGAGGGAGTCGAGTTCCTCCGACGAATTCACATCAATCCCAACATTGAGGTGTTCGTGAAGCCATAAACACGAGATTTAAATGTCACAAGTTGAATTCTGCGCAACATGCTAGCTCATACCATTCTGTCGCGAGATGGACATCGAAATCTTGTGAGCTGCATGAACCTGTATGTCATGGAAAAATTGTGCAACGGGAAGTTTTTCGACCCTGGCTTCTTGATTTTAAGTCACATGATTGAAGTAGGCTGGACATCGCAGGCAAGTCTCCCTTACGGGACCTTGATTATGAAGATCGTCGAAGAATTTGGCATTCAGATACCGGTTGGCGAGCGAAGGATAGCTCCCAAATCTACCGACATATTCGACACTACTCATTTGACTCGAATGGGTCTTGTCGAATCTAATGGCGTTTGGATGCTGAAAAGCGATCAGAGAGGCTCCACCTCCACCTCTCAGGCAGCGCCGATGGAGGAGACTACCGCGCCACTATTGTCCCCACATCAGCAGTTTGGCAGCGCATGAGATATGAGAGAATTAATGCAGCAAATGTATGAGGCGCAGCAGACGAGTAATGAGATGTTGCAAGCAAACCACCAACAAATGTATGAGTTGTGGGAGGCAAGTAACCATCACATGTATAAGATGCAGCGTCAAATACATTAGATTCATCAGACGCACCACGAGAACTTGCAACAAATTATTCAGATACAGCAGAACCAGCAGGAACAAATGCAACTCCTCGTACGAAGGATTGATGAAGAAGATGCGAGACGGAGGCGCAGACGCAGACGACGACGACGAAGACAAAGAGACGGCGAAGGAGAAGGAGAAGAGGAAGGAGACGGAGACGGAGACGGCAATGACTTTGATGTATAATTTTTAGTTTTTTCTTTTGTATATAATGTCATGCAATTCGTTAATAAATATGATAAAATATTTTTCATGCAATTCGAATAAGTGTAATTAATTCGAAAAAACTAAATAAATACATTATTTAAAAAATAAATAAATATATATATAAACAATACAATTAATTATTAATTGAAAAAACTAAATAAACGAATATAAATAAACATTATTCGACTAAAATAATGATTTACAAGTTGAGCCACCTTTTAAAAAATTAAAGAACTAAATAATTATTACAATACAATTATTAGTCACTTCCTCTGCTGCGACCGCGTACCGAAGATTTCTGCACATAAGAAAATGAAACTATAAAAAAAAAATTACTGTGAGTTAATAGGAGAAACGTGTCAAAGTATACCTGCGTTCCGTCGAATGTGTTGAAAACCATGAATGTATCTTGCGAAGCAGCGCTTAAAGTTGATCCTCTGTCAGAACAAGTGCGGGTATTATGCCCCTGCTGCCGACATATACGACACCTGATGGTGGAGTTCTTCCAACTAGTTCTCGTTCTCGAGCTTGATGGCTCGTTGGCATCTCGCACTATCGTCTTCTTTGGCCTACCAGGTTGGCGGTGTCTTGTGGGCGGAAGGATTTTGTTCAGACCTTATCTGGGTGACGGCCACATTATTCGCCCGCTAATAGGATGAATATAATGTGAGTACATCTGAAGGTAAGTTACCCGGTGATAGTAGGCGTGCACGTAAGTTTCTAGGGGTACTCTCATGATGTACATGCAGGGAATAGAATGCACACATGAGATTCCAGTAATGGCCCACCTAGTACAGTTGCACACACGATCATCCATGTCAACAATGAATTGTTCGTATCTGTTGGTGACTTCAAATTGATAACCTCCTGCAAATCTGGCGCGCCAATTTCCAGATGCTTTCTCTAACTTCGCAAGCTTTGTTTTTATATGGGGACACAGGAGATCTTCTGATCGTGACATCTTCTCATAATTTTTGACAATGCGAATCATCAATTTCTTTCGGATTCCGTCGAACATGGTCAATATTGGTTTGTCCCGGACAGGCAATAACACTGCATTGAATGATTCGCACAGATTGTTTAAGCCTAAATCGTACTTTGGAATGGAAGAGAAGACATGACTAGCCTAACGGCGAGAATCTTCTCCTCGAAGATATGCTTCGGCCTCCGGGTTAATTTGACGTAATTTCTCCATTTCATACTCGAAATGAGCATTCGTGGGTGCTCTATCCGCCTTCCACATTGCATCTCTGTACGCAACACCCCGATAAAAGCTTTTAAAATTCTGATACATATGCCGCAGACAGAAGCGGTGTTCGGCCTCTCGTAAGTGACGTTTCACAGCCTTTTTCAACCCCTGAAATTTTAACATATTACATCGTCAACATAAAATAATATAACTATCACAAATATTTGAAATAACAAATAGAAATGCGTTATACCTTTTGTCGATCTGAAATAATTGTCCAATCGCGTCCCGCTTCAGTGTTTAGGTCTTCTTTTAATATTTGCAAAAATCACTCCCATGAGTCTGCACACTCAGATTCGACGTTGGCAACAGTAACGGGATATATTCCATCATTGCCATCAATACTAATGGCTGTGAGTAGTTGGCCAGGACACGAGCCCTTAAGATGACAGTTATCCAAACAAATAATAGGTCTACCGTGCTGCAACAAACCTGTCTTGTAAGCAGCTAAGCACATATAAAATCTTTGAAATATCATTGTATTTTGGTCCCCTGGGATACCATAAATTTTAACTGTGCTACCCGGATTTGATTTTAATATTTCTGCTCCGTACGACCATAGTTCCTTGTATTGTTCGTTGCACTTTCCTTCGTTAATAGTCCGAGCTATGCTTCTTGCTCTTGTGGCAATACTGGTTGAAATATCGACCATGTAATCCCTTTTCACTGTCTCGATAATAGAAGGGATGTCCCATGTAGGGTGACTTTTAAACCTATCCAGGTAATCATTTGCCACTCATTTTGCTCTAGCGTTTCGATTCTCCATTTGCCTTGAACAGCTGTGAACGTTGGTAAAAGTCGATATATGAAACGTGAGCTCATTTTGCATCTTCGCAGCATATAGTCGCCACGGACATCCAGATTCGCAAACGGCTGTCAGTCGGCTACGATCAATTTTAGCGAACCGTATATCATATCCATTTTCTATAGAATATTGAACTATTTCTTCCTTGATATCTCTTAATGAACTATATTGTTTACCCAAAAATAATCTTCCGCTTGATATTTGTGCACTTATCGGTCTGCTTTCCACTTCCTCGTCATCTGAGCTGACCGGTGTTCCAAGCTCCTCATCTAGTGTTTTGGAGGTTGCATAAAACTCTATTTCTTCATTTTCATCTAATTGATTGAATGCTTGTACCTCAGCATTTGCAGGTACAACATCCGGCATCCATTCGTTATCTATATCAAAATCTGCTAGTACGTTTACATCAACTGATCTACTAGAATCTGAATCCATCGTCATCGCTAGTATAATAAACCTACCGTTGGAAACGAATAAAACGATGAGAATGATCATTGTAAAAAATAGTTATATAGCGTGGAGAGTACTGATCAGGATAATTCCCAGGAAAGATTATAATGGACAATCTCCTTAGACAGAATTGCCTTTCCAAGTAAGTTCCCAGAAAAGACTGTAGGGGTCACAAACGGTTCCACTTAAATTCCAGCCTCCTTAGACAGAACTTACTTACACAGTACAATTATACCACTGCGAAAATAAATAATTTACCTAAAAAAAAAGGGGTTACCTCGTTTAAATATTAAAGTACCTAAAAATCATAACAAATAATATATTGAATTATAAAAAAATTCAATTACATAATTAATATAAGCGAAAATCAAAGTGGCTAAATATCGTAACTGATAAATAAATTAATTTACAAAAATTAAATTACCTGAACATCGTATCTAATACATAAATCAAATATAAAAAAATTAAATTAGATATTTTAAAAATGAATGTTAGCAAAAATCAATAAATAAATAAGCAGTGTAATTGATAAATAAATAAATAAATAAAAATTTACGTTTTTCGTTCGAAACGAGCCAAAATACCGTCGGACAAAGAAAACGATCGAAAGAAAGTATTTGAGAAATTTTTAGAGGTGTGGTTTGAATGAAACTGGAAACCCCTATTTATAGGGTGGGGGCCGGCCTCCCCCTATTTTTTTTTATTTTTTTAATGGAGGCCGGCCGGTTCAATCGAACCGGTCGGCCTCCATTTGTAGCACCCCGAGAACCCACACGTCCCCGGTGCGCTACAGTGCATCTACCCACTACACACACGCACAAACACTTAACATAATTCACTCAATTTAATACCTTTTTTTTCCAATTTACTCCCCTCTTTTTTTTTTTGACTCGATTCGAAAACAACTCGCGTCTCCCCTTCAACACCTCACGCACACTCTCACGGTGCCGCACATACCACTCAACGTTACTGTGTTTCGCGCACGCTCACAGCGCCGCGTGCCCCACGCACCCTGCCGCTGCACAGCACGTCCGAGCGCACACCCTCACCCGGTGTCGCACGACCAGTGGGTACCCAACATGGCCGCATGCCCCGCGCACCTGCAATCACGCCGCACATCCACACTCATATGAACTCCTCTAGCATTCATCATACACACACCTTGACCTATTTCGTATCCTCTCGAACCTCAACCCCTCTCCCGAAATTTCGGCAGAGTACCGCCTAAAAACTAGCTACCCCAAAATTTAACCCTGCACACAATTCACCAAAATCCAACAATATTTACCTATCCATCATCCAGAGAAATCATTCCAACCCAAATCAGAGTAAGAAGGCGACGAAAATCCGTCAAATACAAATGAAGAAAGTCTCCAGTATAGAGAAATAACATACTCTAACATGGAAAATATCCGCGTACGTTACCAAAATCACACGCACTCCATATACACCTATACACTGACGCATATACAACAATCAATCCCATCCTCCGTACATAACCACCGCAAAAGAAAGAAAACCCACAAACCGACCAGGCCACAACCTACCATATCCACGGGTCGGGTCGCCCTAACAAAAGTCCGCCATCCGGTGCCGCAGTCGCATGCCGCCAACCATCCTATGCTTCAGGACTAGGCTCTCGAAGCTCACCAGCAAGATCGTCAGCACCTGTATCACAGAACACACAATATAAGGCTAACGCTCAGTAAGTAATGCGATATGAAAGTAAAAGCCAACAATGCAATCCTACCACATGCAGTCTCTACACTCACACTCATGTTGTCACATCTATGATGCGTAGTGTAGTCGCACCAGGGTAAGGAGGAACCTAACGCCACCCTACACCCTGACACGTCGCCACCGTCCCGGACTCCCCAGCAACGAGGCCCACAAGCTACACACACGCATCACCACACGGCAACCACATCAGGGTAAGAGGTACTTCGCGCCACACTACACCCTGACATGTTGCCCCCGTCCCAGCCTCCCCAGCACGGGGCCACAGTTGCCACACGCACACGTTTCGCGACAGCCCAGCCGGCCCACCCCTCGAGTAGTATCCGCGACTGGTGTTGCACCGGCCCACACACTAGTAGGATCCGCGGTACCACTGTCCATATCCTCACCGTCAACACATTCACGCCGCATAACGGCCCAGCCGGCCCACCCCTCGAGTAGGATCCGCGACTGGTGAAGCACCGGCCCACACACTAGCGGGATCCGCGGTACCACCGCCACACGTCTCACCTCATACATCAAAGCATGCTAAAAATCATTTTCGTTCTCGTTTTTAAAAAAATATTATGCATGTCATACAATACGCACACACACCGCAATCAATCACATAAACACTAAAGTTCTACAGTGTAGGCCCACTTGGGCAAAACACATGCATGCACTACTTACCTGGCGTTCTAAGCTCGCTCGATACACAGCTTCGCCAACAGAAAGCCTCAACCTAAAACACAACCAATTTATCATCAGTATTTCTCCCAACATTTACCAATTAGCTAAAAATAACCTTATCTAACTACACTCATTAAATTCCAACTAAAACGGTCCATTGGTTTGGTTTGGTTTGGCCGAATACCAGCTCAACGTTCGGATGCGCATAACTTTTGCGTCCGTCAACGGAATCAAACGATTCAAGTGGCTAAACGTTCCCTTAGGAACCTAGTTTAACATCCTAAAATGGATTTAAATCGGTAGGCCGCAGATAGGCGAAAAACGCCAATAACCGAATCTGCCATTTTATTAAAATTTCACATTTTCACTTCCCTTCAACCAAAACTCACTCCCAACTAGTTATATGCATCAAAATGGCTATGCTATTCTCACACGTCGAATTTTCCACGAAAGACGGTCACTAATTTGAGTTAAACCAAATTCTCGCATAAACTTCCGACGCGCATAACGTTTGCGTCGGATATCGGAATCGAACGATTCCAGCGGCCACACGTTCTTCTAACAACCTATTTTTAACCCGTAAAACAGAATTTAAAACGATTAACCAAAACTAGGCCAAAATGGCCAAAAACAGAATCTGCTTCTAACCTAAAAATAGCCGAAAATTTAAATTCGATCCAATTTCGCAAATTCTTTCACCAAGCAGCCGCATTCCAGTCCATTATGCATAACTCATAACAATTTCGAAGCTTCTCGATCAGAAAGCTCGAATGGCAGCAAAACTCCCCTGGTTTTCCTCTCGAAACCAGGCACTACCAGCTCTCCCCTCCCCCACCCTTTATTCTTGCTGCAATTCCTCCATACCATGGCACAACAAGCCGAGGTAGGAACACAGGCAGCCTACATCTTCGGCCACCACGATTAGTGGAGGAACAGGGGACATTCCCACCTCTCCTCGGCCGGGTTTGGGGCGGAAATGCTGAGCCTCTAGCGCGCCCATCCCAGCCCTCCTCACACCAGGAACCGAGCTCAAACCAGGCGAGAGTTCGGAAGTAACCGAACTCCCCACTTGCTGGCGGAAAAACGAAAAAGGCAGGGCAGTTTACCTTGGGTCTTCGGCACGGGAATGGCTGGATTACAAGTCGTTCCCGGTTTGTCGGAGCCTTTTATCCACGTCGACTGCCGAAATCCTTCTCCTCCGGTCGTCGACCGTCGTCGGAGCTCGAATCTCTCCCGCGTCTCCTTCCCTCTCGGCTCTCTCGGGTGCACAGAGGAAACACCGAATGGCTTCATCGCGAAGCCATTCGGGTGTTTACAATTTTATTTATTTTTTTTTTTTATATTACAAAAATCAATACAAATTACCAAATTGCCCTCACGTACTTCATGTACTTCAATCGTCTGAAATTTCGTAACTTCCCGACCTTCCGGTTTTAAATTCTGAAAACCAATCGCAAAAGTAGGCCTCGAGCCTTATAATTTAAATATTTTCCGTTGAAATATTTCTCAAAAATCCGACCGAGATCAAACTAAAAATTCCAAAAATTAAAGATAAAATTCGAAATTCCCGGGTTATTACACCATTAATAATTTTAAATTGGAGGCCGGCCGGTTCAATCAAACCGGCCGGCCTCCATCTAATTTTTGGCTTTGAACCGGTCGGCCTCCACGGGTCTGTCCACCCATAGGCCGGCCAGGATGAGTGTTTTTGTTAATATAGGATAGTTTTTAGTTTTTTTTTGTGAATAGTAAAGTTTTTGAATTTTTTTTAAAAAAAAACCAAAGATGTTGGTTTTTTTTTAAAAAGACCCTTTAAAAAATGATTCTCTCTCTTTTCCTTTCTGCCGTCCTCTCACGAGTTAAATCTCCAAATCCTGTTAACTTTCCATCTTTTTGTTTTCTAATTCAGCAATTTTGCTTAAAATTTCATTTAGATATTGTGCGGGAATTTAAATTAGCTCGAGAAAATTTCCGATTGTTATAAGTTGAGTTTCACTTTTAATGAACTTCATGTCATATCTATTATTCAAAGCGTATTCGAATATTTTTTTTTTAATGGCCTGTAAAAAATTAGATTATTTTTAAAAAAAAAACTCAGAGATTTCTTCTTTTAGTGGTATACTTTCTACCTCGTCATCGTTCGACTCGACTGGCATTCGAAGCTCATCGTCTAGCCTTTGCAAGATTGATTGCATCTCTATTTCTCCATCACCTTTTAAGTGATTAAATGCTCTAAGATCACCGTTTCTGGGTGTGTCGTTTGAATATCAGTTTATTTTGTCATCAACTCATCTACTTGAATTAGAATTCATCGACATCGCTAATAAAGAGAAAAATAAAATGTTGCTAGAAATACAATGTCACTAGAGGTATTAGAGTTTTTGAGATCTGTGAGTTTACCATTAAAGGTCACCTCCTTATATAATATGAAAGAACAGTCGTCCGTTCTGTCGAGCTTGTGACTCGATAATTGTCACGAACGGCTGTCTGTTCTCCCAAACAGTGTTCGACTCGTGACAATTATTGAGTCATGAGTCGGACAGAGTGGTGATTGAGGGAATGGACGACAGTGTCTCGAAGAACAACCGTCCATTGCGGAGCCCGTGCACCGAACGTGAAACAGACAGCCTCCACCCCTAATCGTTCGTCCGACCCAACATGTCCAGAACGGACGATTGTTGTTTTTAGATCGGTTATCCGTTTCGGGCGTGTACAATGAATAGACAGTGATCGACCGTCTTCTAGAGTTTGGATTGACGATAGTTAAAATTTTTTTAAAAAAAACACAAAGTTTAGAGTTGATATTGGTTTTAACTCAAAATAATTTATTTTTTTGCAAGAATAGTTGAAGTTTATTTTGGAGTGATAAACAGTTTTCATTTTTCATTGTATAAATAGAGAGGAGATGAGAAACTGTAAGAAAGAGTTGGAGTAAAACAATTTGTGAGATCTTGGAAGAACGCTAGAGTCTGGTTGTAGAATGCATTAAAAAAGGTTGGTAAGAGCCTTGTGTAATTCATGGAATTGTTTTCTCTATAATAATGATATCATATCGCATCAGTCTATAACGTTTTTATCTACTCCGATGTCTTTTTGTTTTAAGTACTTTGTGTAGTTTTTCTTTTCATCATTATCTGTTTAATTCACACTCAATTAATTACATCACATAAAGTAAAATTTAATGAGACACCATGGTTCGATTATGTGCTTCCATAGACAAGAACAAAATCTTCAGTAACCTTCAATATAATCATTCATAACGCAAAATAGAAGAAATTGTCAACAAAGAAAAAAAAAACAATAATATCTGAGAATCAATATTTTCCTGTGATCTTACCAAACTAATCAAGTGAAACGATCGGACTGACTTAGACTAATTCAAAAACAAACGGAAAGACCTTTTTTTCCCCTTATTCCTCTCTCCTCTCAATTGACCATCGCACGCTTCATAATCTCTCTATCTCATATTTTCTCCTAAATTGAAATATAAATAGAGTGAAATGATGAAATCCCTTATCTTTGATCTCATTGTTGCCCATAATCATGTAGAGGTGTCAGTCAACTTGTAATTTTCTGTATCTTAAGTTGGAAGCTTAGTAAGATGTAATTGGGTCTTTGTATACCTAATTTTTTTATTATACATACATCTGCTTTCTTTTAGCTTCACTGGGGTCATATTTTTCACTGCAGCTACCTTGATTGATTAACCATGGTTAAGACTGATAAAACCATGGTTCTGTCTTAACTTAGCTTCCATGAGACAAGTTTTTGACACCTTGATGACCTATCTCTCTAGGGTGAAGAGAAGAAAAAGAATGAGGTGAGAAGATGACCAGTGTCTCTTTAAAGATCTCCGGGTTGAGCAAATTAAATTACTCAATCCTCCCAACGTACATCTGTGCAGGAAAATAAAGAAATTCATAAATTAAGTTTATATGTACAAATTAAACTACTAAATTCTTATCAAAGAGTACAATAAAGTCCAACAAAAAAAATAAACAATTAGCAGCCTTCTTTGATCTTTACGAATCTATCTATCCTTTTATTTATTGGAAGTGAGAGGGAGTTGTTAGTGCTGAGTGACTAATTCACTAGAAATGTTTTACTTAATGCATATTGTTTCAAAAATAAATTTTTTATCTTTTTTTTAAAACCCTTATTACACTTTAAACTATGCATAAATTATAAAACAGTTAAGGAAACCTCGTTCTTTCTTTAAAAAAAATCGACTCCACAAATCCTAAATGAGGTAGTCATAAAACCTATCACCTACATAAGTGGCTGTTCAACGAAAATACTTTTACTGTTTTCCACAAAAAAACATTCGCAATAAAAATGAAGTGTCACACAAGAATCTGATGTGCTTAGATCCCGAACCGTCAAGCATGAACCAAAGTATGTGTTCTGATTATTATTATTTATCTACTAATTGGTTTTATGAATTGTGTAAGTTAAAGACCCTTCTCAAATCTTGGAATAATTAAAGGAAGAGGAAATTTATTTTCTCATTAATTAAATATTGTAACCGAGTTAATTTCATTTTTTTTTAAATTTTAATTTTAATTAAACCTTAATTATTGGCAAACTTTAGCCTGGTTATTCTTTTGGTAAACTTTGGGCCTATTATTTAAGGCATATAAGTTTAGGTGTATTTAGGACTAGCTTTGATCAAAAGTTGGGTGCAAAACACATGAGAAGAAATTGTTGAACAAAGGAAGAAGCATGGCAGCGCACAACAAATTCCTTCAGCGAACAAGTGGAAGCAGCACCAACATGGAAGACAGCTCAGCAGATCAATGCCATTGTGGAGGCACTAACATGGCTGTGCACAACGGCTATATTCTTCAGAAGCTTCGTCTCTAGCTTTCCTCTTTTAAAAATCGTTGATGCTTATTTAATCTTTCCTGTAGCTTGTATTTAGTCTAGGTTTTTTTTTTTTTATCAAATATTTGCGAATAGAAGAGTGTTTTCTCTTAGTTAGAGTGTCCTCTGGTGAGGTTCTTCCCTCGGTGCTCTTGCAGAGGCAGTGCTTGGCACTCGATGGAATCACCAAAGATTGTGTTCCGAGTTCGTGGTTTTCTTGAGAACACATGTAATACCTCGAACTTTTCGTTAAAACTAATTTTAGATTTACGTAATTATAATCGGCAGAGTTTTGGTCGGAATTGAGAGCTGTGAATTTCTATAATTAAGTAAAAAATTATTTTGATACTAATGGAGAAGAAAATAAATTTAGGAATTCAATCGAAGACGGACTGAATAATAATTTGATTAAACAGTTGAGGGTTAAGAGCGATTTAGTAATTAAATTAATATTATTATTATAAAAATAAAACACAAAAACACCTTATGGTGTTTTCTTTCCCCGCATTAGAAACCCAAACCCCCTCCCCAGTTCTTCTTCCCTCTCCCACGCGAAGCCTTGGTGATTTCTCCTTCCAGCCGACGATTCTCCTCCGTTCCTTCTTTGTTTCTTCAAATTTAAAGTAAGTTTCTAATAGATAGTTAGTCTTCTAGTTGTTTCGAGCGGTAAAAGTGAAGTTAGATCAATTTATTAGATATTACGGTAAAAACTTAAGTTGGAGGAATGAGATTTCAAAGTTATAGTCAATCTTTATCCATTTGTTGGTGTTTAAGATAGAAGTAGGAGTAGATTATGAGATTTTATGGGAAGAATTGAGTGGTTACAGAACGATTTCCGTTCAGCCAAGTTATAGGTGTCAGATTAGGAATTTGATTAGGCTGTTAGAAATTAGACTTCTTCAGAAGCCCGTAGCATTTCGAATCGTCCAAATCGGACGAGTATTGGATAAGTTATGAGTTTTTGAATTTGGTCATAAATTGTGTAGAATTCGGACGTAGATAGATTAAGGGTTAAAGTTTTGATTTTCCTTTAGGGTTTTATTAATTGAAAGGAAAGTGGAATTAATGAATGTGTGGTTTTATAAGTTCTCCAGTTTAGCGACCAATCTACGAAATACGAGTTGCTAAGGACGCCAGGTAAGTAGTGTAGTAGGGGTTTTTGCCTTCGGGGCTACATCACAGATCGGTAGGTTGCAGCATGTTTATTTTATGTTATGTTTTAGTTGATTATGCATTCATGGTTTTAAAGTACGAGAACGAAAGGAATATGAATTTTCATGTTTTTACGAAGTGAAACAGTAGGATGTGATGAGACGAATGAAATGAGAAGATACGTAAGAAGATAAGAAAGATGAGGTTGAGTGGTCTTATCCCCAGAGATTGACCGCGAGGTGTATCGCTCTTCCCCCGCTTTACGTGGTGGCTTTGTCCTAAGAGGTGCACCGTGAGATGAGTCACTTTACTAGACTAAGGTTGGCCTTGTCCTATGAGGAAGACCGCAAGGTATGTCACCTTGGTCTACCACGTAAAGAAGAATTCAGTAGTAAAAAGATGCAAGATAGAGACGAAAATGAAAGTAGAGACGAAACTGTAGAAACTGTATATGTTAAGATGTGTTTGTTTACAATATTATGCTTTTATGCATTACTTAATTAGCATTAGGCTAATAGATGAGTTCTGTGATGTAGGTGACGACGCTATAGCTGGTGAGCACTCAAAGCATGCACAAAACTAGGAGGAGGGTGCTCATGGATGACCTGGCCGACTGTTAGGACATTTTGACCATGGTGGGTGTCACACCCCGAATTTGCCCCTAGAATTTTTTGTCTTCTTGATGGGATGTGCGGCGCCAAGTCCCCGACTTGACCAGCCTTTCTCCTTGTTAGTGCTTGCGGAAGTAACTAGAAAAATAAGACAAGTGTTTACGAGGGCAAAACCTTCCAACTCTCTTTCTATTCCAAACAAAAAGAGTACGAACAACTCGCTCACGGGCACACCACAATAGTTTAAGGAACTCCTTTCCCAGATGCCTTCAGCTTGGTGGCTCATGAGACTTTTATACACAAAATGGCCCAGCCATAACTTACATTGGACATCAATGTGCAGCCCTCACTTAATGCCCTCGGATGCCTCTCTTCAATGTCAGCCGCGCGCGCGCCATGAATTCTCGCCGTCGGTCTACTGCGTGCAGCATTGATGTTTGCCGCACACCATCAATGTCTGCCGTGTGCGTGCCATCAATGCATGCTGCGTGCACCAAGGCTTGGTCGCCAGTCTACCCAGTGCACCCCGTCTAAAGATTGCCTCCCACGCTCAGCGCCAACGCCTACCCAGCACGTCGTGTCCGTCCCGCGTGCTTGCCGTGTCCCGTGCGCGCTCGTAACACCCAGCGCCAACGGCTAGCTGCCTAGGTGTAACGCCTCACCAACGGCTAGCTGCTGAGGTGTAACGCCCCAACGGCTATCACCAAACTGTGTCTGGACTGTGTCTGCTCTATGTGCTCCAACTGCGCGCCTTCATAACTCTAGTGCTCTGCTGGTGCATAACGCCCCG
This sequence comes from Begonia peltatifolia, assembly GCA_022433055.1. Lineage (NCBI taxonomy): Eukaryota > Viridiplantae > Streptophyta > Magnoliopsida > Cucurbitales > Begoniaceae > Begonia > Begonia peltatifolia. Next base: position 5,865,200 of record CM039525.1, on the reverse strand, counting down.
GCTGCGCGCACTGCGTGCGCCAACAGCGTGCCACGTGCGCCCCGTGTGCTTGTAACTGCCGCCCACTAAATGCTTTGCCCAACACTTAGTCATTTCAGCACTTACTTACATGGCTCCACGGATCAGCCTTTTGGCCCATGTTTACTTCATGGGTTACGCACCTTGTGCGACTTAGTGGGCCGTGCGCCCAACTGCTGCGTGCCCATCGTGAGCAGCGCGCCCACATGGGCTGCGCCCCTGTTGTTGCTGCATGCCTGACAAGTAACCAACTCCTCCTCTCCTTTGGGCCCTTTGCCCTTACCTTCATGCACCATGGGAAATAGGACGTGACAGTGGGCATAGATACAGGTTTTGGAATGTAATCGAAATGGTTTTAAGTCGTTTTAAGTTGTTTTGAGTCAAATTGAATGTATAGACAGATTTTAAACTGTAGTTATCGTTTTTTTTTACGTAAATGATGATTTTGAGTTGATGGAAAAGTGCTCGTTGGGTTATTTTTAGCGTTGAGTCGAAGTTCGATTGATTTTGTGAAGTTTTAAGGTTTTAGGCAAAATTCTGGGAGGGAAGTGTCGACCGATAGGCTTAGTAGTCGACCAAACCTGGCAAGTGTGGACCGCGAAGGTCGACCTATGGAGACAGAGCCATATCAGGTGTAGACCTGTGTGTGGAAGTGTCGATCGGTTAATGTAAAAACGGTAGAAGTGTCGACCGTAAGTTTCAACCGATGGAATTAGAGAGGATGAATGTGTCAACCTGTGAAGATAGGTGTCAACCACTCTCTATGACGAGCCTAGAAGTGTCGATCAAGGGGTTCGACCTGTGTAGGCAGGGAAGAATGGAGTGTCGACCTGTGTTCATAGGTGTCGACCGGTTAGCGTGATGAGCAGAGGGGTGTCGACCGCTAGGGTCGACTGATAAAAACAGAGGCAAATGAAGTGTCGACCGGTGCTTACAGGGGTCGACCGAAAATGTCTTTTACTGTTTTAAAAATTTGACATTTTATTTAAAATGATTTTATTCAAAGACTTCTGCTGCGATGATTTTCAAACGTTTTTAAAATGATCGTTTTATGTTGAAGAACGAAAATTTTAAATTTTTACTTAAATTTTCTGAGCGTCTTCATGTGTGTGTAGTAGTAGTAGAGGGAAACCGGACCGAAAATCGCCAAGTTGATTTTTGGGTCGCTACAGAGATGGTATCAGAGTAGTGAGTAGTAGTAGTTAGCGTGCCGGGAACCGTGAAAATTTTCAGGTCGCTACAACACACTTAGTCTCTTCCTCTCATTCCTCTCTGTCGATAGTGAAAATGGAGGAAGGTGGCAAAACCTTCACCTAAAAGCTGCTGCTCTTTCTACGGGAACACATGCACCGAGGCTACCAACGTCTGACTCCTCGGTCAGGCTCGGGTCTATCGCTTTCCCCTTACACCGTCAGCCTCTTCTACGGAAGAAGCACTACGTGATAAGGTCATTTCATCTTGTTGCTAGAACTCTTTTGTACGCGAGACAATTTTTTGACGTAGTGCTAATTTGACAACGACTGGCCAGCAAGGACCACTTTCATCCAATGACGATCACCGAAGGTATTTATAGGTTGTGTCGCTTGAACCCAACTGTAAATGCCTTCACCCAGCTCCATTTTTATCTTTCTGTTTTTGTTGTTTTACTGCTCTATTTGTGGGAGACTCTTCGGGAGTAACCGAGAGCATTTATTGTGTTGGTATCCTTGTTGTGTTTTGTTCTTTTCTGTGTTGTTTTTACGTGCCATTAGCGACAGAACATCCTCACCGGATTGTATGATCTGTTGCCTTTGTTTTCTCTGTTTCTCCTCTGTTTTGGGTCGTCTCTGCCTCCCCATTTCATTGTTGCTTTTGCCATGTTTTGAAACCTTCCCCTCTGTCCGAAGCTGGGTCGTATCCGAACCCGTCCGACATATTATCACAGAAAGGCGATAATCTGAAAACCAAATAACATCTCATGAAATAGAAGAAACACATGACGACGATCCAGAGATCTAACCCATCATTCGAGAGGCGGCGACCGACAATTTGTCACAACACCAACCCGAACCATAAAAACACTGATCAAGTTTAGAGATTCAAAATTCAAGGAGCACGTAATCACCGCCATATGTCAGTTTTTCATACGTGCATACGATACCACTTTCACACAATAGAATATGGGATAGCTTTGTGATATTTTGACGCCAAAACTGCTCAAAGTATTAAGATGATTCATTCTCCCAACATAACACAGCAAAACTTAAATTATGTAATAATGAAAGTTAAATATGAGAAAACCATATGCACGTATACTTATGAAAACCGCACGATGGCATGACCAGGCTTCGTCATACAATTATAAGTGGCAATCTACCAAAATATTATTTTTCAAAAGTATATTATACAATACAGAAAGTATAAGATTCCTACCTCGATGATGACTACACTTCTTTCTTACAGGAGCAACAATCTCTACTATTGGCTCAAAGTTAGCAAACTCATTCGAGTCTACACGTATGAAAACCGCATGATGGTATGACCAGGGTCCGTCATACGATTATGAGTGGCAACCTACCAAAATATTATTTTTTGAAAGTATGTTATATAATGCAGAAAGTATAAAATTCCTATCTCGATGATGACTATACTTTTTTGTTACAGGACCAGCAATCTCTGCTACTGGCTCAAAATTAGCAAACTCATTCTAGCCTATAAAGAAAACCAATGCCAGGATTCTCATCTACCAAAGAAGACATGTGGATGAGTCCTATACTTGGATTAGGAATCCAATTTGACAACCTATGAGTTGTCGTTGGCGTCTCAGCGACAAAATTTTCCTTTAAAAACAGCCTATGCGATCAACCTCTACCATCATGTAGTCGACCGAACCAGTATGCGGTCTACCTCGCGATCGCCCAAGCTGGTGTGCAGTTGCTCGGACTAGTTCGCTATCAACCTCAGCGGGGGCCAGACTAGTTTACGGTTGCCTACGAATTTCATGAGTCGAATCGGCTCTTTCGCGTGGTTGCATGGGGTGACGTTTCCATTGACATTTCGTCGTTGAAATCACGTTCTTTCTTTGCCGATTATGCTCCCATTTGGCTATTTGTCATTCAAGAACTACACATAAATCAATATATTTCCAAAACATCTAGAAAACACCATGGGGTTTGTGATCTTTTGCTCGAATTCAATCCAAACACATAAACCCTAAAATACAACTCGAAAAATGAGGCGAAAACAAATTTAGCCTTGATGCTCGCCGCTAAACCACAAAGATTTCACACTTGGCTGCACGAATCGAAGGTCCTACGACTCGAAAAATGAGGGGAAACCAGACTTAGCCTAGATTTCCACCGTTAAACCACAAAAATTTCACACTTGGTTGCACGAATCAGTGGTCATCTTTCTTACTCCTCTCTCTCTCCGATACTCTTTCTCCCTTTCTCTAGCGGCGGCAAAGCAAGGAAAAAAGTGAAATTAGGATTCTGGAACCCTTCTTATCCAATTTCCCCTAAATTGCACTTTAACTCCTCTACTTAGTTAATTTGTTTAACTGTCCATACTACAAAGTAAAACCCTTTTGTACTCAAGATACAACTCAGTTATCTTCTTCAATCTAACCACACAGTATTTTTCCAAATACCCAATATACCCAAATTTCCGAAAGCAAATCCAACGTGGCAATTAAAACACAAATATGCAGTTTAGGGTTTAAATCGGTAAAAAGCCCTTCTTTTTCTTCACTGGCTTTACAATGATCCTCCTCCAAAAACCCCATTCCAGTCGCCAGCAGGATCATCTAGCTCTCTATTTTGCTGAAATTCAGGAGTGGCACTGCTCGGAACTTGCTTCAAATCCTCGACGGGAAATAAATGTCTAGCAGCACCGGCAGCCGTCTCTTGCACATTTTGAAAACCTCCATACCCATTTTCAAACCTGTCCAGAGAAAAATTAAAGGTCGGTTTGAATTCATGCATGGGAAAAAAACCATCAGTGAACATGTTAGAGTCAGATTCAGGCATTGGCATGAATGAAATCAACCCCCTTGATGCAATACCAGACTTGAATAGTTCCATGGCTGAAAGACTTGACGGAGCATTTGCAGAAGAGTTACGGTTTTGGCAGTCACCGTTTGGCAACGGTACCCCAATAAATTTGGGTCCAATGGTGTAATCATCAGCAGATGGGTATGTTAGGTTTAAGATCCTGACCTTAGCGGATTTTAGGGTTTTGAGAAGAGGACTAAAGAAAATTACTGGGTGGGTTCAGATCATTATGCAACCAAGTTCCTGTTACAGTAAGCAAAATAAAAAGAGGAGCCATAACTAGAGTAGATATGTGGTAACGAATAAATATGACTCAAACCATGAAGATGAATATAGAATGAATTAACAAACTGTGACTGCGACAGTTCTCAGATGGGTATGTTAGGCTAGGACTGTTTGCTGAACGGCCTTGTATGAGGGAGATGCCCGAATTTGAAGTTGTTGATAGGAGTGGCAAAGGTTTGGAAATTGTCGGAGTTGAGGTATAAAAATCCGACGTTTAACCTCTATTTTGCGTTGGATTTATTTGATAAAAAGATGGATTTTTCTATGGATTTCATAATCGATTACAGTTGGGATCTGTTTCCATTTTGAATGTTAGAAATACCCGACTCGCGGAAAGAACCTGGCGAGTTTGCAAGAAAATTTCAGACAGCATCGGAGACGATGTTGTCTTGCTGGCCGCGGCTTCGCGCAGCAAACTGTTGACCGCAGTCCAAATTCTAATTTTGGACCTATTAGAGCTCTGAAATTGACCCTCGTCGCAATGGCTCAAAGCAAAACCATGTAGCTGCTATCGCAGCACACAAGTTCCAAATGGAACCATTGTGCTTTTTTATAGCTAAAACAAGGCAAGTCAAATGCCAGTTGCATATCACTAGCAACCGCAGCTTCTCCAGCAATAGCTTCCTCGAGACATCATCAATCGAATTCATTTATATTCTAGTGTTATTTATTTATTAAAATAATGCTTATAATGAAGCCACAGTCTTGGAGTCGCTCAGCTCTTGAACCAATGACCTGTCCTAAAATTGAAGCTGCAATTGTAAAAGCCATGGCGCAGGATAGCTATGAATGGAACAGTTGCATGTACTGCTGCTAACCATGACGGTGAGAATTTTTCAATGTGTTCCCTACAAATTCCCAATGGAACATTTGCAGCCATGCCCATCAACCCAATTACTAGTACTTTTGCAGGCAGAGGTTGAGGCCGGAGTGTTTTTGCAAAGGCAGTACGTGCCAAAGCTGCTCTTGCTGCAACTACTGCAGGAGGCACTTATATTTCATTCCTGGAGGAGTCTTAAGGACATTTGCAACAAGGGGCAGGACGTTGCTCACGGCACGATAGGACTTCGGGACAGTTCCCATTTTGTAGCCACTCATTGCTCACCGCTTCATGCTTTGAAGTTTCACCCTGGGGAAAGACTTGCAATGTTAGAAAGGACAACATATTAGTTTCGGCAAGAAATGAAAGACCATAGCTTAATTAATCCTTCGTCAAAGTGCATCAATAAAACCTCAGAAAACTCCATTTTCATTACCAATTTGTTTATTATTATTTAAAAAAAGAAAGAAAGAAAGAAAAGCATCAGAAACACCATGGTTCAATGAACAATGGTCTAAAATTTAGTTGATAAAGGATCTTCTCGATCTCTTGCTTAAAGGTTTCAAATAACTCATTCCTTTTAGACAATGCTTCCTGGGATAGAATTAGCAACAAAAAGAGTTACGAATTAAGCGTGCCATCTTTTTCTATCATTCCAGCATTATGTTTTAGAAATAATTCGAAGCAACCTAGCTCGGAAAATAATTCATAACTATATGATTTTTTTTCATACAAATAAAAAAAAAAGAACAAGAAAAAAACAGAACACATTTGGAAATTTTCTTCTCCATCAGATGCTGTGCAAGCACAAATTGTTTTCTGTTGCTGATGATCGTGACACCTGCTCTGCATATAACTTCATTTGGGACTGTACCTGAACCAATTTCTCCTCAAATTGCTTAATCTTCAAGTCAGAAAGTTGAAGTTCCAAAGTTTTCTGCTTCAACTGTATGTCCAACAACTAAAATTGAAAATTGATTCAAAAGCAGTCAGAATAGGTAACCAAACTTTCTGTGCCCACCTTAACAACATTAAAGAAACCATACCTTCTGTGCATTTTGTTGTTCTGAGAGAGCATACTGATCAACAAGCTGTTTCAATTTAGTCCTCAACCTGAATATGAAATCATATTGTAAATAATAAGTGCTAAGAAAAATGCTTTCCAAATCATGACTTAATTTCTTTCAATGTAAGTAGATAAGTGTAGTAAAGAAATCTAAAAAGGGTATGGTTAAGTAAAGAAATCTAAAAAGGAATGGTTAAGTTCTTTCGAGACATCAAACCATTGCATTAGAGGATCTGCTTGCTAAGTTTAAAAATGAGTCATTTATCATCTAGTCAATTTTAAAAAGAAATATGTGCAGTTCTGAGTCCACAAGGGTCACAAGAAAGAAATATTTGTCTCCGTTTTTTGTTTTATAATAAATCAAAACTTCGTATTAAAGTAAAACTTGCAACTTGGAGAGCTTGAAAAGATGCTCAAACCAAAACAATCTTTATAACAGATCTCTTATATATCCTACTGCTTCACTCCACCCATGTAAATAGTACAATCTGGATTAACATCATAAGAACAACTCTAGTGTAGTTGCTCCAGATGCACTAAAATACTAAACGAGGCACATGCTACAAAATCCTCTTTTTCTGCTGCTTCCAAAACATCCCATTCCAACATTTAACTCTTCACTAACCTCGGTCCTCGGCATCACTGTCAAGCCATCTCCACACCCAAAGCAAACAAGTAAACGAACAATTCATAATTGGTGATTAGCATCAGCCTCGTCATTTACACAAAGTATACCAATTGAGAAATACACTTTGTTTAAGATTGTCAAAGCTCCAAAAAAGATTCTTGCAAGCCGTCTGCTTAAAGAAAATAGCATTAGTGAACTTTAGACTTCTATGCTTTCTTCCATAACTTTTGAGCCAGGCTTTAGATCCTTGTAAATGATTTAACTGAAAGGAACTTTTCTTGTTATGATTCCGCAAAATCCTGCCATGAATGTCCCTGGCCCTTGGCACCTTGTGAGTTTTGCAAATAAAATAACCAAAACATCATGATCACATCAACCTTTAAGGCTATAGAAAAAGACCAATTCCATCCTATAGAGTCACCCTCGTAATGAGCACGCCCACCACTGAAGCCCCATTGTTGCAAGCCAAAAGAAAGAAATCTATGAATTCCCTTTCATAGTTGATCCGATTGGGACCACACCAATTATAATGCCAAAACATATCAGAAGCAATTCTAAAAGAGACGTGCCCATCAAAAAATATTTATGCGTCTCAGGATGCTGCGCCATAAACTACAGCCTACAGAACCTGTCACAGTCCCTGTGCTCCAACCATTCCTCTCCTTCTCCACTCTATGTTTTGTTAGAGTCAGCCAAAGACATTTGTCTAGAAGCACGACAATAAAAATTTTCTGTCCTGTAGTACTCACTGCATTGTAAATAGGTTTGCACACGTCATGCAAATGACTATATGATATTTCAAACGTTCGGCACCTTTCCACAAAAAAATTGTTATTGCCTAAAATCTCAAATGTGCCTTCAACCTCTACCCCTTCAAACACCATATTTTTTATGTAGCTTAACGTCCTAATTTGATCATGTGGTGAAAATTTATTTCATTGATTTAGTCAAAACAATGTGAAGATCCAGCATTATCTGATAAAGAAAGAGCAATAAAGACAACATTTCAGGTAAAATAAACTAAGATCATGGAGCATATTCTACTTGGTCTAAGATTATCTATTTTCTGTTTCAAGGGATAGATGTGAGTAGGAGATGAAGATCTTCATTATCATAGATGTGATCAACTTAAAAGACAATTTGATGCAGAGAGCGGAGATTAGAATAAGAAATATAGCCAAAGAGGATGAAGAAGAACGAGAAAAAGAGAGAGAGGTCAGAGGAAAAGAGAGAGGGGTCGAGAAGAAGAGAAGGGAAAGAGAGAAGCTCGACAAAGAATAAGGGATTGGAAAATAAGATTTCAATAAACTATTTCATTCAATAATCATAATAAATTGTTTAACCAAGTTACAATAATAGTACTTAAATAGAAGAAATTAAAAATAACCCTAAAAGACCAACTATAAAATACGAGAAATTAACTTTAATTGAAATAAATAAATAAAATATATAAATAATAAAAGTAAAATGTCAAAAATGTCCCCATCAACTCTCCCGGGGTAGAAGAATTACCCAATCGAGTTGACGGAACCACAAATCAGCAAACTGATTAATCACCCAACCATAAGCTAAGCGGCTGCGCAATCTTCTTTCGATGTCCATAAACTTGTGCGACCGAATGTCTGGATCGAAAATCTTTTTGACTTGTATGGAATCCAGCAAAGATCTTCTTGATGACTCTGAAAGAACTGGATCCAAGTGCTGAAGTATTTTTCTGGAAATCCACGTACAATCACCATATGATCGATCCACCTAACGAACTAAGAAGCACTGAACCTCACATTCATTAGTAAATACAATCTGTTAATCTAAAATAGCATTAATTTTATCCTTATGCGTTGTGACATGTGATATGTGGGGAAAACAAAGTTAGCAGATATAGGCTCGAAATCGATAGATGAAGATAAAAAAGGAGCAGCATATGAATTAAAATGATCTTTATAAGCAAGCAAGTCTTCAATATTAAAAGTAAAATGATAACCAAAATGAGGTGAAAAATCAACAATACATGCATTTGAGTCAATTCGCTTTAAAATTTTAAAAGAACCAACACTACAAGCTTGCAATTTAGAACCAGATCTAGATGAACGTCACTTAGGGTGAACCCAAACCATAACATAATCTCCAATATTAAATTCAATGTGTTGTTTATGTGACTCAGCTCATAAATTATATGATGAATTACTAGTATATATTTTTTTATTGATCTCAACATGCAAATCATAAAGATATTGTACAAAATTTTCGACTGGCATAAAGACACTAGCATGCAATGTCACAGGGGCGACGTCTACAAGTTTCTTAAGTTTAAAACTATGAATAATCTTAAAATGACTCATACTTATAAATCGGTTCATAGAGTTATATGCGATCTGGGTGGTGGGGAGACGATTAATAATATTTAATCCTGTGTGGTCAACAATTTTCCTATTTTGAAGAGTCTCTAGTGATTTTGGGTTTGGGGACACAAGATTAAAGTGGATTTTCTTTTCTTAGAATACGAAAGAACCAGAGTTTGATCGACCTTGGATAGTGACATTCACATCAAACTATCAAGGATGACCGATGATAACATGACAGACATCATGAAGAATGATATTGCACCAGAGTTGTTCTTTGTATTCATGAGACTGAATAAGAACCAAATAATTCTCCTTCACAGATATAGAGAATATATTGATCCACAAAACATTGTAAGGTCGAGGATGAGAAATAGGTTTCAACCCAAGGCGGGATACAGTAATTACAGGCACTGCATTAATATAGTTACCACTGTCGACCATGACTTCGCAGTCTTTGTTATTGACTTTGACATACGTGTGAAGAATCGAATGATGACGCTCACCTTCAATGTCTGTGGGTGGTTGGATAAGTTTACTTCCCACAATACTCAGTCGGGGTGAATCGGAGAGAATAGGCATAGAGATGGGTCTACTACATTCTAAAAAGTTTTCGTCATCCAAATATAAACTCTTTAAGGTTAGGTTCATAAATTCGTTTTTCAATTGTCTGCTTAATTTTATTTTCACATTTTTGTAAGACTAGGTTTTGACTATAGCTATTACAGAAAATATGACTAAAACCTTACAATTGAAACATTGTAAACGTGAAGAATTTCGTGTAATTTTATTTTCACACTCTTGTAAGGCTAGATTTCGGTTAGGACAAATAGAAGAAGTGTAACGCCCAAAATTTTTGTTAAATAGTTTTTGAATTTTTGGAGCGATAAACGGTGAAATTTTGGTCGGAACCGAGAACGGAGAATTTTTACCATTAAGTATAAGATTATTTTGGGACTAATGGTGAAGGAAAAATTTTAAGATTTCAAACAAACATAGATCGAATGACAAGTTTATTAAACGAATAGAGGTTGATGGCAGTTTAGTAATTAAGTAATTAAAAAAAAAACATATGAAACAGAAGGGAGGAACGAAAGTTTCCCCCTCCCCTCTCTGCATTTCTTCCTCCCCACAATGCGAGAAACTCTCATTCATCAATGGCAACGGACGATCTCTCTCAGTTCCTCTGCACTTTATCAATTTAAAGTATGATTTAGTTAATTTTGAGTAGATAGATAGTTCCTTAGTTGTTTTGAGTGTTAAAAATGAGATTAGTGAGGATATTGGATAATTTTAGTGAAAACTTAAAAGGGAGTTGTGAAAAATTGAAGTTAGAGTTGATTTCTACTAGCTTGTTGGTGTTTAAGCTAGAAATAGCAGTACATTACGAGATTTTATGGGAAAGATTGAGCGATTGATTAGCCGAGTACACGAATTGTAGAATGGTTTCCGCTCGGCCACGTCCGGCCAAGCTGTAGGTGTTCAATTAGGAAATGGATGAAATCATTGGAAACTAGACGTACTGTGGAGTTTGTAGCATTTCGAATCGTCTAATTCGAACTAGTATTTGAGAAGTTATGAATTTCCGAAGTTGGTCAAAAATTGAATTGGATTTCAGGGTTAGTAGAGAGTTTTGGTTTTGTACGAGTTATGCATTTCAAGATAGGAATTTATGAGTTGAACAAAGTAGAATTGATGAAAGTGTGGTTTTATAGGCTCTCCAGTTAGCGAGCCGTATACGGAGTACGAGTTGCTAAGCACGCCAGATAAGTAAAGTAGTAAGAGTTTTGTCTTCGGGCCTACATCACAATTCAGTAGGATGCATTGCACGTTTATTTTATGTCATGCTTTGTGATATGCATCATGATTTTAAATTACGAGACGAAGCGAGAATGAATTTCCTGTTTTACGAAGTGAAACAGTAAGATGTGATAAGACGAATGAAATGAAAAGATATGTATGAAGATAACAAATGTGAGGTTGAATGGTCTTGTCCAGTGAGGTAGACCGCGAGATATATCACTCTTACTCCGCTTTACGTGGTGACATTGTCCAGCGAGGTGGACCGCGAGGTGTGTCACTTTACTAGATCGAGTTTGGCCTTGCCCAGTAAAGTGGACTGCGAGATGTGTCATCTTGATTTAGCACGAAAGAAGAACCCAGTAGTAAGAAGATAAAGAAGATGTAAAAAAGAAACGAAAACGAAAGTAGAGACGAAACTATATAAACTGCATATGTTAGGATGTAGATGTTTTTCAGTGTTTAAGTTTATGTGCATTACTTACTTAGCATTAGACTAATAGTTGAGTTCTATGATGTAGGTGACGACGACATAGCTGGTGAGTACTCAGCATGAGCCCAAGATTAGCAGGTAGTTGGAAGAAGACGCTTGTGGATGATTTGGCCGGCTGTTAGAGCAATTTGGAAACAGTATTCATAGGTAAGGGTGTAGAGGTCGAGTCGAAGTCGTTTTGAGTCATTTTGTAAAGTAAATGGATTTCAAACGTTCGGTAGTAGTCTTGATATATATAGCAGTTTAGAGTTGATTGAAAATGGATAGTTTTTGCGGATTTTAGTGTTGAGTTGAAATGAGTCGTGTTGGAGGAAAATTTGAGGTTTAATGAGGTTCTAGAGAAGAAGTGTCGACCGACGAAAAGACCCAAGACGAACGTAGTGTCGATCGATGAAAAATCCGAGACGAACGTAGTGTCGACTAGTGTTTCCCCACCGGTCCATGCCAATATTCTTTGATCCCAACGCCAAAAATATCAATATAGTCATGAACGCTGTTCCAGCATCGAGCCCATCAGACGGCACGTAATTGCACCTTTTCCACCATCCATTGCGGTATCTATATAGAACAAATCCAAAGAGAAAGGCCACGACAAGCCAACTGGTGAAGTTAACATCAGTCGCCGGGGGCATCATGGAAGTGGCGCCCAAGAGGACCGGCATGTGGATTTGTCTGATCCAACTATGTCTAGGGAAGGCCTTGGATGACACCCACACCATCAATGGAGCAATGCCTTCTCCAACAAAGAACAAATTCATGGCTCCGAACTCCCCAAGGTCTCCGATGATTCTTCGCGGCCCCACTAGCCCTCAAATAACCGACGCGTCGAAAAACACTCAATCCATTGGACAGTCCAGGGACTGTTTGATGATAAGCGATCAATGTCTCAGAGGTTGGTAATCAATCCCATTAGCGACCATGTCGTCCCTAGATGCACAACTACTGCCACAATAGTTTCAATCACCTGTAAATATGACAAAATTTACCATTTATCGCCATTTTTCTTTCTTGATATCTTACTAGAAAGCCTCCAACTTTTGTACATCAAAGGAAGACTCGGATCTCACCTGTGCCATGAACATATCTCGAAGGAATCTTCATGTAGTGACCAAGCTTAAAGTCTTGTAGAAAAGTTAGAACTTGGGTCATGCTAATGTATCCATACACCTTGAAGCACATTTTAGCGACAGGGCGTTTGGGATACATGTACCCAATAATGTACTCCATTGCAATGTTCAAACCCGGTTGCTGCAAATTTCAAAATGCTTCAAAACCCGAAAAGGATTTCAAATTTTATGAAGTTCAATTCGTATGATGGAACGAGAAAGTCTCACCTGATTTGTGGTGAAATTTATGATGCCGATAGGGAGAGTGAAGATAAAGGCAATAGCACATGCTAAGAGAACACCCCACCAAGGTAACTGAAGGGATTCATTATAATACTCGCAGGCAAATATTGGGAGACCGATGTTAAATATGGGGATGATGATAAACCACCAAGTGGGCACTTGTTTATAACGTTTCATAAGCTTTGTGTGTATATCCATCTTCCTACCTCTTCCAAAGGCACTGCTGGTCTGCTTCCACAGTTCACTATAATCAAACGGCACATCTTAGCCAATCTCCATCCAAATAAAAAGCTTTTATGATTAAAGTTTAGTGTGAATTTCCATAGACCGTTTAGTTTGCTTCAGACTAGAGCATACCTTCCATTAAAGAGTATAACATGGACATAAGTATCAGAAAGAGTGGCAAATCCAAGACCTCAAGTCATTGCGAAGAAGGTGCTGAGATTTACTGGTCCAATCCCTGCATAAGCACTGCGGTTGAGATGAAATTCAAAGTTGATGTTCGAAATAATATATTCAGAACCACTAGATGTGAAAAGCCGGCTAGAAAATAGGGGGAATTTCTTCGCTCCATAGATATTAAGCCATTAAGAAACAGGGGTCATCACATACATTAAGAGAAAAAGTCCGACGGTGATATTGGCCATGGCAAACCAGGGGCTTGCCAAAGGACTCTGCAAGTAAGAGGAGATTGTCGACCAATCAACCCCGTATGCACCGATACCAAGACCCAGAACCCAGCTGGTTGACGAGAATGGACTAAGAAGCAAACCAGCAGACCCAAAAAAAAGTGGTGAGCATGGAAAAAAGATAGCCAGGCAAAACATAGTAAGCAAAACCGCAAATCATGACCAAGAGGAAGAATTGGGTGCGGTGGTGCTGCCTTTTGGCCTCTTTTCCTTCTCGTGAAGAACCCTGCATTGCTCAAGATTTTTACTCAATCCAATACTAGAACGGCCCCCATCAAAATTGCCAAGAGGAAGACAAATTTACCTGAATAACGAGACCTGGACCAAGTTAGACGGCCACCGCATTTCCCCCCGGCTCATCCAAGAATTTCAAGAATATTCTGGCCCACCCAAAACCTACAATGAAAGCAAGAAAGACTAGGAGATTGGTCATTGCTCATTACAACTTTTTTTGTATAAAAGGCACAGCTCTTTCTTCAGTTCAGTCTTACACATATCGAAAGGGCCACTACTCTTGTTCACTTCACCATAAAAAAGATTGAAACTTCGCTTTGATCTTTCACCAAATCTCTTCCATGCAATTAAATTTCATTAATGAAAACTCACAAATAATCAACTAACACATGCATACTCGAACTAAATGAAAGGGAACAAACATTCAGACAGAAAGGAGATAACGTCAAGAATGGAGCAAAATAAATTGAGGAAAGTTTTATTTCCAAATATTCCACATACCCAAAACAAAAATCCATTTTTCCATGCTATCTCACGAGAAAAAACATATATAGATCAAAGAAAAAATCAGAACATCCAAACTTCAATGCAAGCATGAAAATGGAAGTTGACAAAGCACAAGCAAACACTAAACAAAAATGGTAGTAAGAAGACCAAATTCTATAGACTCCTTTATCAATAACGCTGATCAATTAGAAGTTTATAATTTTATTAAGAAAGGGAAAAAACAAAGGAATATAGCGGTTGATATAGTTAGAAAGCGTTTTCTGAACTAGAGGCAGGTACATTCACTTGCCTAGCTGCATCAGAGTAGACTAAACTCAAACACAAATCACACTAAATACCCCAACCCCAGAAAAAGAATTTAACCCAAGTAGTAATAGCTGGAAACGCCCTGTTTGGATGGAATGCTCACCAGCAAAATTCAGAGGTTACTGACAAAAAGACAGCAAAAGCAGCAATGAGTGAGATAACCGTAACCCCACAAACATTAAACAGTCATATACCAAGCTAGAGCAGAAAACGTATGCAAAAAACTAAAAAGAGTACATACCAAAATCTGAAGGTCTTTTTCAGACGATACGAGTGAGGGAGGAGGGGTGGGGGATGGAGCATCACTGTATCTTCGATATGCGTCGGAAATGAGGTTAAACGTTAAATGAAGAGGAAGAGAGATAAGAAAAAAAAACTGTTCAATTGAGCAGTTCCTCTGCCTTGGGTATCAATGAACAAAAAAGGAGAAGAAAAAGAGTTTTGCTGTCTATCAATAAAACACAAGAAAATTGAACATGCAAGGAAGGACCAATAAATTTAACTAATAAAATAAAACATGCAAAGAAATCTGAGTGTTAGCCATAAAAATAAACTAACTTTACTTCATACACGCTCTGGCAAAGCCATAGGACTCTGATACATGCTTCCATATGAAACCACAAATATAGAAAATTGCAACTCTTTCCGTACGTTGCCTAAAGACATAGCTTCCAACATTTCCATTGATTATATTGTGCAGAGAGACACCTAAAAGAGATGAAAGCAAAGAAGCAAAACACTTCGAGACAAGTTGAAGGAAGGGTCCTTTTGACAAATAAAGATCAAACCAGAAGCAGCTGCTGGTACCATCGGAGCCGCCTTACTGTGATTCAAATGGTGCCTAAACACGATGAAACTCCTCACGCACATGTCAATAGCAAAGCGAGCACCGACAACAAGGCACCGGCATGGCCATTAGAAGAGGAATCCATTTCCCAACATTCACATAAGAACATCTCTCACCATGTTAACCCATGTAGCCAATGCGAAAAAACATAGCAGAGCTAGAGAGAATGACAAGAAATAATTGCATATAAAAGAAATATGTTTGTTTATGATAATTTCTATTTTGAATTTAGAAAAAAAAAAAAAAGGAAAAATCAGCAGTATATCAATGCATTTTGGATTACCTATTTAGATTGAGAAACAAGACGAGGAACAACCAATCTACTAACCATTCAAAGCAAACTCAGTGCAGATTCGATAAAACTTCTCAACATCCCTCTTAATTTAGAGACTGAGTTTTTTAATGTCTTTTCTACACAAATTTCCATCTTCCAAAACTCATCATTATCATCCTCTAAGGCGTGAAGTTCCCTCTCCAGATACCTGCAAAGACCCGCCTCCGCAATATTGATAAGACTGAACGAAGAATTTGTGTGCATCAGCTTTGTGACAATAAATGCTGCTAGGACATGCTGATCAGCCTTCACGAGCTCTGATATGAGACAAGGGAAGACGATTTTTCTGAAGAGATGAAGTGAGTCCAATGATTTGTTTTGGGGTTCATAGCTTTGCATCAGAGAGAGTTTTGACAACTGAATGGTTTGAAAATGGTGAGAAAACTTCCCAACTAAATGACAGAGATATGAGAAAATACTATCATAGGATGGGTTTGTCACAATAGTTGATATGACTCCAGAGGATAATAGAAGAATTAGAAGTTGAATGTCGCCGCTTAATGCATTTGATATTCCTTCTCGTTTCAACTTGACTTCAACTGTGTCAAGACACTCAAATCTCAAAGCTTCATAAGGCAATAACAGCAACATCTTTAAACATACGAAACAATCTTTGTCAATCAACAAGTGAGTCAAGCATCTGGTATCATCTTCGTCAAGCAATATTCCATTTTGTTTTGTCAAGGATTGGTGAATTAAATTTAGTAGGGTTGTAAACCGTGATAAAGAAATCAATATTTTGAAAATTTCCACCCAACACAAATGTAGAGGGTGAATGGATGTAAACATCTCTGGCTTCTCCTTCTCAGTCGATTTTATTTCCTGCAAGCTTTCCCATCCCTCATCCCAACCATCATTATTCCAGTCATTTTCTCCACTTGTTTCTGCAGAGGAGATTTCGTTTCTCTCCATAACAAAGAGCCCTTCCCACTCAGCCAAAATATCTAGTAATATATCAACGTGGTAATCATTGGTTGCAGCTCCACAAAGCCTTAAAAAGCAAGCAAATGTAGTCTCCACTGTCAAAAGATCGTCAGATTTTACTTCCAAACTGGGTGAAATCATAGACACCAGTCGAGATGATTTTAGGGAAACCAATGTACTCGTTAACCAGCTAGAAGCATCTTTATGATCAGATAAAATTGGTCCAGCACCAACAGTTTCACTCTCTTTACTTCTATATTGAAATGCATCCCACCCTTCCCACGATTGGACATTATATTGAATCTCGGCAGAGAAACCCTTAATACTTTTATCTGCAATAAATTGCATGAGCTCTAGGACATAAACTCTGATAGAACTCGGTAATTGAAGATCGTCAGAAAACTCGGCCATTCTTTCCCAAACCAAATGTCTGACTCTTCTCAGTTCTTCCAAATCACCTTCTAATTTGCTTAGGGATGACAACAAGTGATGCAAGTTATGGTGCTCATGGGCACAACTGAGTAATTCATTTAATATTGTCTCAAAAACTTTCAAATATAGATGGGGAAGATCCTGGACTTCCATCTCAGTGCTTGATGTTGAAAGAGTTGAAAGTCGCAACACTGTCTCAGAAAATACCTCTCCAACGGCTCCAAACGAACAGGCTGAAAGAACCATAGCCTTGCAAAAAATGAAAGCTTCTAGAGAAAGATCACCAATTAGACCATCCTTGGCATAGTTCACACAAGTCATCCAGCCTTGACTTGGCGAGATACTATCTTCTTTCACCAATCTAATAAAAACTTCAAGGCAACTTGTTAAACAATCTGGACTACACATTGAATTATCTTTTGCCTTCCCATGGTATAAAACTTCTTTAAGTTCAAATGTTAATCTCATCCAAAATTGCAAAAGGGTGATGAGGCAATCCTGCCATGCCGAGTTGTCGGGTACTTCTGCACAAGAACTATAAAGAGGTATGATTATGGTGAAGTACCGTTTCAAAGTGTGCACGGCATCTGAACAAGATAAGAATCTGATATACGTTCTACATGAGTCAAGGCTATGCTCAAGTTGACTCACTAAATTCTGAAGGTCTTCAGGGCTTTTGAAATTAAAATCAGTTCTAAACCTAGTCTCGAGGGTTGTCAACAAATTCAAGACGAAGAATTTGTAAACATCTTGCCAAGAAATAAGACCATCAGGCACTGGCTCAACATACAAACTGAGAAGTGACTCCACCATTTTGGCCAAAGCTTCCAAATTGTTTTCATCAACATTTGCGTAGACTTCTTCGCTGAAGCACTTAAAGTTCAAGTCACCTAACCCAACAATATTTTTATAGTTTAGATTCTTGATGAAAGCTACTTTTTTGCAATCTTGTCCAACTACCTCAAAGAAATGAGAGAAGCCAAAACTAGTTACACGAATCTCACTGTGATGAGCCATTGACACTGACTCTCCAGTTTTTTCCAATTTTGAAAAACAGTCGTACAACAAGTCATATACATAAGATAGCCGCAACTTATTATAGCCATCAATTGCAGAATATACACTCATGGAAATGGCTTTAATAGTTTCTGCAGCAGAATCAATCAACTCATGCCTGAACTCTGCGATTTCAACCATCATATCATCATTGCTCCAAATCTCAGATATAAGGATCGAAGTTACATATTTTAGCAATACCTACCAAAAAAATGTTAGTCAAACCTTTATACATAACATCATATGATCAAAGTTTTGACAAGAAAAAATCAATATACCTTAATGCGCTTCAAGCCATAAGTGTCAGCTAACTTCAGAACGTCCTTTATAATATGCTTCTTCTCCCACTTTACTGATTCAATCAGGGAGTAAACAACACTTGAAATATAATTAGAATCCCCAGACAAAACACGTGCAGTTTCAACACCAGGAAGTATATTTTCTAATGCTCTGGAATGATCTGCTATACGCTTCTGCTCCTCTAACTTCCCTTTCCACTGCCTCCAAAATGAAGATTGTACTTTACCAAGTTTTATATTTTCATCTGAAGTAAAATTACACGTGGAACATTAAAAAGTTTTAGTCAAATACAAAATATTTGAAAAAGAAATGTTTTTTTCTGAAAAATGCAGCCATGACTTATAAAGAACACAACCAAGAACAAATTACCAGAGCTGGGGGATAAATGGTTTCCTCTAAACTTTCTCATTAGCAGTTCCCTCCTCTGAGTTGGACTCTCACATTCAACTCCAGAATTATGTAATGAACAATATGTCATCCCTACATTTGTAATGCTACAAACTTCCGAATAATTGACCCTAGCTCTTAGTTGCTCTTCTATAATTTCAACCCCATTAAAAGCATCCACAAGATTCAACAAAAGAAAACCACCAATTAAGTCGTCCTCTTTGATAACAGGTGGTTCAAAGACTGCCTGTGCCAGAGAGGCAATCAAGCAATCTGTGGGTACAAAACCATTCCTTGCTAACCATGATAATATTGTCACTATAGCTTGGGTCCTGACACAGGCATATTTCTTTCCAGGGATTATTTTTTTTTCATTTTCACTTTTTATGCTCAATTCAATCAACCAAGGAAGCTGTGAAGCAGCGAAAACAACAGCCTTCCCGTTCTCACCAAAAAAAGATTCAAGGCTCATCTTGTGTTCAATGGGTAATTTTTTTGCAACGTCATATATACTACCACTTAATTTGTCCATTTCAATTTCTTGAACTTCACCACAATTGTCTTGGAGAAATGTATAACATTGTTTTTCATCAACTATATTCTGGGTACCATGGAAAGAACTTTGAAATGAAAAATTAGAAGAACTTCGCCCAGTCAAATTCATTAATGTTTCACATTGCCCTTGCATATCAAGATCTTTCCAAGCATATAAGAGCTCTGAAATTGACTCCTCATCACAACGGCTCAAAGCAAAACCAAGTAGCTGCTTTCTGGAAGTTATATCCATGTTTTCAAGTGCTGGACCCCTTGCTATTGCAGCACACAAGTCCCAAATGGAACCATGTCCTTTTTTAGCTAAAACAAGACAGAGGTCAAATGCCAGTTGCAGATCACTAGCAACTGCAGCTTCTCTGGCAATAGCTTCCTCAACTGCTGATACATCATCAATCGAATTCAATCCAAGAAGTTTAGCAACCTCAATGAGCTCATCAACATGCAAATAAGCTCCTGTTTGACAGGAGATTGCTTTTTTGACCACTTCTAGCGGATCTTTTATTTGCCGGAATTGCATGGGTAGAATTGTCACTCCAAGGCTTGGCAATTTAATTGTAATCACTTCAATAATATCAAGCCCTGCTCTAGTATTTCTGCTCGGAAATAAATTCAGACATTCCTTAGCCTTCCATATCTGAAAAAAACGGCAACAATATCTCTTCAGGAATTAAAATTTTAGAAATTTTCTATTAAAATAGATTTTGATAGTCATCTCAATGGCTAGGCCATCTACCACAACTAATTGATTATAAGATAATTGAATGTCTAAAATCTAGTTGTTGACTGTTTATCATATAAATAACAACATAAAGACAAAAGAACCAATGGGCAAAATAACAGCAAGTCTCATTGTTAAATATTTACCCCATAATTCAACCTAATTGATTGATAATTGGGAATAAGGTAAAATATGAATGATTTTCAATACAATTTACTAGCCAAATATAGTTCATGAGAATGTGAAATTGAAGGCTTATAGTTTTTATGCATCTTCCATTTGCACAACCACTTATATTAGACCTTGAAACTTAACATTTCCAAAGGTTCATTCTCAGTGTTGAGCTGAGTAATAGGAAATAACATTTGAGTGACGACGGAACAATACATGCTAAAACATGCAAATGGACAATGATATTAACAAATCAACTGAAAACTCAAAATAAAATTCAACAACCACTTAAGTTTGAATTTGAAATCCTACGCCATATTTCATAATTTTCTAGTAAGAAACAAGCTCAGAATATCAGCAACTATCAAACCCTCAGACTAAATTTACTAACCTTGTAAACAATAACAAAGTATACTCTAAAACAAGATGCAATAGACTTGGTTCAACTCTAATCAACAAATCACACGTTGTATTTGTTGCATCATTACTAAGTTATCCATTTATGTCGACCAAAAGCATCACAACAAAATTATTTCTATGACCCTTTGCTATCCAAATATAAAGCTTGCATATAGAGCTACCTTGTTGCACCTAAAATGAAGGATATTAACAATGGACATCAGTCCAACAATATAAAACATGCACAAAATACAAAATAAAACTAAAAAGAGTTTGCTGCATACTTCAGGGCAACTGAGACTTGGTGCAGCAAAGAAATACTCTTTAGCAGCTTGAATAACGAGATTTTCAGCCTTATCTGATGCCAAAGATACTGAACTTGTACCCCTTAAATAATTCCTTGCAAGAGAAAACTTTCCCGCTTTTAGCAGCCCCCGGCAGAATTCAGACAACATATATTCCAGATCTAGGAAAGGAAATGCCTTGTCCCTTAAGTATTGCATATCACGCCACATGTTTGCCCAATCAATATCTGATCGGACAGGCTGTCGACGACTAAATTTTGATAGGATAAGGCGAAAAATTTGTTTAACACCTTTCTCATCAGCATGAGCCTCTAAGAAAAAATTCAAAGGCTTTGGGACCTGAATACAAACAAATATGCAACTTGCAACTTACTTTTCTTAGTAACTTACATTATCATCACCACCGCATGAAATAATTATAACGTCAAATAGATAGCAAAAATGTTTTTTTGGAACAATAAAAAAATTTACATTTTATTATTATAAGGAAAATTATTAAAAAGCGAAATCAAGAAACTATCAAAGACTTGTGGTCTCTTCTATAAAAAATAATAATAATAAAATAAAAAAAGTTCGTTACTTTGAAAGAGAGTAGAGACAAAAAATTACTCAAAGGCTCCAATCTTAAGAAGAAAAAACGGATCAGTCAGGTTGTCAAAAACAGTTATCCAAGAACTTCAACCATAAGATGCACAAGAGACTTGCTAACCTGATAAAATGATAAAAGCCTTGCTGCATCAATATGGCCTCCTGCCAGCTTTAGTCTTTTCTCAAGGTCTTCAGAAACTTCAGTATCTGATCAATCACAACATTTGATGAGTTAACTTGTAAAATATTTTTAGTTAAATAAAACAATCTAGCTAATTTCAAGCAATTCTGAATCCAATTATATTCAAAAGCAGGATAGAGTATAAACCCCTCTCATGCATATCTTAGGTCTACAAGTATGCATGCATACACACACAAACATATTTGATTATAAACCAATTACATCCATAAGCATAGATAGAGAACAACCTCACTTACAAATCTTAGGTCTACAAGTATGCATATATACAAAACCACACAATTAAGAGATTTACTCGATACAGGATGACGTTTTGGTAGTAGACCTTTCAATAGAATAAAAGTTTGTTGATGATTAGAGTCGCATATCATGGGCATATGCCTTTCTAAGTTATGTTTATTTTGAATCTGTGTATTAAGAAATTAACTAAGACTATTTTTAGAATAATTATTATGTTAGTTTTCTATAAATAGAGGGAAGAGACTTGAGTTAATGATTATTATTGAATATTGTCTAAGAAATTTATTCCCTCTAGAGTGGTCTATTTTTCGAGAAGTCGCTTGTAGTTGTTTCCAGGAGGGTGTTTCATTGGACCTTTGGCTTTCTGTTTTCGTCTGGTGTGTCTTTTAGTCGTCTTATTTCAATGAGATTGTTTAATGTTCATCACTGTGAAAATATTTTATAAAAAAAACTCAAGAAGGAAGAAACAGCTAAAAATATTATGGGGAATAACAGAAAAAAAAAAAACAACTATGTTCACCAATTGAAATGTGGTAGAACATGCCACAGAAGACATTAAACAAATACTATATGTTGACTCTTATTTGTTTTCACCTAACTCTCACTTTCATGATATGAAATAAACACTTACAAAAGAAAAATTACCCGGAATTTGTGGAAGTTTAGTCAAAATGTCTGCCATGATACTCCACCTATCCGTAACAGAGCACAAATATATACATTGCAGAGCACAGCCGATTGCCTCAACCTCATTCGTGAAGAGGTCATAACTTTCAAAGTTTCTGCACACTTCGTCAAATATAATAAGGCATATATCCAACTTATTTTCTGAAGCAATTTCCTTCATCCACCTAACTAAAAATGACTCTGTAATGTCACTATCCAAGCAAGTCTTGTTGTCTGCCACTGAATTGGGAGCAATAGAAGGTATACCATGAGACCTTTTTCGCATAAATGGCATCGCCTTCTCAGACAATCTTTTAATGACATTTTCTTCTTTCACACCCTTAAGCATCATTCTAAATTTTTCATAGTCCAATAGTTGTTGCCATTCAACAACATGGATACTAAAACCTTCTTCCCCGTAGTCTTCAGAATAAATAAGTTGATGCAAGTACAAGACATCCTCATAGAAATGTTGCAACTCACTAATACCTTTCTGAATGGCAAAGTTGAGCAAGTTAAGACAATTGTCCAACTGACCACTAAAAGTATCAATATCTCTGGCCCTATTTGTGTACCATAATACAAGTTCGTTAGTTGATGGCCATCTAAGTCCTGAGCATTGCTTCAAAATGGGTTCTGTTTTCACTTGCATGCCAATCCCAGAATTATCAGATGATTGACTTATAAATCTGATCATCTTTGCACATTCAACCCAATCTTTTTCCCTAACAGCTATAGTAGTAGGAGGAGACTTCCCAGGAAGAAGTTGCCCATAAGTCTGTACGGGAATTGTTTCTGGAATAGCAGTTAAAACCTCCAACATAGTAGAATAAAGGGAATATGGATGCCGTTTAAACAAGAGGTTTAAAGCACCAATTTTTCCACTTTGGGCAAGGGTAAGAGCAACTTCATGCATAGGAACAATGCGAAATTTACGATATTCCTCCATAGAATACCTGTGGATAGCTATATAATCAGGCCTAGTTAAAAGACAACAATGAAACTAAAAAGAAACAAACTACTCATCGACAACAATGGAGAGGAGAATGGACTAATAGCAAACTTCGTCACATATTTTCAAATACTCAGATGACGGGTAGTACAATCAAAATGCTCACAAAAAAAGTAGAGAAATGCTTCGCTGCATTAATCTCATATCTACACTTGGAGTTTATAAGACGCATAAAAGTCCAGCAAAATGTATCTCAAATAATAGAAAAGCATGTAGTTGTAGCACCAACATGCATATATACATAAATGATGTATGCCATAAACAAAAACATTAAAAAAAGGAAAAAAGAGGAAACAATTGAAAAATGAAGAACGACCTATTCATTTGTCAAAAAGTTTGATAGAGTTATATCTTTTGGACACAACTTTCTATGTCAAAGCAACGAAATGTGTTGCTAAGGAATGTACATCCATATAGTAGAATCATCACTGCACGATCATGCATAGTTATAAAAAAATAAATAACAAAAATAGTAAAAACAAAATCATACAAGATAACTTCAGCTAAAAAAAAAAAAACAAAATAGAAGCGAACATATGAGAAAAAACATACCAACCAAATCACATCATATTACCTCCAAAAAAATCATACAGGATATGAATGAGAGAGCGGGAATATTGTCAATAAAAAATATAATAATATATAAATAGTTACATATAGCCTAAAACTTCATCATTATCACATGTTAAGCTAGTCCTTTTTTTGTAAATAACTTATGTTATCTTCCAAAGATGATACCTGCCCATGTTGATCCCAAGATATGTCTCCAATTTGTCTTTGAATTGCAATATCTGAAGTCTAGCTATGCGAAAATTCCAATTTTTTTCATCATCTTGATCTTCAAAATCTGAAAATCTACATTGATCAGTAATTCGCAATCCATGAGAAAGAAGAGTCTTCACAACATCTTCCGTCAAACCAACTTTATTTACACATTCAGAAAGTACGAAAACTTTATCCTTAACATCTGCAAGAAATGTATCTACTTCTTCTATTCCTTGTTCAGAATTCAACCACTGAGACTTCAATACTTCATCTTTATCCAATCCATAGCAATCAGCAAATTCTAATGCCTCCTGGTATTTTTTACTGCTAATTAAGATATTGTACATTTCAGAAACAGATTTCTCAGAAAATGTTTCCAAGTGCCATTTCAACTTAGAAATATCACAATGATTATGTGTATCTTCTGTTATCAGATTAAAATCATTGCATTTGTCATAATCTGTATCTTTTGACGAATCAAGTTTCTCTTTATATACTGTACTCCCTAAGAGAAAGAGATGACCTGGAACATGCTTCGCTCTTTCTAAAATAGGCAATAAGTATTTGGGTCCATCCTCTTGAAGTTTTCGACCACTAAAAATGTCAATCATGATGACAATACCACAGCTCTTTGCAATTATAAGTATATGATCAGACCACCATGTAAAATCCCAAACATCATTTAGGAAATCTTTTTTTTCAGTTGGAAAACAATTTTCCACATTTGGGTTGTCTTGGTCGCTAAAATAAAAATTTGAAACTGTAAAATGCTTTTTGTCCAGCTTGAAAATATATAAACATCCAGTCACATCTAAAGTAGCAACAAATTGGGCCAGAGGAGAAATTTGGAGCTTTGTATATGATATTTGACCTCCATGTCCATTTGGTTTGGCATAGAAACCCCCAAACTGTAGAGAGAACAATGGCTCTAAATCTAAGTTCGTATTAATTCGCCAAAGAGAAAGATGACATGGTCCTAGTAAAACAAACAAATGTCATCAGAGTTTTGAACTTATTGTATCCAATTATTGAGCATTCAATTCCATGTTATCGACAATTTTCTACAAATCACAATAGAAATTCCAACTAAAACAAGAATCAAAACCATTTCCTTAAAAAACTGACAGCTTTAACTGATAAGTGGGTGAACACCACTAATTAAGAGTTGTAGTCAAACACTGAGCTAAGTTATTCACTTATTATTTCAAGAACATATAAATAGGAGACAAATTATGGAAAAGCCAATGATTTTCTCACAACTTACCAGGATCACGACTAGAGTTTAGAGAAACATTGACAGAACTACCAATGAGAACAAGTACAGACAGGTTAGGATGAAAATCACAGCAGAAGATTCTACTAGGAAATTGACTTTTCATTGCTGACTCATTAGAGATGCAAACTGAAAGCATAGATATGCTTGGATCACGACCAATCTCTATAAGTTGAAGTGAACCATCTGACGTTATGATAATGAAGCTACACCTGAAAACATCCCCTTAGGTTAAGCACATGAAACTTACCAATCAAACCAACACAGAATGAATACAGACCCACTATAATGACTAATTCACAATCACAAAAAAAATCATCTTTGACCACTCTTTTATAGTGAAGGTTTAAAAAATAGGATACTTACAAGTAGGATCTCTGTGTATCAAAATCCTCCAAAGCAATCAAACCTATGATAGGTGAAGGGACTTTTAACTGCCTCCCAGTGATTCTTGCGATCTCTTCACCATTAGTTTTTATAAAATATAGTGTCTCAGTGTCATCAACAACTCCAAGAACATCATGACTTTCAGACCAAGTGCCAATGGAAAATGTAGTCAAGACAGGATCTGATACATTATGCAACCAAGTTCATGTTAGAGGAGCCATAAACTAGAGTAGATGATGTGGCAACGGATAAATATAACTCAACCATGAAGATGAATATAGAATGAATTAAAAAACTATGACTGCAACATTTCTCAGTGGGCTAAATAACTGGAAATTAGTAGTTAATTACTTGCTCCCATAAAATTATTTACATTTCATTTTAATAAGTGACTTTATTTGACAGGTTAAATTTCCTCTGATTATAACAAACTCAATTCCTATTGCCGAGTAGGCTCATGCAGACTTCAATCTAAATGTAGTGAGAAGAAGACCATAAGCCCCTCATGCAACACAAAAAGACATCTATTCTACCAAAATATACCTGTTTTAGTTTTAATATACAATTCCAGAAATATATATCCAAGCATTGGTAGTTGAAAGCATGTAAATGAACCAACAAAAAAAGAAAAACAGTAAAGCTCAAGTACAAAAATGTAATGGCATCGGCATTACAATAGCAGCCAAAATGTCAATCACTAATCATCATTTGAAATGAATACGTCCCTCACACCAATAAAAAAGGATAGCAAATAGATGAACAAATTAAGAAAAGAGAAAATAGCATAAAGAACGGCTCTGATACCTACTTTGAAATTGAAGAATACTACATATTGCAACCCACTTCAAAACAATTACATGAAATCTCCAAATTGGAAACTTAATGATCTGTTCAGAAAAATTTCAAGCATCACTAACTTGAAATTAGTCGTCATATCTTACTTGTAAATGAGCCGGAAGGCTCATGGTAGTCATCTGTCTTCCGAAAAATTGTTAAATGATTTCCAGTAGCCACGGCCACATGTTCACCTCTCGGTGAAATGTACAAAGATATCAATCGTCTCACTTTTCTCGGTTGGTTGTATCTGAATGCACTCAATTTTTCCTTAAGCTTGATCATCACTAGAATGGTTAGAAGAAACGTAAGTAATGAGATAGACCATTTGGAACTACCCAATGCATGAAGTTTGTCATCAATTCTTGATGAAATGAAGAAAAAGGATAAAAAAAAATCATCAATTTACACGCCAATTGCATTGAGCTAAAAAATTCGAGGATGCAAATTTTCCATAAAATGTTGAAACAAGCAATACCTTGGGCAGGAAAGAATGGGAAAAAGCTGTCTTCAACAGCATTAGTGACCTGAATATTAAAACAGATACAACAAGTCGATCAACAATATCATAGAAATCAGATAATTACTTTCATAAAGCAGAAAGTGGAAAAGAGTAGATGAAGAACCTGCTGAGGAGGATAATGGGGAGTATATGGCCGCGAGGCATGAATACGAGTTTCGTATAAAACTTTTCGTACGGGATCCTCCATGATCAGAACAATATTTGAGCAAATGAACTTATTTCCTAGAAATTTTAATGAACCCAAATCAAATCACCCAATTTACCATTGATTCAGACAAGTAACAAAAAAACACGTAAATCCGACAATCTGGAAGGCGAGAACAGTTCTTACTTGTTTCGTCTCTCGGAACCCAGCCTTGCTAAAAAGCTTACGATAGAGCCCTGCTTCCGACAAGGGGTTCTTCCTCCTCTCCGTCGCCGAAAGATGAGATCATCCGCGATTCAATCCAATCTTAGCCCCAACAACACTAGGAAGGAAAGACGAGTTCACAGGGGGAGGGGGGAGGGGGGAGACGGGAGACGGAGCACGGATCGATACTGTAACATATGGAATTAAAAATAAAATAAAATCAGCAATTATCCTAACATTTATTAATTAAGCAACAATTGAGAATTTAATGACTGAAATCTCCAAATCAGAACATAACTAGGGTCGAATGAAGGACACAACTGATTTTACTATGACTAGGTAGTGAAGTTAGCCTTGAAAATTTAATTAGAATTAAAAACGGCAACGTTTAATTTGAATTATTCAAAGATTTAGTTGTTAGATTGTTTAATATTTTACATTTCTATTTGTCGAAATGAAATTAGATAAGTTGAATCATAACAAAACTAGTTGAATGATATTCATGTTTGTTCAATTATGACAAATATAGCCCGGATTCTGAAATGGGTTTAAGCTTTCTGCGCAATTGTCAATCGATGATTTATTAGTTCAGTAAAACTTATGATTTCGAACCACGTAAGTCTAGTTGGAGAATTAACTTGAAGAAAAATTATTAAGATCCAAAATTAGAGAAAATAATTTTAAGGTCAGTATAGTGATGAACCAATTTCATATATAAGAACCTGTTTATCCTCTTACCTTGAGCAATTTACGGGTCTTGTATTGCACAAGATTATACAAACAACCAAGTGTGAGAGCGATGAAGAGAGTTCGATGGCTGCAAGATTTTCCGGTTTTGTTCTAAAATATTGTCGAAATGACATTAAAAACAAAACCGAAAGTACAAGCAATTAATCAGACATTTGAAATCATAAAAATTAAATTGGTTCTCTAAAGTTTATTTGATTTTAATTCTCGAAACTCTATCTCTTGATCTGCTGGATCTCTGCAATGTCGAAAAATACTACTACGATAGAGCAAATTTCATTAGAATTATATGGCCCCCAACTATAATTGTAAACACTTGAGCGGAGAGAGAGAAACTGAGAACATAAAATTTTATGAAGAAAGACACAGAAATGCTTCTACGAGACTGCACGGCAGCCACGGACAACTACTCCCCTGCTGTTGGGCAAGCAGCCAAAGGACAGCCATCTGCGTTGTTACCCCACCAGTCCACGCCAATATTCTTTTGATCCCAACGCCAAAAATATCAATATAGTCATGAATGTCATTCCAGCATCGAGGCCACCGGACAGCACCTAATTGCACCTCCTCCACCACTCATAGCGATATCTGCATAAAACAAATCCAAAGAGAAAGGCCACAACAAGCCAACTGGTGAAGTTACGAGACCTGGACCAGGTTAGACGGCCACCACATTTCCCCCCGGCTCAACCAAGAATTTCCTATAATGTAAGCGAGAAAGACTAGGAGATGGGTCATTGCTCATTACAACTTTTCTGTATAAAAGGCACAGCCCTTTCTTCAGTTCATTCTTATACGTATCGAAAGAGCCACTACTCTTGTTCACTTCACCATCAAAAAGATTGAAACTGCACTTTGATCATTCACCAAATCTCTTCCATGCAATTAAATTTCATTAATGAAAACTCACAAGTAATCAACTAACACATACATACCCGAACTAAATGAAAGGGAACAAACATTCAGACAGAAAGAAGATAACGTCAAGAATGGAGCAAAATAAATTGATTCTTTTGTTGATTTCAAGTATGTAACGCCTAACAGTGACACTTTCTGTAATAAATTCAACCAGAATCACGCTAATCGAATTTGAGAAGAGGAAAAATCTGACCTGAGTGGTAAGCATAACAAGCAAGGCTGGAATGAAGGTGAGGTTTCTCTTGTAAATAAGTTTAACTGCCGTCAAAATATGAGTCGCGTAAACACTTCCGGCGCCGGAGTTGGCAAAGATGGTGATCAGAACATGTTCCTTCACATTGAATGGGCCAGGATTCAGAGTAAACTCCCACAGCCTTCCCTTGAAAAAGGAGCGGGTCGGCAGCGTTTTGGCCATCAAATGGCCGAGGGGAACCACAACAATTTGCGCAGATATGGACGAAATCGATAGTGGCTGCGTTCTGTACCAAAAGAAATTGTTTACGAAGGACAGAACGACGCAGGCCCCGATACCCAAGACCCACATTCTGAATGTCATAACAGGTAAAGATGGTAGTCGGTTTTCGGCACTGTTATGTAGACCTGCTCAATTGGGCATTCCTCGTTTTCAATGTCCACTCCCTCCGTCATTGATTCAGTCCGATGAAACCTCACCCAGTGGAGTTTCGCTTCCTATTATCTCAAAGGGACAAAATGGTTAATTCAGACTACCACTCTACCTCTATGTTACCTAGAGTTAGCCCGACAATAGATAGCGCACGCATGTGACATGGAGTTAACCTTTAATCCATACCCATAGCTAGAATCAATTAAAGGCAGCCGGGATAGTTCTGGGGGTTAGCTCACAAGTGTGCTGAGCGGGGCAGCACACGCCTAAGCAATGATCGATGCTCGAGGGCCGAAGATTCGGAACAGGTGGGGAGAGACATGCACACAAAAAGGGCCAGCTGAAGGGTTTGCGCATGCCGGGTGCTAGCACGCAAGGGCCATGCACACGACGAGCTGGACATGGACAAGTCAGTTGATGGGCCAACTGATGTTACAATCAGTTGATGTGCAAGTGACAGGTTGCAAGCATGGAAGCCACGGCAGACATGAGCAAGTCAGCTGATAAGTCAACTGATGTTACAATCAGTTGATGTGTAAGTGACAGGCTGCATGCATGTAAGCCACGGTGGACATGGGCAAGATAGCTGATGGGCCAACTGATGTTACAATCAGCTGATGTGCAAGAGATGAGCTGCATGGAAGCTATGAAGACACGTGGCAGTGTCAGCCAAGCCATTGCATGGCTTGGGCAACCAGTTTTGTATGCTTATAAATAGAAGGCTTGTAAAGCATTGAAATCACAAGTTGTATGAGTTCTTTGCTAGTTGCGACATTGTGTTGTAAGTTTTCTTTTGAGAGTTAATGAAAAGGTTAAGAGTGGTTCTCGTAAAGCATTGTGTCTCCCTTTCTCTCTTCTTGTTTGATTGTGTTTGTTCCATCTCTGTGAGACTTGTGTGGGAAATTGGCTGAGCCAAGTGGGCGACTTGACTGCCATCGTAAGACGTTAGCTCGGGAAAACGTTAGGCCATGTGACACTCTACATGTACCGCAACCAAGAAGAAGTAAAGCAGAAACGCTGAAAAGGTGATCAAGTGATTGCGCAAGAGATAGGAATCGAAAGGTTTAGTACTTTCCAGGTAGCAGGTCTTTGTCTTTAAAAAAGCAATACCAATTTGAACGCAAACAACTAATGCCCACAAGCTTTCAGTCTTAGGTAATAATACTCAAAAGTATTTTTTTTATTTTAAATCCTCAATGTGATTTTTTTAAAAAAAATTCTTAAATTTACTATTTATCAAATCAAATTTCAAAATATCATAAATGGATCATTTGAAACTTGAGGTACGACCAGTGACGGGCCTCTCGATTGTTTGTCGTGGACATGTGAGAGTAAGGTCAATTTAATTGTATCAATCATCATCACACAGTAAATGACAAATTAATTTTAAAAAAACATCAAACGATATTCAATTTACTTACAATTTTTACCATATATTTATCACATCATGGAAAGATAATTTGAAAATTTTTGTGATTTTTTAACACTGTAAGATTTATTATAATTTTATTTTTTTTAAAATTATAATAATTTTACAACTGTTAGAAAATTACAAAAAATTTAACAGAAAAAAAAAAGATCTCAGACATGAGGGAAGAAAGTTAATAGCTACTTTCAGATAAAACTCTTTTGATCATAGCCACATTAGGAAAAAAAGAGAGAGACAAATCCTAGTCCAGTTCTAAACAAAGAAGATCTATTTCAGACACCGAGTTCTTAATGAGTCTCATCATATTGAATTTCTTACATCTTGATTACCCCATGATGTTGTGAACATGTGGTAAATATTTCAAATAAATTGAATATCATTTGATATATTTTTTTAAATTAATTTATAAGGGACCCCATTCCTTCTTTATTTTTTTAACATTTGTACAATTTATTATAATTATTTTATAAAATAACTAACTAAAATTATAATAAATCGTACGACTGGTAGAAAATCACGAAAATTTTCAGATTATCTTCCCATGATTTGATGAATATGTGAAAAAAATTTGAATTAAATTGAATATCTTTTGGTATTTTTGTTAAAATTAATTTGTCATTTAGCATAAGAATACGACCGGTCAAATTGAACCGACTTTAGTCTCATATGGCCATGGTAAAAAATTGAGAGGCCGGTCATCAGCCATATCTCGAGGTTCTAATTGTCTATTTATGATAATTTGAGGTTTTGTTTGGTGAATAGTAAAGTTTAATGACTTTTTTTTAAAAAAAAACCATTTACTTTAGGGTTTAAAATAAAAAAAAACTCATACTCAAATTCAAAACATCACCACCTGGGTTAGGTTTCATTAATCTCACGAGAATGACAAGAATCTGCGACAAATGGAAAAGGCATAATCAAACCAAGAATTATTTTTCTTGACTTTGGTAATGGGTAGGATTAATCTCCTTAAATCTTCAAGCACACATCTAATATCTCCATTCGAAACAAATGACGAGACATAAGATGCTATAGCATAAAGTGGTCCCCCATTAGTTTATGCTCGCGTAGAGGTATGTATAGTGGCAAAGTATACTAGATTCACCGTCTTCATTGTTAATATAATGCTCCACTTTCAAAGAAAACCAGCAATCAAAGTGGATGGGCAGACGGAGACTGAAAAGACAAGATGCATTTGAAATTATAAGTCAACACTTTCTGTGATTACTTGAATGTGTACGTATGAGAACGACTGTGGGGCAAACTTCGGGTGCGGGACAAAGCTCGAGACGTAAGCCTAGTGTAGGCAAATCCCAGACTTGAGTATAGGCAAATCCCGGGTCATGGAAGAGGGGGTCGTCACAATCTCACATCATTTGGGGAGATATATGGAAATGAAATATATGTAACGAAACCCTCTCAAGATAGTGAGATGCGTTTTGGAGCACAATTGACAATGTATCCTATAAGAACTACGAAGTTAAAAGTACTCCGGCGAAATCCTTTCAGCTCTATCTTCTGTTTTCATTGAAGGCTAAAAATCCGTAAGGGATCTCAAATTGAGTTTGTTGTGTAGTGGAATGCATACTTCTGTTATATGGAAATTTTAATCTAGGCAAAAGTATATTCTAGTCGAATAATTTCATTCCTACTATACTACGTAAAATTGTGCTCAATGTCCTATTAACTACTTTCGTTTGCCCATCAGTTTGAAGATGAAACGATATGCTAAAACATAGCTTAATCCCTAATTTCTTCCACAAGATTATCCAAAAAGTACTTAAAATTTTAGTGTCTCTATCCAACACTATTGAGTGTGGTATTCTATGCAGATAGACAGTTTACTTAAAAAACATATCAACGATTAAGATGGAATCATCAGTTTTGGCACATGCAATAAAGTGTCATCCTAGAAAACCGATTTACGACTACCATAATTGAATCTTTACTTTAGCTAGTTCGTAGTAAACCTAAGATAAAATCCATGCTGACCTCAACCCAAGGGTGAGTGGGTAAAGGTAAATATAAGTCTTGGGGTAAAACCCTACTATTGGCTTTCTTAAAAACCATGCATGTCTCGCCTATGCGGTGCACATCTCTCTTCATATGGGGCTAGTGAAAATGCTCCTTAAGTGTTTCGAGGGTCTTCTTCTCCCTAAAATAACTAGCTAAGCCCCCACAATGAGCTTTCTTGACAAAACACCTCCTCATACTTCAATTGAGAATGCATATCTTTCCTACTTTCACTAAGTAGCCATCCATAATATGATAGTCTCCTTCAGCCTTGTCTTGACATTTAATGTAATGAGGTCAAAAGTTAGGATTAAATTTGTAGCTATCTTTGACCTATTCGAATCCAAAGAATATAGTCCCTAACTTAGTGATAAGGATGTGTTTTCTTGAGAGGGCATTGACAACTACATTATTTACTCCTTTTAAATACTTGAGGGTATATGGAAAGCTACCGACTTTGCATGTCTCTTGTTCAACTTGTGCTGATTCTTAATATGTCTTAACGTTTGATGGTCAGTATGAATCACAAATTCTTTCGACAAGAGATAGTGTTGCCAGTGTTTAAGTGATCATATGACAACATGAAATTCTTTGTCATAGGTCGAATAATTGAGCATTGCTCCTTTGAGTTTTTCACTAAAGTACGCAATGAGTCTCCCTTCTTGCACAAGTACAGCTCCAATGTCTATTCCGGAGTCATCACTCTTGACTTCAAACACTTTGTTGAAATCAAGAAGTGCAAGTACAGATAAGTGGCATAACTTCTCTTTAATGAGTTCAAAACTTTTTTGACAAGGTGGCATCCAAATGAATTCTTGACACGGTGGTCCTTAGAAAAGGGACCGTGTTTAGCCACAAAAGAAACCAAGTGCTCGGGTGTTAGTGATAAGACACAAAAACTGTGGAAATGAAGGTGAAATGTAGGAGATGATGATGAACAAAATAGCGAAAATGGAAGGTGAAGAAATGCGTGGAAAGTGTATGGAAATGGAGAACCCTTGATGGACTCGAGAGTTATCTTACGTTAAACTCACGGGTTCATGTTTTCCCAAAGAAAAACAACCACCTTTGGGACTAGGTTTTCGTGCTCAATCCTTTCAGACTCTCAATGAGAGAGAAGAGTGAATGATGAGAGTTCACCAAGCAATCCAAAAGCTTGAGGAACAATGGAGGACTTCTCCACAGGGTTAGAAAGCCGTGGACAACCACTCAAGGTTCTTATAACACTTATGTTAGGAAAGAAAAAAGCAATTCTATTAAAAATAGTCAAAGTTCTTACAAACACCAATGATCATGACTTAAATAGAGATCCTAAGGAGGTGATTAGGATTTGACATTCGAAAGGGAGGAATGAGAGCCATTTGATGAAGGATGCAATCGGTGGCCATGAAGAAGTATAAGCACGCGCGCCATCCGATAGTCGAGGTGCAAAACTACGCCAATCATTGGTTGATCAAGTGCCATGTCATCCATCCTTGTCCTCCCTCATGATGTACTTGCCAAATGTTACCTTTTGGAGCTTCTTTTTGGGCAATTTCTTTAATTGAGCCCAAGGATTGAATGTTGCAAAAATTGGCTCTCTTTTCTTCTTTTGTGGCCCCATAATTAACCACCAACATACATATAATCCTGACCACACAATCTAATGCATAATGCAATATATAAAATTCATACATAAAAGCTAGAGTTTGACAAAAAAAAGTAAACAAGATTCGAATAAAAGGTTACACGGTTTATGGGCCGGGAAGGCAAATTCCTATTGGGCCATGTGATGAGTCCATCCGTAAATCCCAAGTGATATCTCCAATGAGATCAACTTCTACAAGAAAAAAAAAAACAAACTCATTAGTAAAAAGGTCAAGTAAATGATGGCCCTTGGTTTGTGATCTTGGAATAGGGCTCCTTGTCATGTCACTTCTTTCCCCTTCTTAGTACAATCGGTGATTGGTGCGATGATTGAGCTAAAGTCCTTTATAAACCTTCTATAAAATGAGGTCATTCCATGGAAGCTATGTACTTTGGATATTGTAGTAGACGCTGGCCAGTCCTTTATAGCCTTGATTTTATCTTTGTTAGCTTTCATTCCCATTTTTGAGATGATAAACCCTAGAAAATAAATCTTGTTTTGTGCAAATGAACACTTACTTAAATTTTCAAATAATTTGGCTTTCTCAAGGGTCAGAAAAAGAGTACTAAGATGGTTGATGTGTTGAGGAATGATATGCTTTGGATCAGCGATCTTCAACCTCGGTCAAACTCTTGATCGAGCTTTTCGTGTTCTAATAAATTTTCTAGTATTGCGGGTATCCTTAAGCTTAGATTAGACCTTTAAAGAGGGAATTTGTCTTCCTTTTGACAAAGTTGTAATCTAGTTATTTTATATATTTTAAGAAACTTTAGTTTTATTCAAATCTTGTTTATTGACAAACTTATAGCAATTATTGTTTAAAGGATATTTGGATATTTTATTTAGCCTTAGGAAAGTTTAAGGATCAAGGTTGGCGCATTGAAGGAGCATTTCAGCGAACAGTTGGCGTGTGGAACAAAATGTTGATCAAGTGATGCGTGCAAACAGCAAGGAACCAGCGGCATGGCGAGCATGGAACACACAATGCGTGCACAAGAGGGCCGAGTTATTGGCGCACGAAGAAGGCAACAACGTGCGGAGCAACAAGGTGCAATTAGATAGCTAAAGGTGTGCGCATAGAAGAGAGGTAGCGCACACACAGATGAAACATGGTGCGTATGGGGAAGACCATCAGCATGGTTTGAGCATCACTTGGCTACGCATCAGTGGCGTGCGACAGTGCACAAGTGCGTGCATCAGTAGGTGCAGGCGCCTTGCATCAGTAGGGCGTAGCATCATACGCGTGTGCGTGAACCGCCCAACGACTATAAACGGACAAAATTTTCCATCGGCTATTTTCGAGCCTTTCTCCCTTTTTTTCTTCAGCAAATCGATCCCTCCTCTATTTAAGGGTGATTTGAACATTCTGTAAGAAGTTTTCATAGATATTTGGAAAAACCGAAGTGTTATATTTTCGTTGTTAGGAGTGTCCTTGGGTGAGGTTTCTCTCGCTGTTCTTCATTGGTGCATAGCAATAGGATGATCCACCAAAATTGTGTCCCGAGTTCATGGTTGTTTGGGGGTGCTCTTAGTCCATTTCTCCCTCCTCTTTGTCAAGGATTGGAAGAAAGGAAAAGGGGTGCTCTTAGTTCATGGTTGTTTGGGGGTGCTCTTAGTCCCTCCTCTATCTTGTTTTACATTGATTTTCTATTCTGTTTTGGGAGATTCTTCGGATGCTCATTATTTCTTGACCTTTTGACTCAAGTTGACAGTCGTGGACATACTTTGGAAGTCTTTGATCATTAGCATACACCTTGTGAAATTGAAATTGCAAATGATATTCTCCGAGTCCTTTTGAAGGTTGTGACTCTTAATGGAGCATATATAATTTGTTATGGGTTGAAGAAATTGTATCGAGCTATGGAAGAAGATTATTTTTTGGGGTTGCTTGTAAAAAGGGTTAATCATCTAGTGGTGGAAGAAAAGAACACTATGATCTCTAATTGATTACAGTTCTTGTTTTTGTTGATGCATATATGTTTTTCTAGTTTCTTTTGGAATAAATTGCACTTAGAGTTGTTTTGGAGCTATACAAGACAATTGGAAAATAAACTTTTAGGGTAGTTGCATACTTTCTTACAAGGGGGAAAGATAGTGTTTCAATTGAAGGTCAATCTAGATTTGAGATCAAATCCTCAATCACCTAAGGAGGATGATGTTCTACAAGGTCCCCTCACAAGAGTCCCGAGCCGAAAATTATTCTAACTTTTTTGTTCATTTTGTAAGTCACTCTTTCTTAGAAGAGAACATTAATTCAATCCACAAAGAAGAGTCAAAGCATTCAGATCAATGAAGTAATGCCACAGAATCTGCATTAAACATCTTCCCAACATGTAACTCCATTCATGTGATATTTGGTCACTCTCTCCTTGAGAGCTTAAAGAAAGGTATTCATTCAAACTGCATCAAGAGGATCCAAGGAATTCAGTCCAAAAGAGGACCTAACACAGATCCCAAGACAAGTTATTAACCAATTATACAAACTTTTTTAATGACAAGAACCACAAGCTTTAAGAACCTGAGATCCTTCAACAATGTAGAATAAAACTCAGGAACACCTTAAAATCAAGTACGAGGAATTTGACCCTTATCGAAGCTTACTGATAAAACCAAAATCAAGCAAGAAAAGTTTGACCAAAAATAAACTTGTTGGTAAGAACGAAAGCTATCATGTGATCTCCTAAGCATTGACTTGAAGCAGAACTAGTTTTTTTACAAAGAACCAAAAAGAAAATTCTAAAAACAAACTCTCAAAAAAAAATTCAATAGCAAAAATTGTGTCCTTTTTGAAGTACATTTATGTTGTTTAAATAGCCTCAAGGTAGCTCGGTATAAGTAACCTAAACTTAACAAATTGAAAATTAGATTAAAAAAAAACACAAAAAGGAAGGTTTGGCCGCAGATGGGTGTTGAAGGTCTCGTGCAGGTAGAGCACGAGTGACTGTGCAAGAGCCCGCATGTGGGCTGAACCAAGGCATGGGCTGGGTGAATCAGTAAGAAAAGGCTTTAGCCAATTCTGCGGGCGGGAGATGCTAATGGGGTACGTCCTCGTGGTGTATGGGCTGGCATTGATGAAGCATGTGGGCAGGGCGTTATATCAAGTGGGCCCGTGCACTGATAGGGCGTAGTCGCCGGTGGACATAGGGGTACTCTGCTATGCAGGCACAATTGGGCACACGTGTGATACAGGTGGAGCGAGTAGGGTGTTGTACGATTCATTTCGAACGGTACATAGGCTATTACTGGGCACATGCACTGGGCTGCTGCTTTTCCTTCCTAACAACACCTTTTTTATTGCTATGTTTTCTTGGTCTTTTGCTTGCATTTTTCCATTGGTTCCTCATCATACTTAGCATAATTATTGGTATTTGCTTGTGTTGTAATGACTCTTTCTATTGGGTC
Organism: Begonia peltatifolia; assembly: GCA_022433055.1. Lineage (NCBI taxonomy): Eukaryota > Viridiplantae > Streptophyta > Magnoliopsida > Cucurbitales > Begoniaceae > Begonia > Begonia peltatifolia. Next base: position 5,826,610 of record CM039525.1, on the reverse strand, counting down.
TCAGTGATCAAATTATGTAAGGCTTTGTGCATCTTCTTGGTTTTTGATCTTGTCGTTGGTTCTCCTATGTTTGGTCCTTGATTTAGGCCTTGGTTGCACCCTCATTGGCATCAATCTTCGATATTTGAAAAGATTCTTTCTCAAATCTCCTGCATCATACAAAGATAAGTTACTAACATTAAAAGAAACATTTACATTATCATCTTCACTCAGTAAGTCAATCTTGTAAATATTGTCATTGATGTATTCTAAAACTTGGAAGGGGTCGTTTTCACGATTGCAACTTGTTCTTGCGTTTTCAACAAATCTTTTATTTCTTAAGTGAATCCAAACCCAATCTTCAGGTTCAAAGGTGACTTTCACTCGATTTTTGCATGCTTGCCTAGTGCTCATTTCTCTTCTCAATGTCGTCTCATACCTTTGAATGCATTACAAACTCGGCTTTTTTCTTTCTATTAACATTAGCAAACTTGTTCTTTTGTTGTAGACAAATATTTTATTTATTAAGTGAATCCAAACTCAATCTCTGCATTCAAAGGTGACTTTCACTCAGCATTTTTAAGCTGGCCTTGCGTAGTGCTCATTCCTTTTCTCAATGTTGTCTCGTACCTTTGCATTCAAATCCTTTACAAACTCGGCCTTTTTCTTTCTATTAATACTAGCAAACGCATTAATAAGCAAAGGTAAAATATCAAGCGACGTTAAACAATTAAAACCATAAACAATTCAAAAGGCGAATAGGAAGTAGTACAATGAACAACCTTATTATATGCAACTTTTACATGAGGTAAACATATCTCCCATTGTTTGAAAATTTTTGAAATAATTGCTCTTAATAAGGTAGAAAGTGTCCTATTTACCATTTTGATTTGTCCATCTGTTTGAGGTTGTAGCCTAATATATATAGACATATTTATGTTTTATATTGCTCTTTTATTGTTATTTAAATGTTTGGAAGATAATTTGTTGTTATGAGGGTTACATATATGATATGTTATTACAAAGCAATAAAAAAATATATTTTCATGTGAATAGTAGAGCGGGCGACCAGATCGGAGGCAATGTTTGAAGAATCCCATCTCGATTAGCAGTCGACCAGAATACAAGCAGTGGTCGACCAGTGCCACATAAACAAAAACCATAAGTCTAATGTAATATTTTGTTCTAAAACTACGAGCCACCTCCCTTCTTCTCTCAAGTTCTAGCAAGGTAAGTGTAATCCCTGACCAAATTTTATAGGCAATTAATGTGCCAAGATGGGCAGTCACCCGATCTCGAGCAAAAGTTTTAGCTAATTTGTGTGCTCATTTTATTGGTATCACTTTTGAAGGTCAACTAGAGCTCAAACCTAGCACGCTAGACAAGTAGAGACCTTTTCATTTAATCACTTGGGAGCATCCATCAGACACATCAAGCATGAAAGAAAACATTGAAGAGAGAATTTTTCTTCCTTGAATAATTGTTGTAATTTGTTGTTGTTTCTTTTATATCTAGACTTTTTGTGTTTTCTTTGTATCAACCGAACCATATGACCAGCAAGAGAAGGTTGTGAGCTGCATAGGTTGTGAGTTGCATCTTGAAGGAAGAACCACATTGAAAGAGACAATTGGTGAGAGAAAATGTGATATACCTCGGAGGCCCATTACACGATCCCAAACAAAGGCTCAAGCTTTATCTAATTAAATTACTGACAAACTTATTTATTTTGCAGGTAAAGACATGTTTGAAGGCTTGGATTGGGAGCCTCTAGATCAAGACAAGACTCAGCCCTTACACATGATCACTTGGGAAGCACGGATCGAGGCCACTCAAGAGGAAATTTGTCTTCCTTTACTCAATTCCTGTAACCTTGCTTATGTTACCTTTTTTTGTAATTTTGTTAGCAAACTTTGGCCTTTTTGTAATTTTGGCAAACATTAGCTATATAGTTGCATGCATGCATTATATTGTTTGGTTAGGACTAGATTGAATAGTTAGGTTAGATGGTGGTTTGGTTGGTTGTAAAGATAGCCCAAAAGAGAGCCAACACACTCGGCCACATCATTTGAGCCCTAAGGAGGAAAATCGAGCATACATGGCATCCAAAGCATGGAGTGAAGACATGGAAACATGTGAGACTTCATGGAGGCATGTTTTAGATTGGTAACATGGCAAATAATGGCCTTTGATCTGGTTTGGAAGGCCAAAGGTGGAAGCTTGCATGGAAAAGCAAGGAGGGGACCATAATTGACCCATGGCCACCCCTAAAGGAAAAGGGACCACAAAATCACATGATTTAGCACACTTGGCTCCAAGAGAACCACCTAAACAAGATGCTTTGGATAGGTGACATGGCCCTCCGTGTCAATGGCTGAAGAAGGGAAGGAGTAATCTCGGCCATCCAAGCCAAAAACACAAGTGCATCTCGGCCGCTAAGCTTTTCAATGGTTCTTTGAACGTCTTCTTCAAAACCATCCCACCAGCCACCCTAGGTCTATTTAAGCATGAGTATTAGTGTGTGTAAAAGGGTTGTTGATGAAATGAGAATAGCCTATTTTCCTTCAAGGAAGACCATAAGAAGCTAGAGCTTCCAAAGGTTACTGTCTCGGTTTCAAGAACCTAGGGAGTTAGAGCCTCCATTGCTCTCAAAATCCAAGGTTACTTTGTGAGCTCTCATCTCAGATTTCTCTCCACTCTTTTTAGAGTGTGAACTACGAAGAAAGTGGTCTAAAACCATCCCCAAAGCTTAAGCATCTTTCCTTGGAAAGAAGCTCAAAACTGAGAGCACTATGGTGACGTTTTCGGTAAGTTGTGGGTTGTCTTGTATAACTTTTGTTCCTTAGTTTATTTCTTCTTTATTTTTCATTGTCTTACACTTCACTTATGAGGTAATGTTCATGTCAATTTTTGTTTAAAATGGATATCATTTGTGTTGTTTTCGGCCAGCATTTTTCAAGGATTCTTGGGTGAGGCCCTCACCGAGCACCCTTGCTATTTTATGAGTTTAACACAGATTTTTGTAGGTGCTAACCGTGTTATTTGGTATCAGAGCCTAGGAAGCTTCCCAATGGTGCTAGAAATTGTGTTGGTTAGATTATTTAAGAAACTTTTATTTCGTGCATTTGTTGTGTTATTTCGGGTTAAGTTGTGTTAAAAAAAAACAGTTTCTACTCACTTCTTTTTATGCCATGTTCTTGCTATTTTGGTTCATGCTCTTAACGAGTAATCTTTTGCACATCACTCTCCTAACATGTATGAATTTAAGCATGAAAGAACTTATGTTTCAACTATGAGTTAAGGTGCTATTGGAAAAAGTTAGATAAAAATGTATTGTTGCAAACCCGAGAAATGCTTGCTCAAGTCTCTATTTTGTGTGATTTAGTTCACTAATCCTCTCCAACATGTATTGAACTTATTTTCGGTTGAACTTAGCACATTTTAATCACCTGAATGACTGTGATTTTCTGCTACATTGCCAAAAAAAGGAGCCACCAAAAAGCTATTTTTAAAAGTAGCATATTTCCTTTCTTAAAATGGCAAGTGAAGATGATATTGTGGACCACTTGTTTTGCGGTGTTTTTTTTGGGCTGAAACATGTTTGATTCTATTTTTATTCCTTGAAAGTGATGGTTCTTTTTGTTATTGCATCTTGGTAAAGAAAACCCAAGTAAACCACTAAGAAAACAAAAAACCACAAAAAAATTCTGTTTGGGTTTTAATAAGCTACTTTATGTGATCTTTATGTTTTATTAGTTAGTTTCCTTTGCTTTGTTAAGTTTTAAACCTTTTGGATTAACCCTCAAAGTTTCCCCCTTTTTTCAAAAAAAAAAAGGAAGAAGAAGAACTTTATCTAAGCAAAAGGAAAATCATGATTGAAGCTTTTGTCCATAAAATTTAAAAAGAGTAACCAAGAAGCATTTCCTCTAAAACCTCAATTTAGAAACACATTTGATCATTACTTTCCTAACACTTAGCTGAGTAAAAGATGAAAACAAGGAGTGAGATAATTTGTGAGCCAAACCAAGATTTAACCTAAGAACCGAATCGGGATAATGACACTTCCCAAACCGAGGCTCACACCCATCAAGAGGGAGAGTCTAGCATGCAAGGATAAATCAATGGGTTAAGTGGAGTGGTTAGTAACTTAGTCAAGCAACTTAATGACATGGGACTAAGATTTGAATGTGCCATAAATGAGATTAGGCATAATCTTTGTGGGTACCTTTCCCAAAAGACCACATCTAGGAGAAGGAATGAGCACCCTAGGAGAAGACATCATGAGTATGACCATGATGAAGAAAATGAATGGAATTTGGATGAAGAAGAGAATTTTTGTCCAAGACGAAAGGATAATGATGACCTTAGGAACATCAAGCTATCTATCCCACAATTAAGTGGAACTTGTGATGGAGACACATTCCTAGATTGGGTAGATAAGGTGGATAGGGTATTCGTCTACCATGAATACTCCAAAAGAGTTAAGATCCAATTAGTGTCCGTCAAATTTTCAAGCTATGCTGCACTTTGGTGGGCTAACCTAAAGAGTCAAAGGATAAAGAACAGAGATCACCTCATCACTACGTGAAGTGTGATGAAATCCCTCACGAAGAGGAGGTTTGTGCCAAGTCACTACAAGCAGGAGTTATTCCAACAAATGCATAACGTTAAGCAAAATAGTCAATCGGTGGAGGAGTATCTCATCGAGTTTGAAACCCTCAAGATTCGTGTCGAATTGGAAGAAACTAGAGAACAAGTTATTGCAAGATACATTCATGGACTAAATAGAGATATTAGAGATGTGGTAGAGATGTACCGTCTTGAGTCTATGGATACTGTGGTACAATTGACATTGAAGGTGGTGAGACAACTTAAGAGAGAGAAAAATCAACTATAAACCTAAGTTCACACCTATGCCCCTAGAGACTAACAAGACTACTACTAAGGCTGAAGAAAAGAAGTCTATCACCCGTAGCTAGCCTTCTAAGGACTCAAGTAGTAAGACAGTGGGAGGAGATGCTAACAAGCTGAAGGCACATGACATGAAGTGCTTCAAGTGTTTAGGATCGGGTCAATTCATGGCTCAGTGTCCGAACCAACGTGTGATGGTATTAAAAGACGTCACTGGAAAACTTGAGAGTGAAGGTGAGCAAGAACAAGAGAAGGAGGAAGTGAGTGAAGATGCCAATGAGTCAGAGGGAGACGTTGTCCATGCTCAGGAAGGACCTTTGCTGATGGTTATATGACGAGCCCTTGTATTCAAGAACACTAAGGATGACTGTCAACGGGAGAACGTCTTTCATAGTCGATGTTTAGTCAAAGATAAAGTATGCCCGTTAATAATAGAAGGAGGAAGTTGTACTAACGTGGCCGCTCAAGAGATTGTTACCAAGTTAGGTATAGAGACTAATACACACCCTCATCCTTATAAGATAAGGTGGTTGGATGACAGGGATAACGTCAAGGTGACCAAGCAACTAGCTATCAAGTTCATTATAGGCAAGTACAAGGACTCCATCCTCTGCAACGTAGTACCAATGAACGCTGTCCACTTACTATTAGGATCACCCTGGCAATACGACCGAAAAGTGACTCACGATGGTTTTTCAAACTGCTATTCTCTAAAGTATGGAGAAAAGACCCTTACCCTAGCCCCTATGACCCCAGAGCAAGTAGCCAAGGACGATGCGGTTAGGAAGGAAGAGGAAGAGAAAGACAAGGCTAGTCTCCTCATAACCAAAAGGGAAGTAGTGCAATCTGTGCTAAATGGATATCCCCTTATTTTGGTAATGTTTAGAGACCGAGTTATGGACCTAGGAGACATACCCCCACCCATCCAAAAGTTGGTCCAACAATACCAAGATGTCTTTCCTAAAGAGATACCACCAGGGTTACTGCCTTCGTATGGTATAGAACACCAAATTGATCTACAACCAGGGGTTACCTTACCAAACCACCCAGCATATAGGATGAACCCCTAATAGACCAATGAACTCCAAAATCAAGTGCAAGAGCTCTTAGACAAAGGGTATATTCAAGAATCTATGAGTCCATACGCAGTACCCACACTATTGGTGCCCAAGAAGGACGAGACTATGAGAATATGTGTTGACAGCCGTGCTGTCAACCAGATCACGATCAAGTATAGATTTCCAATTCCACGCCTTGAGTACATGTTGGATAAGCTTGGAGGAGCCTCAGAAAACAACCTTCAAGATAAATTATGGGCTGCTTGAATTGATGGTCATGCCTTTCGGGCTCACTAATGCACCTAGTACCTTCATGCACCTTATTCACTCTGTGCTTAAGGAATTTTTAGAAAAATTCATTGTCGTATACTTTGATGACATGCTAGTGTATAGTTCAGACTTTTCCATGCACCTGGACCATTTGAGTACCCTATTTCTGACCATAAAAAAAGTGTAATTATTTGGCAACCTCAAGAAGTGTTCTTTTGGCCATGAGAAAGTGAACTTTCTAGGGTTTATCATTTCTAATAATGGTATGGAATTTGATGAGGACAAGATAAAGGCCATTAAGGAGTGACCTATGCCAAGAATCATAACTTAAGTTCTCAGCTTTCATAGTTTAGCTTCATTCTACCAAAGATTTATCAAGGGATTTAGTTCCATTATTGCACCTATAACGGATTGTACCTAAAAAAGTCACGAATTTGACTAGACACCTGAGTGTCAAAAGAGTGTTGAGCTAGTAAAGGAAAAATTGTGCAACTCATCCGTATTAGCATTACCTGACTGTAGTAAGGTTTTTGAGATCAAAAGCGATGCTTCTAGAGTTGGCATCGGGGCAGTACTCATGGGTTAGCCGTTGGTATACTTTAATGAGAAGCTCAAGGGAGCGATCCTCAATTACTCGACCTATGATAAGGAATTTTACACTGTTATACGAACCCTCAACCAATTAAATTATTACCTCATTTCGAAAGAATTTGTCATTCACACTGACCCCTAAGCACTGAAGCATATAAAGACTAAGGGCAAATTGAACAATAGACATGCGAAATGGGTAGAGTTTTTGGAAAGAGTCTTGTATCCTTAAATATGTAAAAGATGAAACCAATACAGTGGCAGATGCATTGTCAAGAAGACACTCTCTCCTTATTGAACTAGGAACAAAATTCTTTGGTTTTGCATGGATTGAGGATAATTATGGGTCAGACCAAGACTTTGTACCGTACTATATTAAGTGTTTGACCAATATTGTAGGAGATTATTCCATCAAGGGCAGTTATCTGTTTAGATGAGGCAAGTTATATATACCCAGTGGAAGTTTAAGAAGATGTCTCGTTAAGGAAGCTCATAGTGGGGGTTTGGCAAGCCATTTCTATAATAACTTGGAATTTTTTTGAAATTATTTTAAAGTCCCGTGAGAATTTTGTGAGGGATTTTAATGGGTTTATTAATTTTTGGAAAGTTATGATTATTATTGGGAAGAGGATTTTCGAATTTTTAAGTCGAAAGGACACAAACTGAACGAAAATACAGAAGTTCAAACACATGAGGGCGATTTAGTAATTTAGTTAACTAAATAAAAAAAAAAATGATGTTAAAAACCAAACAGCTTCACAAAGAAGACATTTGGTTTCAAACAGCTCAAGCTCCCGAAGAGAGGGCCCGATCACATTCTGTTGACGATCGACGAGAGGGAGAGGAGGAAGATGCCGATGTGTTCCACTGCTCCGACGCGTTGAAGCCAGCTTGTGGTTTGACTTTCCCTCGCCAAACCCGATCGAGAACAGGTGAGATTTCCCCTGTTTCCTCTTTGTTTTGATGGCCGAGTGTGAGACTCATTTGTGTATGGTTTTTGGTCGATTCTGTGAGGAGATTGGTGTAGGTTAGAGACAGAATTATGGTAGTTAAGTAAGGGGCAGTGAATGCCCATGATTTTGGAAGAAAACTAGGAGGGAGTGTGTTGTGAATTTGGGTTTTCTGAATTGAAAACTTCAAATTGATATTATATTATGCTTAATAGGTTAGAATGTGAAAGATTGGTGATGAACTTAGCGAGTTTTGTTGAAGAACAAAAAATGTAAAATTTTTGGGTGAGGGTAGATTCTGTTTTTGAGGGGTTTTGACTTAGCTACGGTTAATTGTTTTAAATTCTCTTTTGGTATGTTAAACTATGTTATTAGGGGAGCGTTTAGCCGTTGAAATCATTTGATTCCGTTTACCGACGCAAAGGTTATGCGCGTTAGATGTTTAAGTCAGTTTTTGGACTGAGTCGGGTTAGTGAGTATTTTGGCTAATTCGTGGTATATTGTGTTAGTATGGTGGTTTTAGTGTGTGAGAAGAGTATTGGGATGAGTTTTGACGGAAAGTGGCTTTCTGTTGTAGGTTGAGCAGGTTTTTGGTGAAGTCGAGTAACACAAGTGCTTAGGATACCAGGTAAGTAGTGTCTGCATATGCGTTGCCCTTATGTGCCTACACCATAGAACGGTAGGGATGATTTGTATGTGCTGTATGTTTCACGTGTTTTTTTTTAGTCATGCATCATGTTTGAAAAGTGTAACGAAAATGAATTTGAGTATGTTTGAAGATACAAAGGAGTGTGACGTGTGGCGGTGAGAACGATGCGTGGGTGAGCAGCTGTAGCCCCATTGCTGGAGGAACCAAGACGATGACAACGTGTCAAGGGGTGGTGTGGTGAGTAAGTCCACACCTCACCCTAGGGTGGCTACTAAGGCGAGTGTGTGGGTGGACAGCTTTGGCCCCGTTGCTGGAGGAACCGGGACGGTTGTCATGTGTTAGGGGGTGGTGTGGCGAGTGAGTCCAGCCTCGCCCCAGGATGGTTGCTGTGTGGTGACGCAGGCGTGCAGCTCAGGGGCCTCGTTGCTGGAGGAACCAGGATGGTGGCGACGTGTCAAGGGGAGGTGTGGCGAGAGAGTCTAGCCTCACCCTGGTGCGGCTGTACAACGCGGTACAGGTTACGACAACATGAGTGAGAGTGTAGAGACTGCATGTGATAGGATTGTATTGTCAATTTTACATTTCATATCGCACTACTTACTAAGCCTTAGGGTAACATGTGTTTGTGGTGTAGGTACCACTGATCAGGAGAGTGAGTTTCTCGAGCCTAGTAAGAAGTAGCGGATAGTTGGCGGCGTACTATCATGTACCGACAGTTGGAGTTTGTTAAGGCGACCGACCCGTGGAGTTAGGTTGGTATGGTGGGATTTTGAGAGACGTTTTGAGCGATTTTGTAGTGTGTGTATATGTCTATGCACTAGGGCATTGCATTGCCCTATACTGTGGATTTTCTTCATTTGTATTAAATGGATTTCAAAAGCTAGCAGTCGGGGTGGTGATGTATAGTCGAATTTGAATTTATTTGGAGGATTATGGTTTGAAAAATCTGGGTTTTGGTTTTAAATGATTGAAATGTTTTGTTATTCGTTTTCTTTTCCTCGAGTTTGATGTTTTTACTTAACACTGCTTGTGTAAGGTGTTGACCTATCTGCGTAGGTCTTGACCAAACTAGACGAATATCGACCACGAGGGTCGACCTATGGAGACAGAAACAAACTAGGTGTCGACCTGTGTGTGTAGGTATCCATCGGTTAGTATGAAAATGATAAAAGTATCGACCACAAGGTTCGACCGGTGCAAACATAGGGGATTAGGGTGTCGACCCTTGAAAACGGGTGTCAACCGCAAGGTTCGACCGAGGCGAATAGAGAGGGCGAGGATGTCGACCGCTACAAACAAACGTCGACCTATGCCAACAGAGGCAACCAAGGTGCCGACTTATGTATATAGGTGTCAACCCTTGGGTGTAGAGTAGGTCAAATGTTGATCGAAGTTTACAGAGATCGACGGTGGTACCTTTTTCCTTTGTTTTAAAACTCGAAACTTCGTTTAAATTAATGTTGGTTGAAGTCTTCCGCTGTGATATTTTCAAACGTTTTCAAAGAGGTCATTTTAAGTTGGGGAACAAAGTTTTAAATTTTTCATCAGTTTTGTTCGATTTTATGAGTAAGGGTATGGTTAGTGACCCGGGTCTGGGAATGACTTAGAGGCGCTACAGTATGGTATCAGAGCGAACTGGAAACCAGAGGGGGTTTTCGAGGTGTTACAGTTATGGTATGAGAGCGAACTGAAAACTAGAGGAGTTTTCGGGGTGTTGCTGTCGAGGTCTTACAATTTCGGAGAAACAAAGACCCTAGAAATGCTTAAGGAACATTTCTACTGGCCCCAAATGTTACAAGACGTCCACCGAATCATTGAACCATGTATTGTCTATAAGAAGGCGAAGAGTAGAGTCCTTCCCAAGGATTGTACCTTCCCCTACCCGTACCCACTCATCCATGGACGAAGGTAAGCGTGGATTTCATTTTAGGACTGACACAGATTGCTCAAAGCAAAGATTCAATAATGGTAGCCATGGATCGTTTTTCTAAAATGACGCACTTAATTGCATGTGCTAAGACTGATGATGCCAATATTCTTGCCGATCTATTTTTCAAAGAAATTTTTAGGTTCATGGGATACCCCACACCATAGTGTTAGATAGAGACACTAAGTTTTTAAGCCAATTTTGGAACTTGTTGTGGAGGAAGAAGTGGACTAAACTATTTTTTAGTACATCTTTCCATCCCCAAATTGACGGCCAAATGGAAGTGGTCAACAGAACTCCAGGCACCCTTCTGCATAGTGTGATAGGAAAAAGATTGACTGATTGGGACACACTACTACCTCAGTTAGAATTTGGCTATAATAGAAGTGTCCATTCCACAATGCAAAAGACTCCTTTAAATGTTGTATATGGCTTTAACCCTACCACTCCACTGGATCTTGTGTTATTGCCTATCAAAGATTTAGCAAACCCCATTGGAGCTGACAAGGTGACACAGGTCAAGAAGCTGCATGAATTGGTGCGTAACACAATAGAAAAGAAAAACATAGGTTACGCGAGACAAACAAACAAGGGACGTAAGGAAATGATTTTCAATGAAGGAGACTTAGTTTGGCTGCATTTACGTAAGGAACATTTTTCTAACAAACATAAATCCAAATTACATCCGAGAGGTGATTGCCCATTTAAAGTATTAAAGCATATTAATAATAACGCTTACATGATGGAGCTTCGAGAAGAATAGGGGTCAAAGCCACATTTAATGTACAAGACTTGTCCCCTTATGTTGGCGGAGACAATGATGAAGAGAGAATCAAATTATTGGATTTGAGATCAAATCGTCAATCACTTGAGGATGATGATATACATCGGAGGCCCATTACACGATCCTAAACAAAGGCTCAAGCTTCACCTAATTTAATTACTAACAAACTTATTTCTTTTGCAAGTAAAGACATGTTTGAAGGCTTGGATTGGGAGCCTCTCGATCAAGACAAGGCTCAGCCCTTACACATCATCACTTGGAAAGTATGGACCAAGGCCACTCAAGAGGAAATTTGTCTTCCCTTACTCAATTTCGTGTAACCTTGCTTATGTTACATTTTTTTTGTAATTTTGTTGGCAAACTCTAGCTTTTTTGTAATTTTGGGAAACATTAGTCATATCATGCATTAAATTGTCTGGTTAGAACTAGATTGAATAGTTAGGTTAGATGGTTGTTTGGTTGGTTGAAAAAATAGCCCAAAAGAGAGGCAACACACTCGGCAACATCATTTGAGAACTAAGGAGGAAAACCGAGCATACATGGCATCAAACTCATCCAAGGCATGGAGTGAAGGCAATGTGGGAGACTTCATGGAGGCATGTTTTGGATTGTTGACATGGAAAATAATGGTCTTTAATCTGGTTTGGAAGGCCAAAGGTGGAAGCTTGCATGGAAAAGCAAGGAAGGGACCACAATTGACCCATGGCCACCCATAAAGGAAAAGGGACCACAAAATCACATGAGCTAGCACAGTTGGCGCCAAGAGGACCACCTAAAGAAGATACTTTGGATAGGTGACATGGCCCTCCATGTCAATGGCTAGAGAAAGGAAGGAGTAATCTCGGCCATCAAAGCCAAAAGCACAAGTGCATCTCGGCCGCCAAGCTTTTCAAGGGTTCTTTGAACCTCTTCTTCAAATCCATACACCAGCCACCCTAGGTCAATTGAAGTGTGAGTATTAGTGTGTGTAAAGGATTGTTGATGAAATGAGAATAGCCCATTTTCCTTCAAGGAAGACCACAAGAAGCTAGAGCTTCCAAAGATGAGTGTCTCGGTTTCAAGAACCAAGAGAGTTAGAGCATCATTGCTTCCAAAGTCCAAGGTTACTTCGTGAGCTCTCATTCCAGCTTTCTCTCCACGCTCTTTAGAGTATGAACTAAGAAAAAAGTGGTCTAAAAGCATCCCCTAAGCTTAAGCATCTTTCCTTGGAAAGAAGATCAAAATCGAGCACTATGGTGGCTTTTTGCGTAAGCTGAGGTTTGTCAAGCATAACTTTTGTTCCTTAGTTTACTTCTTCTTTATTTTTCACAGTATTACATGTTACTTATGAGGTAATGTCCATGTCAATTTGTATTTAAAAAAGATATCATTTGAGTAGTTTTCTGCTAGCACTTTTCAAGGGGTTCTTGAGTGAGGCCCTCACCGAGCAACCTTGCTATTTTATGGGCTTGACACGGATTTGTGTAGGTGCTAACCATGTCAAAGGGGTTGCCGAATTTTGCAAGACACAAGGTGTCCTCGGCTTGGTGAAGTGGCTAAACGCACACTTTTGGGTTGTCTCCTTTTTCTGCTACTTTTGTAACCCTAAATTGTAAGAAAGGTTGAGGTATTTAAACCCCTCTTAGGGCTGCCATTAGCAACAATTTTTTGAGTAAAAAACTTGAAGACTCTTTTTCAAAACCAAAACGCTTTGTGCATCAAAACAACTTAATTTCATGGTGAGTCATATTCGTGGATTGTTGTTCTTTTTGGCTTCCATTTCGTGAGTGGTGCAAACTAATCTTCTTACCCTTTCTCTACCTTTTCTCTTGAGGGTATAATCTTCTGCAATAGTGCATTAACGTATTCCCCCAAGCTCATTGGATTACCTTTCCCAAAAGGGAGACCAAATAACCGAGGAGATGCATTTTATCACAAACCAGACCAACTAGCCTTTTATTATCCATATCATCTGTTCCATTGCAAATTTTGTCTTGAAATTCTAAGAGCATTTCATCCACACATTCAGTAAGTTTGTGTTCAAATTTCAGAGCATTTGGATTTGTTTTGAAGAAGATATAATACTAGAATTTGGGGTATTCTCAGCCAAAACTACTGTTTTCAACCGAGCCAATTTGCTTGTGTTTAGTTTATAAGCTGAAACATATCATTTGGTATTAGAGTCTTACTGTGTCCTTTATTACCTTGCTTGGCTTGTAGTGGTCTTTATTGTGATTAAATGATAACAAGAAGTGGTGCTACTCTTAACCGAGATCAGGACTCTATTAATCAACCACATGGGCCAGCTAACCAGAGTGTTGGTGAAACTAGTTACCAAGGACAAATTGATGAGTTAAACCATAAGCTTGATAACATAAGCCAATGGATAATGGAAATAAGGAATGAACGTGTAAGGGTTCCTCAAAGCCCTTTACCTAAAAGAAGGCTCGAAGATTCAAGGAGGAGAAACATATTTGATGTAGTTTTTGAAGAGGAATCCGACGGTGAGAAATTTGATAATCAACATCCTAGACATGGTGCTAACAAGAATTTGAATAATGTTAAAATATCCATCACTTCCTTTAATGGTTCATGCAATGAAGATTTGTTCTTGAATTGGGTGGACAAATTGGAAAAAGTGTTTGAATACTACAACTATTCCGAGAAAGTGAAGTTACAAATAGTATCTCTCGAATTGACTAGATATGCTAGTTTATGGTGGGATAACTTGAGAGCTCAAAGGAGGCGTGAAGAAGATGATCCTATTGTGACTTGAAGGGTTGAGGAAGAGATTCATACCAAGCCACTACAAACAAGAATTGTTCCTACAATTGCAAAGTTTGAAGTGGTTCACAATTTGTTGAAGAATACTTAACCGAATTTGTGACACTCAAGATTTGGAGTCGAGTTGAGGAACCTAAAGAGCAAGTAATTGCAAGATTCATAAGGGCTTTGCATAGAGAGATTAGTGACATTGTGGAGTTACAAATGTTAGATACCATGGATGCGGTGGTACAACTTGCTTTGAAAGTTGAAAGGCAAGTCAAGAGGAAAGGCAAGGGAATTAGCAATCGGTTTCCTCCTAAAACTGAAAGCTCTTTCAAGCCACCAATTAACATGAAGTCTTTTACTAAGAATTGACCTCCAAAAAAGGGGTAGATGACAAAAAGATAATGGAGGATGAAAATTGGCCGAGAGCAAGAGAGATCAAATGTTTTAAATGTCTTGGATTGGGACACATTGCTTACCAATGTCCCAATAGAAGTGTAATGATTCTTAAATAGAGCATCAGTGAAGTAGTGAGTGAGGATGCGCAAGAAGAAGGTTCTACTGAGGACCTTGAAAGTCAAGAGAAGGTTTGTCATGCACAAGAGGGCCACTCTTGATGGTTATGCAAAGAGCCTAATATCCAATGCCAATCATAAAGATTGTCAATGGGAGAATATCTTTCATAGCTCGTGTTTGGTTATGGAGAAGGTTTGCTCCCTCATCATTGACGGAGGAAGTTGTACCAATGTGTCTTCCCTTAAATTAGTGGACAAGCTTAGGTTGGAGACCACTACACATCCAAACCCCTGTAAGTTAAAGTGGTTGAATGATCGAGATGACGTCAAAGTTTCCAAACAAGTGTGCATAAAATTTTCCATGGGAGGTTACAAAGATTGGGTGCTTTGTCATGTGGTGCCTATAAGTGCTAGCCACCTTTTATTGGGAAGACGATGACAATTTGATAGAAGAGTCTCTCATAATGGGTAAAGAAATTTCTATTCTTTGAAATTCGAGGAAACTAGATTAAGCGAGCCCCACTTAGGCTTAAACAAGTAGCTATGGATGAAAAAGTAAAAATAAGGAAAAAGATAAGTCTTTCATGTCCAAGGAGTTGAAGAAGTCCCTCTTATTGGGGGGACCTCTCATTCTTTTATTGTTTTGGGAAAGGATGGAAGAGTTAGGGGAACTCCCCATGGAAGTTAGAGCTCTTTTGAACCAATTTGAAGACATATTTCTAGAAGAGCTACCACAAGGCCTACCACTCATTCGGGGTATTGAGCACCAAATCGATCTATAACCGGGGGTTGAGCTTCCAAACCACCACGCTTATGGAATGAATCTGGAGAAAACTAAAGAGTTTCAAGGTTAAGTAAAAGATTTGCTAGAGAAGGGTTAGATGAGGTTAGTGGAGCTTTCTATTTTTTTAAGGTGGATCTAAAAAGTAGCAACCATAAAATTTGAATGAGGGAAAAAGATGAGTGGAAGACGCCTTTCAAGACCAAGTATGGGCTTTTCGAATGGTTAGTAATGTCTTTCGGCCTTTCAAATGCTACTAGCACTTTTGTGAGACTCTTGCACTATGTCCTCAAGGAGTTCTTGGGCAAGTTTATAGTGGTTTACTTCAATGACATTTTGGTTTATAGTTTGGACTTTGCATCCTACATAAAGCATCTTGGAATCCTCTTTGAAACTATTAGAAGCGCCAAACTTTAAAAAATCTCAAGAGATATTCTTTTGCTTGAGAGAGTGTTTTTTCTTGGTTTCGTCATCACAAAAGATGACATAGAGGTTGATGGGTCAAAGTTTGAGGCAAAGGGGATCTCAGCGGTGAGGAGTTTCCATTGATTAGTATCTTTCTATTAGAGATTTATTAAAGATTTTAGTTCCATCATGGCCCCTATTACCGATTGTACTAAGAAAGAAAAGGAGTTTCAATGGATTCAAGCTTGCCAACAAAACTTTGAGTAAATAAAGGAGAAATTATGTCATGCACCTGTTCTTATGCTTCCCAATTTCAACAAAGTTTTTGAAGTCGAATGTGGCGCATCCGGGTTGGGGATCAGAGCATTTTTCATGCAAGAGGGTAAGCCACTTGCATACTTTTGTGAGAAACTCAAAGAAGCCGCCCTCGACTATTCGACATATGACAAGGAGTTTTTAGCTGTCATCTGGGCACTTAAAGTTTGGCAACATTACCTCCTATCGAAGGTGTTCATTATTCATACCGATCATCAAGCCCTCAAGCACATCAAAAGCCAAGGAAAAATTAATAGGAGACATGATAAAGGGGTGGATTTCCTTGAAAGATACCCTACATCATCAAATAGTAAAAGGGGGAAACAAATGTTGTGGAAGACGCCCTTTTTAGGAGGTATGTCCTTTTAACCGAGCTAAGTACAAAATTTTTTGAGTTTGAATTAACTAAGAACACTTATGATGGAGACTTGGACTTTGGCTATTGGTATGAGAAATGCAACGAGAAGGCCAGAGGAGAGTATCATATAGTAGATGGTTACCTCTTCAAGGGAGGAAAATTGTGCATACCAAGTTGGGGTATTAGAGAGTATTTAATCAAGGGGGCTCATGAAGCAGGTTTGACTAGTTATTTCAGAAAAAAAAAACCTTGGACATGGTCAAGGAACACTTCTATTGGCCGCACTTACTTTGAGATGTGCATAGCGTGTTAGAGAAGTGTATTATTTGCAATAAAGCCAAGAGTAAGGTACTTCCTTAAGGACTTTACTTGTTGTTATCTGTGCTAAGCCACCATTGGGTGGAAGTTAGTATGAGTTTTGTCTTGGGATTGCCATGCACAGTTTGAGCCAATGAACTAATTATGGTGGTCGTACCTTGATTTTCAAAGATGATGTATTTTATAGCTTGCTCCAAGACAGATGACTCCTACCACGTAGCTGAGTTATTTTTCAAGGAACTGGTTTGCATGATTGGGATTCCTAAGTTTATAGTTTTGAATAGGAACACTAAGTTCTTAAGTTCTTTTTGGATGAGACTATGGAGGAAGCTTGGTCTGAAGTTGCTTTTTAAGACATCTTTCCAACCTCAAACGGATGGCTAAACCAAGGTTATAAATAGAACCTTAGGTACCTTGGTGAGGAGCATGGCGAGCAAGAGACTCACCGATTATGATGTTCAACATCTATATAGAGTTTGCTTATAATAGGAGCACACATTTCTCTACTCAAATGACCGCATTTAAGGTAGTGTACGACTTCAACCCACTTACGTCATTGGACCTTGTACCATTACCCATGAAAAACCTCACAAACCTTATGGGAGGAAATAAGACCGAGCAAATCAAGAGCATGCATGAGACAGTGATAAAAACCATTCAAAGGAAGAACAAAATGTATGCCAAGCATGCTGACCGAGAGAGAAAGGAGATTATTTTCAAAGAAGGAAACTTTATTTGGCTTCACTTAAAGAAAGAAAGGTTTCCAAAACAACAAAAATCTAAACTTCTCCCAAGAGTAGATAGACCATTCAATGTTGTGGGAAGAATCAACAATAATGCATATAAGCTCGAGCTTCCTGGTGAATATGGAGTCTTGAGCACCTTCAACGTACAAAGACTTATCCCCATACCCTTGTGAAGAAGAAGAGGAGGAAAAGGACCACCAACTGGATTTAAGGTCAAATCTTCAATCATATGGGGAGGATGATGTGGTAAGAGGGCCAATCACCTGCTCCCGAGCTAAAGTTTTAGCTAATTTGTGTGCTAATTTTTTAGGTACCACTTTTGAAGGTCAACTAGAGCTCAAGCCTAGCACACAAGACAATGAGAGGCATTTTCATTTAATCACTTGGGAGCATCCCTTGGCACATCAAGCATGAAAGAAAACATTGAAGAGAGAATTTTTCTTCCTTGAATCATTGTTGTAATTTGTTGTTGTTTCTTTTATCTCTAGACTTTTTATTTTTCTTTGTTTGTATCAACCAAACCATATGACCAACAAGAGAGGGTTGTGAGCTGCATGGGTTGTGAGCTGCATCTTGAAGGAAAGACCATATTGAAAGGGACAATTGGTGAGAGAAAGTGCTTGCCAAATTCGGCATGACACAAGGTGTCATCAGCTTGGTGAAGTGGCTGAACACACCCTTTTGGATTGTCTCCTTTTTGTGTTGCTTTTGTAACCCTAAATTGTAAGAAGGGTTGAGGTATTTAAACCCCTCTTATGGCTGCCATTAGTAGCAACTTTTTGAGTAAAAAAACCAAAAGACTCTTCTTCAAAACCAAAGCTCTTTGAGCATGAAAACAACTCCATCTCATGGTGAGTCATATCTGTGGATTGTTGTTCTTCTTGGCTTCCATTTCGTGAGTGGTGAAACCAATATTATTGCCCTTTCTTTGCCTTTTCTCTTTAGGGTGGAATCTTTAGCAAAAGTGCATTAACTCATTCCCTAAGCTTGTTGGAGTGTCTCTCCCAAAAAACCGAGGAGGAGCATTTTATCACAAACCAGACCAACCAGCCTTCTATCATCCATATCGTCCATTCCATTGCAAATTTAGTCCTAAACTTCTACGAGCATTTCATCCACACATTCAGTAAGTTTGTGTTAAAATTTCAGAGCATTTGGATTTGTTTTGAAGGAGATATACATACTAGAATTTAGGGTATTCTCGGGCAAAACTACTGCTTTCAACCGAGCTGATTTGATTGTGTTTAGTTTATAAGCTAAAGCATATCATCAATGATCTTCAATCGAATATGCGTTTGAATAAAGGAGTATATGAAGATCATTTAGAAGTTTCAAATTTTCTTTTAGGATTTACCTGTATAAACTTTTATGTTTGGCTTTTTATTAGTTAGATGATAGATTTTTTCTTCTACAATATGCTAATACGTGAAAATCTTTATGATTAGATTGATATTGTGATGACCCAGATGTCTACGTATGAGTACGGTTGCCGGGTAAATCTCGGGATGTAAGCCGAGTATATGTAAATCCCAAATTCAAGTATAAGCAAATCCCGAGTCGTGAGAAGGGGGTCGTCACAATCCCAAATCGCTTAGGGAGGTATATGGAAATGAAAAATATGTAAGAAAACCCTTACAAGATAAGTAAAACGCGTTTTGGAGCATAATTAGCAACGTATTCCATAATAACTCTGAAGTTAAAAGTGCTCCGGCGAGAGCAGTACCATGTTAGGTGACTGACTGGGAAGTACTCGCCAAACAAATCCGTGAGAGGAGGATATTGGTTTATGGCCCAATCTCTAAAGCAGACAATATTTTATTAGAAAAATAGGTCGTTACAAATGGTATCATAGTCTGTGCCCAACTGTAAATGTGGCCAACGAGGATGTTGGGTCCTTGAGGTGGGTGATTGTGATGACCCAAATGTGTACGTATAAGTACGGCAGCGGGCAAGCCTCGGGACGTAAGCCGAGTATAGTCAAATCCCAGACTTGAGTATATGCAAATCCTACGTCTTGAGAAGGGGGTTGTCATAATCCTACATCGCTTGGGAATGTATATGGAAATGAAACATATGTAAGGAAACCCTACCAAGATAAGTAAGACGTGTTTTGGAGTACAATTGGTAAAGAATCCCATAAGAACTTTGAAGTTAAAAGTGCTCCGACGTAAGCAATGCCATGTTGGGTGACCAATTGGAAAGTTCTCGGCAGAAAAATACGTGAGGGGAGGGAGGATATTGGGTTCCGACCCAATCCCCAAAGCAGATAATATTTTATTGAAAAAAGGGGGTCGTTATAGATATAAAACAAAAGTTAATTGTTAAGACCGACCAAGTGATAAGATTTCGAGGTAAGTGATTTTGCATGCATTTGACCTTTTGGCCTACATCATAAGTTGTTAAAGTAATTGTTGAATTTTAATGCCTATTTGTGATTAATATTGATCAAGGATGTGTTTTATTGTGGTATGCATGATGATATTGATTGAAGTTATGTTATGTTATAGATTTTTGATAATGACACGCTGATAGATGTATTGATAATTCGACGATATGCTAGTTTTAGTATCATATTTTTTATAATTATTCAAAGGTGTGCTATTGATCTTTAGCTTTGTAGTACTAGTTTTATTGATGATAGAATGAGATGATGTATCATGATAATGGGCTGTTGCTGTGATTTAATGTAAAAATATGCTGGACTGATATTATGTTTTTTATTTTTATTTTTATGTTTCGGATAGCATAATTATATGTATGTATCATGCATCATGAAAATGTTTTCCTTAGGAAAGACTAAATGACTGAATAAATGTACAAAAATAGTTATTGTGAGGTGGGATTTGAGTTGACTGTCCGGTGTGAGGTGGGCCATATAGTGCTCACTACTCTGCCTAGATTGAATTACCTATAAATGACTAGACTATAAAGTAAAAGAAAAGAAAGAACGAAGACTGAAAAGAAAATACATGTTTTTACCGAATTGCATATCATGCTCATGTTACTTATGCATCTCTTATTGAGCATTAGGCTTTTAGATAAAATTTGTAATGTAGGTGAGAATAATATCGTCGTACTTGATGAAAGAACGAATAAAAAATGCAGTTGGAGAGGTGCTTTTACGAGCGAGATTGCGGCATTGTTGGTGCGAGATTGACTAATAGTCATGACTCAAGAATAATGTTTTTACAAGAATAATGATTACACTTCTTCTGTATTTATTATCACTTTTATTTTTGTCCCTTCGGTGGATATTGATGGTATTCATGAACCTATTTCTGGATCTCTACTTTATGTAAACAATATTATTTCGGGTGCCATTATTCCTAGTACTGCAGTTATAGAGTTGTACTTTTACTTGATATGAGAAGCTGCTTCCATCGATGAATGGTTGTACAACTACGGTCCTTATGAATGAATTCTTCTACACTTCTTTCTTTGTGTAGCTTGTTACATGAGTCGTGATATGCCTCAGACGCTTATTACTCGATCCCAAACCAAATTACCATTATCATCTAACCTTCTTTCTAACAAGTTTGTTATTTTTGCAAGTGAAAACCTATTTGATTATTTGGAGTGGGAGCTGACTTCTCAAGACATGGACAAACCAACCCTTGTACTTTCTTGGAAGTCAGTGCCGAACAATCTCACACTTAAGAGGGAATTGGTATTCCCGAAGGCAAATTTATGTTACCAATTATTTTATGCATTTTTTGGTTTATGACAAACATTGGGTTTTATTTTGTAATTTTTTGGCAAACATTAGCTTTTGTATTTGGCATGCATGCATGGTTAGTTGATTCGGATAACACGGTGGCTTTGGTTGGACGCACACAAAGGGCACTATTAGCGCACGGATAGAAGACACAACTGGTTTTCCTTATAACCGGATTTGCATGCGCAATAAGAGAAATTAATCAATGATGGGACACACAAAGAAAAAGAGACCAACACATATGAAGGTTAATGGCCCAACCAAATGAAGGCTGAAGGAAGGAGAGGTGTGCACGTGGATGCCAACCCAACATTGGCCGAGGAAGAGCATACCCAACCATGGCCGAGGGAGATGTCCTAAATTACCCTCCCATATTTTTGGTTTCCCATTAACCTTTAAAATTTGAATCCTCACTAGCTAGCTTACTCTACATGGAATCAAGATCTATTCCCTTACAAGGAATACATTTTTCCTTACATAGAATCCATCAAACCAGTTGATGAAAATGGAGCCGCGCGCGCACACGACTGAGATGAGATCACACTACTAATGGCGATCCTTTTGGCCGAAACCCTAAGCCACATTTAGGTTATATTTAAGCTTTTTTTTTTTCAAAACATTGCACTCACTTTAAATTGATTAATAAAATTGGCTTGTTTCTTTGAAGATCCAAGGAGCATTTGGTTCTCTAAGGTAATGCCTCAGTGTGTAGCATCTGAACGGAGTTGCGCCTTTGTTTGCCATCCAAGTCTGAGGTTACTTGATGGCTCTTATTGACACATTTTTTTCCATCTTATCTATGGGTTAGATAAGAGAAGAAAGGTGGGAAACCATGCCTTGTACTGTTGTAATCTTCCTTGGAAGATTTCATTAACTGAAGATGCTATAAGTTGCCTATTGGACTAGCTAAGGGTTTCTTTGCATAATTTACATTTTATCATATTTTTATCTAAAATTTTCAAGGTTTGTCCATCACTTATCAGGTAATAATCTCTTAAAATTTCATAGCATTTGGAGCTCATTTGCTTATATTTTGCTTGCTGTATTTGGGGTGTTCTCGGGTAAAGCCTTGAATACCGACCCTTGGTTTGCTCTTTGTGTTAACTTTGGTTTTGCAGGGCCAAACCCTGTCAGGTCGTGAGTGGGAACTTAGTTTCTATCCGGGTATGCACCCCTAGATAGTTTTGGTCAAGGAAGCTTTTCTGATTGTAAGCCTCTAGGAATCTCTAGTACTTTCAATTTTATGATTGTATTCCAGAATGAGTACAAAATCCTTATGCACCCATTTCACATGTTAGATGTAGCTTGTGTATTCAGTGGCTCCCAATTTAGTGCTATGCATGGTTCCTTGCTAATTTCTAGTTTGATCAGCGAAACCATAAAAAATAAATCTGCTAATGAAGGTTACAGATTCAGTCAAGAGGAAGAAAGTTAAAATATCGTAGTTGCTCATATTTTGGCCGATTGATCTTCCAATATGCTAATTTCAACAATTCTCGTTCTTTACATTTCTTCTTAGCAGCTTGGCGTGTAGTAAGTATCTGGTTCACTGCTTTAGATATTAGTTAATTTGTTATTTTACCAAGTTTGATTTTAATTATGAATTTATTCAAGTGTTTATTTCTGAAACGATTATAAAGACATATGTTTATTTCAATTTAAAAAACTAAATTTAGGATTTTTGAAAGTCTTCAAATGTTTACTTTTTTCAAATGCATGTTATTTTGGTATTGATCAAAATAAGTAAAACAAAAAAAAAAAATGAAAGGTTTACTCTACGAGGCATTACAATAATGGTATCAGTGCAAACTAGGTCAAAATCATTTATGCAGACTGCCTAACAACGATAGCCTCATTGTGGGAATGGAAATGCTTTCTCAATTGTAAATATATTTGTCTGATAATAAGTTTGGCTGTTGAATTATTATTTTTTGTTTTATTTGATTGTATTAGGATTACTTAAGAGATATTATGGTAGGAGAAGCAATGAGAAATATGGATCTTAGAGACAAAACTATTGTACAATTATCTAAACTCGTAGAACGTCATTTTCAATATTTGGAAAGGCTTATGGAGAGGGAGGAACAAGGGAATTTGCATCCAACTGTTCATGTAGAAGCTAGTTGGGAAACATTTCATCAGTTGAAACAACCAAGCTTTGATGGAGGTCCTTCTTATCCAACCAAAACTGAAGACTGAGTCCAAGCATTAAACGATATGTTTGAATATGCAAAGATACAGGAAAAAGAAAAAAGTTGCTCGTGCGGCGTATCTTCTGGTCTAGGATGCAAAGTTCTGGTAGGAATCAATTAAGACAACTCACGTAGTGAAGACAATGATATGATAAAAATTAAAGGAAATTTTCTTTGATAAACACTTTAGCCACACTTCAAGGACACAAAAATTGGTGGAGTTTGTTCATCTTTCTAGACGAGATCCATTTTTGATTATGTGCGAAAATTTGAAGCACTGCCATGATTCACAACTTATCTAGTGGCTACCAATGAGCTTAAAGTGTTTCAATTTGTTCAAGGTTTGAAAGTTGAAATATATAGAGGTGTGAAGATATATGGTACTTAAGATATACCATATGCAAAGTTCGTGCCAAAGGCACTCCAAATATAATTTGCAGAGTTCAAAGTTGCTAAGCAAATTGAATGAAGGAAGAAGTTCTTGAAAGAGCATCAATTTGAAAAGAAAAAGGAATGACAACCTGATGCAAGATGGGTTAAAAGACATTTTGATGATGATGAACAATAGAGGAAGGAGAAACGAATTCAAAATATGTCAGCTACAAGCCAATCAATGTCCTAAATGTGAGAAAAATCACTTTGGCGATTGCAGAGTTGGCACATGACAATGTTTTAAATGCAAAGAATTAGGGCATGTGGCCAGAGATTGCCCAACTTTAATTGGAGAGAAGGAAGGTTGCACCAATAATCTTTGCCCTCATTAAAAATGAGGATGATGAGCAACCAGCTATGGTATCAGGTACAATTTTTATTAATGATATAGCTGCTTACACATTGATCGATTCTGGAGCTACACAATCGTTTGTGGCATCTACATTGAATTGTTTATCTAAAATGTTTAAGTATGCATATAGTGTAATGTTGTCATATGAAGGATGTTCGAATGCGGAAGACATATTGTAAGCATGTGATATAAGTGCAAATAATCATCAAAAAGTAAAAGTGCACAACCTAAAAATAAATACTTTTATGCTCTTGCTTTATATCACTTTCCAGCATGTGTGGCTGAAAATTTAAACCTTTAACTTGCTGTTTGAACTCTTTTAATTGATATTTGAAGATCATTCAAGTTAAGTAACAACATAAAATTAAAATTTGCAAGTACACAAAACATTAAAGTACAATTGTTTTTGTTATTTGTTGCTTTTAATCACATGTTGCATGTTGGCCGAATCATGTTGATTAATCTTGTCAAAATGATTCATTAGTGTGTTGTTATTTTACTTTTGCATGTTCTCTAGTATTTAGTTTTTAAAAAAATAAATAAATAAACTCACAAAGACCAAACAACAACCGAAAAAGTATTGCATGAAAACTTAGTGGAAACCTGAGTTAAAATTTTTGATTAAATTATACTGTATTTTCCTAAAACTCTAGGATTAAGACATAACCTAATTGAATATTTTCCTAAAAGTTAAATTAGAAATATGAAGACTAGGAGTGGAACAACATGTGAACCGAACCAAGAACCAAGACAAGAATCGAACCGGTGTAAGGACTTCCCCAAACCAAAAGCCAAACCCATCAAGGAGAATCAAGTATGCCAGGTCAATTAAATGGCTTAAGTAGAGAGGTTAGCAACTTAGGGCAACAACTAAAAGACATTAGTTTAAGCCTTGAGTATGTCATGGATAAGGTTAGGCTGGACCACTCAAAAGAACCCTCCCAGGAGAGCACACCAAGAATTAGACCCGAGAACCCTAGGTAAACCGAATATCCTAGGAGAAGATATCCGAACCGAGAACCTCCCTTTGATAAAGAAAGGCTCGAGCCCTCTAGGAGAAGGTACCAAAATTATGACTGTTTTGATGAAGATGAATGGATTGTAGATGAAGAGGAAAGTTTCCGTCTAAACTGTAGAAAAGACCGAGATGACCTTAAGAGCATTAGGTTGTATAATCCTCCATTCAACGGAACGTATGATGGAGACAAATTCCTAGATTTGTTGGATAAAGTAGAGAAGGTCTTTGACGACCATGAATGCTTAGATAAGGTTAAGATCTAACTAGTTTCTATAGAACAATCTGGATATGCCACATTATGATGGACCAACGTTAAGGCCCAACGACAAAAGATAAGAGATGATCTCATTACCTCATGAAGAGTTATTAGAGCGCTCATGAAGAAGAGGTTTGTGCCAAGTCCATATAAGCAGAAGCTATTCTTACAAATGCACAACCTTAGACAAGAAACTCAATCTACTGAGGAGTACGTTACTGAGTTTGAAACCCTCAAGATAAGAGAAGAAATAGAAGAACTTGAGGTGCAAGTTATTGCTAAATTCATTAGAGGACTAAACCAAAATATAATGGACATAGTAGAATTAAACCCCTCAGAGTCTTTAGATGATATAGTACATATGGCTTTGAAAGTAGAAGACAAATCAAAAGAAAGAGTAAAGCCACATTCACCCCCAAGACCACCCCCAAATTCACTCTCAAACTATTCGAACCAAACAAACCCCTTACTAAGGTTGAAGGAAAGAAGATTTTCCATAGAAACTAGCCTCTCAAGAACATAAACAATAAGACTATAGTTCCTAAAAAATTCACTAGTAAACCCATAGGAGATAAGGCCGGTGGATTAAGGGCAAGAGAGATCAAGTTCTTTAAGTGCTATGGTTTCTAGGTTCATTAGAGGACTAAACTGAGACATAACGGACATAATAGAACTACACCCCTTAGAGTCTTTAGATGATATATTCCATATGGCTTTGAAAGTAGAAAGACAAATCAAGAGAAAGAGGAAAACCACATTCACCCCCAAGACCACCCCCAAATTTACCCTCAAACTATCCGAACCAAACAAACCCCTCATCAAGGCTGAAGGAAAAACGTCTTTCTATAGAAACTAGCCTCCTAAGGACATAAACACCAAGACCATAGTTCCTAAAGAATCTACAGGTGGGCATGGGCCGGTTCAATTCGATCCGGTCCTGAGCTTGGACCAAAATCGAACCGTGCCTTTGGGATTTTTTTCCCAAGGACCGGAACTGGTCTTGGGAAGGACCGAGACTGAACCGGGACTGGACCGACTTTTCAGTCCGGTCCCAATTCGGTCATAGTTTGGTCCCACTCTTTTTCCTCTTTCCTGCTTTCTGAACAAATAACGTAGTTGTAGAGAGAGAGAGAGAGAGAGAGAGAGAGAGAGAGAGACGAAAGAGGCAAACTGACTCCAGAAGAACGACGTAGCTAGGGAAACGGGAGACAGAAGGGGGCGAGAGAATCTATGATTCGTACAAATGTTTTGGCCAATCATCTTCTCACCGTTTTGGCATACGTCTCTTCCCGTTTGAATCTCGCAGTTGTTTGTTCCCCTAATCGGTCTGTTTTCTTCTCCATTTCTCCTTATTTTGACTCACGTTGTTGAGTAGTTCATTAGAATATGGGGAAGAAGGTGATGCTACTGGTGGAGAACGTCGATTTAGCTGCGGTTGAGTACCTGCCGCAAGTGATTCAAGGTTTCGTTGATTTTTCAATCAAGATTTTTTTTGTTATTGATGAGAAGGGTTATTTTTTTTGTTGATTAGGAAGTGAATTGTAAGTGGGAGTTTGAATGGAGTTGATGTAGTTATTTTCGTTGGTATTTCCGTTTGTCTACAGTTCATCCTCTGATTGGATTTTTGTTCAGTAGGGGAACTGAAGTCGAAGGCTGAACTGAAGCTTCACTGCTTTAGTTTTAATTTTTGAGTTTCAACCTTCGGTCTGTTCAGTCCCGATTTTTCAAGATTTTGGGGTATGGACTGAGGACCAGACCAAACACTGGCGGGAAATCATAGCCTGGACCAAGGATCGGACCGTGGTCTTGCGATGTGGGACCGAAATCGGACAGAAACTGGTGGTTTGGTTTGGTTCTCAATCCGCGGTCTAGTTCTGCCCACCCTTAAAAGAATCCACTAGTAACCCATAGGAGATATGGCCAATGGATTAAAAGAATGAGAGATCAAGTGATTTAAGTGCTTTGGTTTAGGATACTTTATGACTCAATGCCCTATCAGACGATTTATGATTATCCAAGACACTAGGAGTTTGTAAGTGAGGATGAGGAAGAAGTAGAAGTAGAGGAAGAAGTAAGTGAAGAAGAGAATGACTCTGAAGATGAAGTTATTCACGCTTTTGATGGACCTTTACTCATGGTCAGGAGACGAGTCTTCATTTCTAAGACTTTTGAAGAAGATTGCCAATAAGAGAACATCTTCTATAGTAGATGCATGATCAATGACAAGCTATATTTAATGATCATTGATGGAGGTAGTTGTGCTAATATAGGCTCCAAGGAAATGGTTACCAAGCTAGGCTTAGAATTAGTCCAAACCGCGTTAAAATAGTTAGACGATAGAGATGATGTCACCAAGCAAGTAACTGTTGAGTTTTTTTTTAGGAAAATACAAGGATTATGTCCTTTGTGACGTAGTGTCAATGAGTGCAAGCCACATAGTTCTAAGTAGACCATGACAATACGATCATAAAGTAGACCATGACGGATTACAAACTACTACTCCTTGAAATTCAGAGATAAGACATTTATGGTAAGACCCATGATACCAAAACAAATAGCCAGGGATGATGCAAATAGAAAGGAAAAGAGAAACAAGGCAAGTCTCATTGTGATAAAAAAAAGAATTGGAATCATCTGAGCTAAAAGGAGATCCCTTAAACATGATATTATTTGGAGATAACGAAATAGAATCCTTTGTCCAGGCTAATTTCGATGACGATTTTGGAATTGTGAATCTATTTGAGAATCCTCTGTTTGAGGCTGATAATGAACAAATAGTAGACCCTATTGGAGACCTTGAGCTCCTAGAAGTAGAAGCCCTACATGAATACTTCCAAAACTTTAGGGCTAGTGAGATTGTCATTTTGCATGACCCAAGACCCTTAATGAACTTACCTATGCTAAAGTAAATTTTTTTTTTTCAAAATATGCACATGTTTCTATTCCCCACCACCAACAAGAGTACTGCCACATGGATAAAATCTATCTAGATCCAATTTTGTTAGAAGCAGATAATCCTACTATAGTCTTAGAAGAAAATGAGTTTTCTCTTATTTCCCCAAGGACTAAGGACAAGAGAGGTCTTTGTAGAATGCCAGGTCATTCCTAACCTTTAAAATTAAGTTTTGAGGAAAACTTCCCTAAGAAAATCTTAAGTGACCTAGTTTCAATATTTATTCTAACTAATAATTTAATTATTTGGTTATTTAGAATTGGATGGGATAAAAGTTATGTTTTGACTTGAGTAATTATTTGAGCTGGCATGATATTATTGAACATAGTCATTCCTCACCTAAAGAAAGGTATTCCACCACACCCCCTTATGATATTAAAAACTAATTCATTATAATGCTTATAAAGAGTAAAACACTTATTTAATGAAGAAATTACTACTTAAGGGTATGAAAGAATTTATAATGGTTGATAATTTCCTGAATTTTATGACTACAAAATTTGAGAGAGGAGAAATTGGAACGTGGTATGAGTGGAAGACACCCCGTAAATCAATCATGGATAAATTGAGGAAGTGCCAAGAGGATCACTCGACCATGCTAGGCCAAATCCATGACCTAATTCTCCTAGTAATGCATTTACTGATTTTGTACGCCTTAATGAGCAAGATCGACTTTTTAAATCCAAAATAGTTGGAAAAGTCTAATGAGTCAGTCTTCTAGATTTGAGGACAAATCTTTAGTTACCAAGGGAGGATGATGTGCCAAGGAGGTCACTCACTCAATCCAAAACCAAGGCCCAAACTTTACCTAATCAATGGATTAACAAACTTAATCTTTTTGTAGGTAAAACCACTTTGAAAACTTGGAATGGAAGACAAATACACAAATCATGCAGCAACCTTGCATGTGCTCACTTGGAGGACAAGCTGATGAGGTCCAACCTGTGATGGCCTCATTTAAACCCTCAAAAACTGATCAGCCACTAAGGGATTGGCCAAGCCGAGGTTACTTTAAAGTAGGCCAAAACTTGAAAGGGCAAATGAACTTCAAAATATTTGAAAATTTAAGGGATACTTACCATATGAGTATGGTGTGTGATTGTGAAATTTGAAGTTAAAATAATACCAGAAGTGAAAGTTATGCAAATAAATTCGAATGTTTTGTGATAAGCAATGTTTTATAAGCTCTCGACATTCAATCTTCCAAAGGAAATTGGTAGCAAAAGGGAACCATTTTTGGCCACTTCTTACTTGTTTCCAACCCTTGAAAGGATGAGAGAAAGTGGAACAACAACTCTTCAGGCAATCTTGAGCTTGAGAGCTTGGAGAAGGCGCAACTTCTTTCGATTTCACAATCAAAACTCACCTTGAGGTGTCTTCAAACCACTTGGGTTTTGGCTAAGGAAAATAGGTAATTTTTCATTCATTCAACAACCATTACAAGCACTAATAACCATGTTTAAATAGACCAAGGGGTGACTTGGTTTGGTTTAGGGTTTGAGCTCCAAATCACTGTTGGAAGAAGTCAAGTGTTCGGGTGAATAGGGAGAGCTTGGATGGCCGCGATGAGGGATTAGTTGTATTGATCGAAGGGCCAGCCATCACCAATTCATTGATACATGTCATCTCCAAGAGGGTAAGTTCAACAAAGCATCTTTGAGTTGCAGCAAATGATGTGGCCAAATCAGGTAAGTGGTCCATCTCCTCCTTGGCTCGCATTTGGCATCCTTATGGGCGCGGTCGAGGGCCATGCATGCCATGCAAGTATTTTGGCACTCCAACTTTAGGTTAAACAAATTCCAACCACCATCTAACATAGCATACATCTAATCCTAAATTCCTAACATGCATGCATGTAGAAATTATAAAAAAAAGGTCAATGTTTGCCGCTTGAGTTCAAAATAAAAAGTTACACAAATGAAGGCTCGGTAAGACAAATTCCCATGTGAGCTTGTTGTTCTTCAGTCCTTGGCTCCCATGCTATCACATGTCGTGGTTGGTCTTTATCTTGAGCTTCTATCTCCTACTTCAATTCTTCAAAGGTGTGCTCCAAGTATTCACATATCTCATTTTGTTTCGATCATTGCTTACAAACAAACTCAAGAATGAAGAGTTGGATCGTTTCTCCTTGGAAATCGGCTAACCGAGAAAAGCTAAAAGATGGAACAAATGAACAACCAAAATTGCTCAGAATGAAATGAAATTTAGGTGAGATTAGTGTAGTGAGTGAGGTGTCTGATGGTGGAAGACGTGGTCCAGATTCGTTGTAGAGAATAAGTTGTGCAAACTTTCCCAGAATCGGGCAATAAGCAATTTTGAAACTTTTGGCAAAAGTTTCTTCCGAAGAAGAAAACTCCATTCTAAGACACAGTTCTGGTTCACTCTTTGTTACTTTCTACTCTCAAGAGAATGGAGAATGAGGTAGATAAGTAAACCCTAGCAAGCTACCAAGCGTGAAGGGAGTTTTGGGGGCGCAACCCATCGATTGAGAACCAAGCGAGGCTTACCTTGGGGCTTCTTGCTCCAATCTTCATCAATGTTGAACGAAATCCATGGATGCTCATTCAAAACTAGCTAAAAAAGTTACAATCACCAATCACCATGATTTATAGGCATAATGGTGGTTGGCTAAGGTTTGGAAAAGTGAGGCTTCACTTTGGGCCACTATTTGGGCTTCCATGTAAGCCATGTTCTTCAAGTCTTCAAGGGCTAAACCCAAAACCATACCACCTCTATCCTACCATACATCTAATCTTAAATACCTTACATGAATGTATATAATAAAGTTTATCAAGAAAGTCAACATTTGTCCAAAAAAGTTTGAAATAAAAAAGAAAAAAAGTACCAGTTTCATGGCTTGGGAAGAAAAATTGTCATGGTAGTCTATTGGTCGCCTTACTCTATCTTCCACGTGACAAAGTGCTTTGGTTGGTCCATATCCATAGCTTTGATCTCCCACTTCAAGTCTCCCAAGGTATCCTCCAAGTCTTCACACAAAACATTACCTACAAAAGAGACAAGTGTGTAATAACATTGGTAAATTAAATTATGATCTCGAGTTTGAGACAGTGTGGTGGGCCTATGGGGCACAACATCGTCCCTAGGTGATTGAGGATTTGACCTTAAATCCTTTAATTCATGTCCACCAGATTTTTCTTCATCTCTTATATAGGGTGATAGGTCCATGACCTTGAATGTTGCCGAAACTCCATAATCACCTGGCAATTCAATCTTATAACCGTTGTTATTAATCCGATGACCTATCTACTCGAGGAGAAAGGTTAGATTTCCTTTTGTTGAGGAATCTATCTTTGCGTAGGTGTAACCAAACCAAATCTATTTCGTTGAATATAACTTCTTTTTGGCCTTTGTTTACTTGTTTAGCCACGCTCACATTTCTTTTCTCGATGGCTTGATGCACACTCTCATGTAATTTCTTAATTTGTTCAGCCTAGCTCGCTCCTGATGGGTTTACCAGTTTAGTAAATGGTAAAGGAACAAGGTCCAATAGTGCACAAGGATTAAACCCATAGGCAACCTCAAAGGGCGTTTGCTCAGTGGTGGAATGAATAGTGCGATTGTAAGCAAATTCTAATCCCATAAGGACTACATCCCAACTAGATAGTTTCTTACCTACAATATTGCGTAAGAGGGAGCCTAAGGTTCTATTAACAACTTCCGTTTGCCCATCAGTTTGGGGGTGAAAAGATGTGCTATAACACAGCTTGGTCCCAAACCTTTTCCACAAAATGGTCCTGAAGGCGCTAAAAAATTTAGTGTTCCGGTCCGACATAGAACACGATATACCATGCAGGCAAACAATCTCTCGAAAAAATAAGTTTGTTATTAGTAGGCGTTATCCGTTTTTGCATAAGGAATGAAATGTACCATCTTTGAGAAACGATCCACAACTACCATGATCGAATCCTTATTATGAGTAAACTGTAGCAATCCCAAAACAAAGTCCATGCTTACTTCAACCCATGGGTGTGAGGGAATGGGTAAAAGCATATATAAGCCTTGTGGTAGAACCTTACTCTTGGCTTTCTTGTAGATGACGCATGTTTCAACCATGCGGTGCACGTCTCACTTCACATGGATCCAGTAGAAGTGTTCCTTAAACAAATCGAGGGTCTTCTTCTCCCCGAAATAACTCATTAATCCTCCACAATAAGGTTCTTTTACAAGATATTGCCTTCAACTTACTTGCGGAATACACAATTTTTCCACTCTTAATAAGTAGTCGTCCATACGTTGATAGTCTCCTTTGGCTTGTTCGTTGTACTTGGTGTAATAAGATTCAAAATCAGAATCAGATTCATAGATATGCTTAATCCATTCAAAGCCAAAGAAACTAGTGAATGCGACTACACTATTTTCTCCTTTTATATACTTTAGAACGTATGAGAACCTCTCCAAAAACTCTACCCACTTTGCATGCTTCTTATTTAACTTGTGCTGACTTTTGATGTGTCTCAAAGCCTTGTAGTCAGTATTAATAACAAATTTTTGAGACAAGAGGTAATGCTGCCAGTTTTCTAATGCTCGTATAATAGTAAAGAATTCTTTATCGTAAGTGGAGTAATCGAGTACGACTCCTTTTAACTTCTCACTAAAGTATGCAATGGATTTCCTCTCTTGCATAAGTACAACTCCTATGCCTACTGCAGACGTATCACTCTTAAT
The DNA here is from genome assembly GCA_022433055.1 of Begonia peltatifolia. Taxonomy (NCBI): domain Eukaryota; kingdom Viridiplantae; phylum Streptophyta; class Magnoliopsida; order Cucurbitales; family Begoniaceae; genus Begonia; species Begonia peltatifolia. The sequence goes on along the minus strand of CM039525.1, from coordinate 5,793,707 downwards.
TTCAAATACTTTATTAACATCCGGGAGCACTAGCACTAGTGAGTGGCATAACTTGTCCTTAATTAGCTCAAAGCTCATTTGGCACGTTGGGTCCAAGTAAACTTTTTTACTTTCTTCGTACAATCAGTGAGCGGTGAGGCTATCGAGCTAAAGTCTTTGATGAATCTTCTATAAAAAAAGGCTAGTCCATGTAAGCTACGTACTTCAGTTATAGAATTTAGGGTAGTCCACTCCTTAATGGCCTTGATCTTGTCTGTACAGGCTTCCATGCCGATCTTAGAAATCACAAACCCTAAGAAATAAATCTTGTCTTGCCGGAAAGAATATTTACTTAAATTTCCAAATAATTGAGCATTCTGTAAGGTTTGGAAGAGTATACTAAGGTGATTGAGGTGCTGTGGAAGGTCTAGGATATACACCAAGATGTCGTCAAAGTAGACAACGATAAATTTTTCTAAGAAATCCTTAAGCACGTGGTGTATGAGTCTTATGAAAGTACTCGGGGAGTTTGATAATCCAAAGGGCATCACCATCCACTCGAATAGCCAGTACTTGGTCTTAAACGTCGTCTTCCACTCATCCCCTTCTTTCATTAGTATCTGGTGGTAACCCCTCTTAAGGTCCACCTTAGAAAATATCGAGGCTCCGCTGAGCTTATCCAGCATATCTTCGAGCTTAGGAATTGACAATTTATATTTTATTGTAATCTGATTCACGGCTCGGCAATTGACACACATTCTCATTGTGCCTTCCTTTTTAGGTACCCGTATAGAGGGAACAACACAGGGGCTTATAGACTCTTGTATGTATCCTTTGTCTAAAAGTTCTTGTACTTGTTCCTGAAGCTTCTTGGTATCCTAGGGGTTCATTTGATAGGTTGGTCTATTTGGTAGCATGGCCTAGGCTGGAGGTCAATTTGGTGTTCTATACCACGTAGTGGTGGTAATCTTTGGGGGAGTTCCTTAGGGAATATGTCTTAGTATTGACTAAGCAATTTTTTAATGGGCTCAGGAATAACTCTTAACTTCATAACTCTATCTCAAAATAATATTAGGATCATGAGATCTCCTCGAAGCACTGATGTTTCTATTTTTGACTTAGTCATGTAAAGGTTAGCTTTATTCTTGGCTTCTTTTCTCGCGGCATCGTCCTTTGATATCTACTCGATGGGTGCTAATCTAATGGTCTTTCTGTCAAATTTAAGGGAATAGTAGTTAGAATACCCATCGTGGTTCACTTTACGATCAAATTGTCATGGTTGTCCTAGAAGCAAGTGGTTTGCACTCATAGGCACAACATCGTATAAAACAGAATCTTGATAGTTTCCTAGAGCAAAATCTACTCTCACTTGTTGAGACCTTAACATCATCTGTATCATTTAACCATCGCAACTTATAAGGGTGGGGATGTATAGTTGTCTATAAACCTAACTTCTTAACTAACTTATCAGATGCCACATTCGCACAGCTTCCTCCATCTATAATCAAAGATCATAACTTATCCTTGAGACATCTACTGTGAAAGATGTTCTCAAGCTGACAATCTTCTCTTGAGCTCTAAGTCAGGAGGACTCGTTTTCTGACCATAAGTAAGGGTTCCTCGGGAAGGTGAACAACTTCGTCCTCAGTGCCACCCTCATCATCATCCTCGTCCTCTACTTCCATCTTTTTCTCATCCTCGTTCGCAACCTATCCCGTATCTTGCTTGATAACCATCATTCGTCGGTATGGGCATTGAGCCATGTAATGACCCAGATCGTGACATTTATAGCATTTGACCTCTCGCACTATAATTGGGTTGGCTTTCTCTACTAAGGATCTAATACTTGATTCTTTGGGTGGCCAACTACGGGTAAAATGCTTCTTTCCTTCAGCCTTATCGAAGGTCTTATTCTGCTCGGGTGGCTTAGGTGTGACTTTTGGTGGAATACTGGGGGTAAACTTTGGAGAGAAGTTGACTTTTCTTTTTCTATTCAGTTGTCACTCATTATCATAGCCATGTGAACTATCGTATCCAATGACTCGGCAGGGTGCAATTCAACGAGGTCTCTTATGTCGCTATTCAATCCTTGAATGAATCTCGTGATTACCTACTTCTCAAGTTCTTCCATATCTACTCGGATCCTAAAGGTCTCAAATTCAGTAAGATAGGCTTCAATAGAACAACTACCTTGTCGGAGGTTTTGGATTTGAAGGAATAGGCCCTGTCAGTAATGACTAGGTATGTAGTCATGAGTGACTTCATTACTCGCCATGTGAAAATAGGTTCATCCCCTATCCGTCATCTTTGGAGCTTAATGTTGGACCACCATAGGGCCGTATATCCTTTAAGCTCTATGGATACTAGTTGAATTTTCAATTTCTTAGAATACTCATAGTAGTCAAAGACCTTTTTTTCCTTATCAATCCATGCTAGGAAGGTATCTCTATCACATGTTCCATCAAAATGTGGTACATAAAGCTTGACACTCCTATGGTCATCGTAATCCTTTCTTCGACTAGGGTAAAAATTCACTTTTTCGTCGATGGTCTATTCATCCTCTTTATCAAAATTTTTGTACCTTCTCCTATGGGGCTTATGTCGATTTTCATCCGAGGTAGAGTATAATCCTTGGAACCGTCTCCTAAGATGTTCGGGTCGATTTCTCGGTAGGGCCTTATGGAAGGGTTTGCTAGAATTTATCTTGTTGAAGGATTACATAATATGTTTCATGCCAAGGCTAAATTCTCTAAGTTGTTAGCCTAGATTACTTACTTCTCCACTAAGTCCATTTAATTACTCTTGCATGCTTGACTCTCTTTCTTAATGGACGTGAGGCTCGGGTTGGGGAATGCCCTTGCCCTGGTTTGGTTATTGACCTTGGTCCATGGTAGGTTCACGTGTGAGTTTACTTCTAGTTTTCTTGTTTTGGTTTTTTTTTTTGTTTTTTGTTTTACTAAGCGTTAGGAAGAATTTAATTAGGTTAAAGTGGTCTTAGGATATTAGGAAAAAGGATTACTCGTAACTAAAAATTTCTAACCTAAAGTGTATAAGGTTTTCCCAAAATCTTCGGATCATGTTTTGAAGGCCTAAACGATGGATTTGGGCCCAATAACGGCCATCTAGTGTAGCTCTCATCGATAGCTTTGATTTAATATATTACGGGCAAAATTTTGAGACTCGTAGCAAAAGTTATGGTCGTTTGAAGTTGGAGGGGTCGAATTCACTATCAACAGTTTATGAACATAGCATAATAGTTACTAGTCTTGGTAATTACATTAAACCGATCATACATGCATGGATTTCATCTTAGTGCACATACCATACATCCAATTAGCATGAATTTAAGTTCAGTTTTTATTCAAAACATCTGATGAAAGTGACATAAAACAATACCAAAAGTAGCCAATTTTAGCTTAAGCACTTTACTTGCTTTTACTTCTTTTACCATATTACTTTACCAATGCATTTCAAACGAAAAGTGAACATGCTTTAGTAGATTTGTACTTAATATTAAAACATACAACACTATTATGCATGCTACTAAGTCCACATGTAACAAATAGCACTCATTAATTCATACAGGTTCACGGTTTTAACACAACCAAAAGAGAACAGATTTAACACTTCAGTTTACTCTCGTTTTATCAAGTTAATGTTCCAATTTTTTTCATGTCATGCTTGAACAGGTTAAATCATCATACAAGCGTAGACTTTAGCAAGAAAATAAAGCAGTAAAAATAGATTCAAGGAGTGTTACTCATCGGTCCAAAAGTTGGTGCAAATCGGATTTCCCAAGTGAGTATTAATCGGCCACTTTCATTTTCTGCATAACATTAACCAATTGTGAGAAATCAATTCAAACAGCAAGCTAATCACCTTCTTCAGAACTTATACTATAATACTCATGAAGGGAACATGCTCTGATGAAGGCTAAAAAATTGAATCACAGCAACACAAGTAGGGACATCCGAAATGGAAACAAAAAACAACAAGTACACTATTAGTTAGAGAGTGTTTAACCAAAACAAGAAGCAACTTACAGCACAAAAATGTTGAAGAATGGAACCTTAAAACTCATGCTCAAGTCTGGTAACACCTGAATAAACATGCTGGTGTTGCTCTTTTATGAAAAGAAAACGGAATAAAACATAAAACAGCAAAAACACAAAAACCAGAAAAGTTGGTACGGTTGAACTTAGTTTTGTGCAAACGATTTTGGACAACCAAGTGGGTTTAGAAAACCAAACCAACCTGGTTTCCAGTACCCCAAGGAAGCTAACCAATCTTTGATACCAAATGTTCCGATCCTTACTTGCAAACAAGCTTAATAATGAAGAGTTGGATCGTTGTTTCTTGGAAATCGGCTAACCGAGAAAAGCCAAAAGATGGAACAAATGAACAACCGAAAGTGCTTCGAATGAAACAAAATTTCAGGTGAGATTAGTGTAGTGAGTGATGTGTGTGATGGTGGAATGTGTGGTCAAGATTCGTTGTCGAGAAGAAGTTGTACAAACTTTCTAAGGATCGGGCAATAAGCAATATTTTGAAGCTTTTGGCAAAAGTTTCTTCCGAGGAAGCAAACTCGATTCTAAAACATGGTTTTGGTCCACTCCTTGTTGCTTTCCACTGTCAAGAGAATGGAGAAGGAGGTGGATAAGTAGCAAGTTACTAAGCGTGAAGGGAGTTTTGGGGGCACAAACCCTCGGTTGAGAACCAACCGAGCCTTACCTTGGTGCTTCTTGCTCTAATCTTCTTCAATGCTGAAAGAAATCCGTGGATGCTCATTCAAAACCAATCAAAAAAGTTACAAGCACAAATCACCATGATTTATAGGTGTAATGGTGGTTGGTTAGGGTTTGGTAAAGTGAGGATTCACTTTGGGCCACTATTTGGGTTTCCATCCAAGCCATGTTCTTCAAGTCTTCAAAGGGTAAACCCAAAACCATACCACCTCTATCCTACCATACATCTAGTCCTAAATACCTAATATGCATGCATATAATAAAGTTTAACAAGAAGGTCAATGTTTGCCTCAATAAGTTTTAAATAAAAAAGAAAAAAAAGTACAAGTTTCATGGCTCGGGAAGAAAAATTCCCATGTGAGTCACTTGGTCACCTGGCTTGATCTTCCACGTGACAAGGTGCTTTGGTAGTCCATATCCATAGTTTTGATCTCCCACTTCAAGTCTCCTAAAGTGTCCTCTAAGTCTTCACACGAACCATTACATGCTGAAGAGACAAGTGTATAAGAACATTGACAAGTTAAATTATGGCCTCGTATTTTGGGCCTATGGGGCACAACACATCTACTGGAAAGGAGAAAAGTGTGTGAGGATATAAGTTAGATAAAATGTGTGCTCAGACTAGGGATTCTATGACTAGCCTATGGGGTACATCACAACGGAAGGAAGCTCACCATGATCATGAAGAGAGAATTTGTCTTCCCTAAAGGCAAATTGTAACCAAACAATTTTATTTTACTTGTTTTGGTAAACTTTAGCCACACATGTAATTTTGTTGGCAAACATTGGCCTTATTGTAATTTTTAATTAATGCATGCATGATTAAACATTGGGGTTAGATGAATGTTAGATTAGATGATGGTTTGGAGTTGGTTTAAATCACAAATGCATGGAATGCATGGAAGAAGCTTCAACCATGAAGAAGACCTTCCACTTGGCGCCAATTTCAGAGTGGAGACCGTTACTCCTTCTGGCTGAGCCATGTGCTGCCAAATGAAGATTCTTTGTTAAACTTTTCATTCTTGAACAAGGCCATGGATTGGTGGCGTGGTTGCCCTCAAACTTTGGGTCGAATGGATTAACCAAATCTTAGCCATCCAAGAAAGCAAAAAGGCCACATTTAAAGCCCATGTTCTGCCGAGCCCTTGCAACGGTCCTTTGAAGTTTCAATGTAGCACCCTGCAGAACCCACACGTTCCCGGTGCGCTCACTACGTCTACATACTATTACATACAGAAATTTGACACAAACTCACTTAATTTAATACCACTTTCGTTTTCAAATCATATTCAAAAGAACATTTGTGAGTATAAAAAAATTTTCGACTGGATTCGAAAACAACTCACGCCCCGAAGAGGAAACACGAAATCCTCAATATAAAATACGCAGCGGAAAAAATAATTTAAAGTAGTTTTAAGAATAAGACAACAAACTTGAAATCCTAAGGAGGAGTCCAACACACCCCTCAAACTACACAAATTCGGTGCCGCGCACCCACGTCCCCACTTCAGTGCCCCGCGCGCACTCTCACGGTGTCGCGTGCGCCAACTCAACATCACCGCGTCATGCGCACGCTCACAGCGCCGCGTGACCCATGCTCCCTGCTTCCGTACAGCACATCCGCACGCACGCCCTCACCCGACGGCGCACGACCCGTGCGCACCCGTAGGGCCGCGTGCCCCGCGCACCTGCGACCACGCTGCACTCTCGCGCCCATCCACATTTCTCTAGTACCTCACCATAAACACTCCGACCTATCCCATATCCTCTCGACTCCCAACCTTTCTCCCGAAATTTCGGCAGAGTAACGCCTAAAAACTGGCTATCCCAAAAATAAAACCCTGCACACAATTTACCAGAAAAATAGAAATATCTATCAATCAACCATCCGGAGAAAACTGCATAACCAAATTGAAGTTTAAAGACAACAAATCCATCAACTACAAATGAAAAAAAATCCACAATACAAAAGAATTACTAAGCTCCTACATGTAAAGTATACGCGTACGACACCAAAATAACACGTATTTCATAAACCCCTATACAACTGACGTATATACAACTCGTTTAATCAATTGTACATCGACACAGCAAAATAAAATACCCGCAATAGTCAAGCCACCACCTACCATCTCCACGGGTCGGGTCGCTCTAACAAATCCGCCATCTGGTGTCTCGGTCGCACGCCGCCAACCGGGCTATGCCTCAGGACTAGGCTTTCGAGGCTCACCAGCAATATCGTCGACACCTACACCATAGAACACACAACATAAGCGTAATGCTTAGTAAGTAATGCGATATGAAAGTAAAAGCCGACAATGCAATCCTATCACATGCAGTCTATACATTCACACTCATGTTGTCACATCTGTTACGCGTAGTGCAGCCGCACCAGGGTGAGAATGAACGTAGTACCACCCCACACCTTGACACGTTGCCACCGTCCCGGACTACCCAGCAATAAGGCCCACAAGCTACACACACGCATCACCACACGGCAACCACATCAGGGTGAAGGTGTACCTCACGCCACACTACACCCTGACACGTCGCCCCCGTCCCAGCCTCCCCAGCAACATGGCCACAGTTGCCACACACACATTTCGCGATAGCCCAGCCGGCCCACTGCTCGAGTGGAATCCGCGACTGGTGTTGTATCGGCCCACACACTAGTAGGATCCGCGGTACCATTGTCAATCATTCTCACCGCCAACACATACACGCCGCGTGACGGGCCAGCCGGCCCATTGTTTGAGCAAAATCCGCGGTTGGTTACGTACCGGCCCACACACTAGTAGGATCTGCAGTACCGCCGCCACGCGTCTTACCACTTACTCAAAATATGATCAAAACCATTTTCGTTCCCTTTTTAAAATATGATGCATGTCAAACAATACGCACGCACACCACAATCAATAGCATAAATCCTAAAGTTCTACAGTGTAGGCCCACTTAGGCAAAACACATGCATTCACTACTTACCTGGCGTACTAAGCTCACTCGACGCACAAATTTGCCAAAAATGCTTCAACCTAAAACACAAACAATCACTCATCAATCTTCACTTCAAAATTCACCAAATAAGTTAAAAATGACATCCATTAACTAAACCCATGAAATTCCAACTAAACGGGTCACCAATTTGGTTCGGCCGAAAACCAGTTTAAAGTTTGGACGCACATAACTTTTACGTCCGTTAACAGAATCGAGTGATTCAAGAGGCTAAACGTTCCATTAGGAACCTAGTTTAACATACTAAGACGGATTTTAAAACAGTAAGCTGTAGATAGGTGAAAAACAACAAAAATTGAATACGCCATTTTTATCCAAATTTTACATTTTCATTTCCTTCAACCAAAACTCACTCAAAACTAGCTTTACACATTAAAAACAGCCATGCTAATATCATACGTCACAATTCTACGAAAAACACTTACTAATTTGACTCGATCCAAAATTTGACATAAACTTCAGACGCGTATTACTTTTGCGTCAGATATCGGAATCGAACGATTCTAGCGGCCAAACGTTCCTCTATCCACCTATTTTAACCCACTAAAGCAGAATTTAAAACGAGTATTTGCAGCTTGGACCAAACTCCCAAAAACAGAACCGATTTTATGCTCGGACATGCCACATTTTTGGTTTCTATCCACATCCACCAAATTTTCTCGCCATGCAACCACATTTTAGCTCACCTATGCATATATTAACAAAATTGGTGGTTCTCAATTAGAAAAGCAGAATGGCAACACAAAATCCTCACGGTTTTGTTCCCAAAATTATGCATTTCTCAACCGGCTCATTGAACCATGAATTTCACCTCTAATTCTCCTAAATTCTAGCACAAAATCTCCGAAATTTAGAAGCAAAAACAACTCCATGCTCGGCCATCAAAACAGAACAACACTAAAAGGGAAAACTTCCTGTTCTCAGTTGGGTTTTGTCGCGGGAAGGGCCGAGCCACACACTGGCTCCAGAACACACACAATAGATTCTAAAACACCCTAAAAACTGAGCTCTAACTATCAGAAATTCAAGAACAACTGAGTTTCCATGTTCGGTCAACAGAAACTGAAACAGGGGACACTTACCTTCGGTCTTTCAGCGCGGGAAGGTCAAACCAACTTCTCCTTTCAGCTCGTCGGCACCCCCTTCGCACGGTTGTCATCTGTCGGCAGCACGCTCGGAGTTCTCTCCTTCTCTCGCGTCTCCCTCCGTTCTGTCGGGCGTTCGGCTCGCAGAACACGTGAAGTGGAATGGCTTCTTCGTGAAGCCATTCCGCTTAACATGTTTTTTATATATATATTTTTTAAAAATTTAATTAATTAAATTACCAAAACGCCCTTACGTGTTTTTATCGTCCGTAACTTCGTTAAATTCTCGTACTCCCGCCTTTAAAATTTCAAAAATTGTCGCTAAAACTAGATTCTGAATTTTATAACTTAATTTTTTTCTCGTTGAAATATTTCTCGAAATCCCAACCGACATTAAATTAAAAATTTCAGAAATTAGATTTAAAATTTGAAATTTTTCGGATTATTACATTCAAACCTCACCAAACCTTCCAAATCATCATAAGTATATAAATACATGATTATTGGTGTTTGTAAAAGGTTGTTGATGAATGAAATAGCTACTTTTGCTTAAGGAGAAAACTGAGAGGTTGGAAGTCACAAGGTGAGCCTCAATGTGAGCTACATCCGAAAGGAGTTAGCCTCCATTACCTCAAACCCGAGGTTGCTTGAAGGTTCTTATTACCACATTTCTCTCCACTCTTTTGAGATTTGAAAAAAAGTAGAAGGTGGCCAAACCCATTGCCTTAGGTTGTCATTTCTTTAATTGGAAAGAAGTATATGCCGAGAGCTATACTATTTGCTCATTGAACTACTTTTGGTTTCCCTTGCACAACTTAACTTCCACTTATTATTTTTACTTGATATTTTAAGTTGTTGCTCTTTAATCATAATATAAGAGACCCTTAAAATTTAATTAGATTTGGATCACCTTTGCACTTTCAACTTTCTACCTCATTTTGAGATATCCTCGACCTAGATTAGCCCTTTTAGTGCTAATATCTTTGTGTGGGTAGAACACGGCATTTGTAGTCATGACCGTGTCACGAAGGTTGCTTCCAAGCTAGGGCATGGAGAGGCTTCTTCCAGTCTTGGTTGTATGGCTCCCACCTCAAGTATTCAAAGTGATCTTCACCAACAAAAAGAGCAAGCTTGCTAGAGGATGGCTCGGTCGAGGGCATGGCCTTGGCTCAGGATCGTGTCAAGAGATCCCCTTGCATATCATTGCCTCTCTAAGCACATCAAAAAAGGTGGACTTGGTCTTCCCTTATTTCCTAAATTCCTCATCTAGAGCCACTTGAACTTGCTTGAGTGAAACTAGATTAATTACTTTCTCTCCAAACTTGAAGGAATAAAAATTGGAGTATCCACCATGGGACACCCTCCTATCATATTGTCACGACCTCCCTAACAAGAGGTGGCTAACAATTATTGGAAGCACATCACAATGGACCTTGTCCTTGTATCTCCAGATGGCAAACTCTATGCTTACTTGCTTGGAAACTTTGATATCTTCTTGGTCATTTAACCATATTAACTTGTATGGATTAGGATGTAAAGTAGTATCAAACCCTAGCTTTTCCACGAAGTCACGAGAAACTACATTGGTACAACTTCCTCCATCAATGATGAGAGAGAAAACTTTTCCTTTGAACAAATGACGACTATGGAAGATATTTTCAATTTGACACTCTTCATGGCTGGCTTGAGTTATTAAGTGACATGCCCAAGAGGCCTATCACACGTTCCCAAACAAAATGATTACTTTACTTAATCTCATCATGCAGATATTGATCTATTAGAAAATTATAAATGGAAACCAAGCACATAGACATGAATCAACCTCTGCACGTTTTGGCTTAGGATGCACAGATGGACTCAACTAAATGCCCAATGGGAATTTGTCTTCCCGACATATAAACTGTGTAAACGTTTTTGAAATTTGTTTCTTTTATTTTTTACAAACTCTAGTTTTTATATATGCACTTTATATATTGTATTATGCATTAGATTGTGTGGTTAGAAATAGATGTATGATGATGGATTGATTATGGTTGGAAGATTTGGCCAAAAGAAATAAAGCAAATGAATGACCCAAGAAACCCACTTGAAGGTAAGTTTTGCAGATACAATTGGTAATGTTCACAAGAATAGATGACTAATCAAATTTTCACCATTGATCAAGCAAAATTCGGCCATCATCTACACTGTTGGATCATGCACACAAAGGAGCAAGCTTGGCCGCCGATTATTCTCTCATCTAACAGTTCAAATCAAGACCTAACCATAATCATGCACCTTCGATTTCTATTTAAGCGTTGTTATTAGTGGGTGTAAAGAACTTTTGCTAAATTAATAGAAAACTCTATTTTCCTTCCAAGCGATTTGGAGATTGCCAAAAGGTAAGCTACAATTCTTGAATAATGAGTACTGTGCCTCCATTGTTCCCCGAGCTCACGGTTGCTCAGTGAACTCTTACTATTCCCTCCCTCTCCTGAGAAAGAGAGTCTAAAAGGTTAAGGACAAAAATCCGGTCCCAGAGGCAGTTGTCTTCCCAAGGGAAGACATGCACCCGTGAGCCTAAGGTTTTTTTCATTTTACACATCTTCCATTTCACACATTTGTTCCATTACTATATTTCGTTCACCATCGCACACATTCACACCTTTTACTTCTTCTCCATCTCAGTTTATGGGTATACACGGTCCATTCTCTAAGGACCACCGTGTCATTAAAGCTTTCGTATAACCATCAACAATGGTCCTTCTTGAGCACAGAAAACTTCTTCTTGACCCTCCACATCTTTACCAAAATCTTCAATCAATTTATCTTCACCCACCACTTCATTAGTGCCCCTCCTAAGGATCATGATCTGTTTGTTGGGACATTGGGAAGCAATATGCCTCAATCCGAGGCATTCAAAATATTTGATTTCTCTTGTTTTTAGTTGAGTGGCTTCTTCCCTTATTTTCTTATCCTCTACTCCTTTTAGAGGATAGTTCTTCACGTTAGGATTCTTCTCCTCTACCTTGGATGGCAATTTGTAAGGACTTGTGGTTTTTTGGAAAAATCGATTACTAGTCCCATTCCCTTTTCTCTTCAATTGTCTCTCCACCTTTAAGACAATTTGGATGACAACTGTAATAACCCAGAAAATTTCAGATTTTAAATCTAATTTATGAAATTTTTAATTTAATCTCGGTTGGAGTTTCGAGAAAACTATTTTAACGAGTGATTTAAGTTATAAAAACTCGGAGTCTACTTTGTAATGGTTTTCGAAATTTTAAAGTCGAGAGGATGCGAGTTTAACAAAATTTCAAGCGGTTAAAACACGTGTGGGCATTTTGGTAATTTTATTATTTAAATTATTTTATAAAATTAAAATTTTATAAAACAACTGAACGACTTCGTGAGGAAGCCGTTTAGTGTTCGGTTCTTCTTCCCCAAGGCCGAGAGTGAACGCCAAGAAGGGAATGCGCGAGAGAGAGCGATCGAGAGGGAGTTCCGGCCATCAATCACCGAGGGTGAGAAACCAGTGCGCGGGGTGTTCCGACGAGCCGAAGTGGAAGCGCGAGTGCGGTTCTGCTCGAGGTGAAAAATCTCAGGTAACTCCTGCCCTGTTTCGACCCTTGTCGGCCGAGCATGAGAGCTCGATTCTTTCTTACTCTCCGATGAATTGGCTCAGTATAGGGGACGATTATAGGCTCCGAATGCTGGTGTTATTGAGGGGAGGAGCAGTGGATGCTCGGTGGGGGGAGAATGACC